>OU343043.1:5708764-6308764 GCA_910593735.2 Ectemnius lituratus
ATTGCCAGCAATATTTTACTTATATTTGCGCCGCCTCCGAAAAGTTGCAGCATATTTAGGCTTAATGGGGTTGCCAAAGAAGGTTGCCAAAATCGCATATTATGACTGCAAATTTCTGTATCCATAAAAACAACAAGTTATTTTTTACTTTTCAGCGCATTTTTGGTGCTGCTTAGTTTTTACTTTTCAGTTTTTTGGGACTCTGTTAGTTTTTAGTTTTCAGCTTTTTGGAATTCTGTCAGTTTTTAGTTTTCAGCTTTTCAGAACTCGATTCAGCGGGCAAACTTCAATCCATTTCGTGAAAAGATCTTGGAAGACGAGAATGTATTGGTATCCGGCTTTACTGCGGGGGAGGGGACCCATGACGTCCGCGGCTACTATTGTCCAGGGCTCGTGGACGTAGTGTCGTCCCATCGTACCAAGCGGCGCGCCTTGTTCGACTTTTGTTCTTTGGCAGGTGTCACACGCGCGCACGCATTTCGCGACGTCTCGGAACAGTTGCGGCCAGAAGTATCGTCTTTTCTCGTCCGAGATGGCCAGCCTGAGGTTCGTCGTGGGCTTCCGCGAGCAAGTCGCGCTTTTCCGAATTCCGCGGGACCAGCTTCCACGCCATTAATTCGCTCCCGAGTATGTCTCTCTCCATCTCGCTCGCGCGGCGGCGATATAGACGGTCGTTCTCTACCTTCCAGTCCTTGTGCAACTTCGGGTCTTTCCGGACGCGCTCGAGTTTCGCGTCGTACCAGCGATCGGGGCTCGTAGCGGCCGCGGCTAACAGCTGTTCGACTCGGGCTTCGTGCATCATCGCGAGCGCTCCCACTACCTCGCTCGCGTCGGTGGCTTCGAGCGGGCTCGGGTTCCCTCGATCTTCGTCGGCGGCCGCCTCAACTGGAGTTTCGTAGACTCGTGAAAGCGCGTCCGGCACGTGGTGCAGGGCGCCTTTCCGATGTAGGACTTCGAATTCGTACTCCTGCAGCTGCAGCGCCCACTGCGCTAATCTACCAGACGGATCTTTTAAGTTTCTCAGCCAGCGGAGGCTGCTATGGTCGGTTATGACGGTGAACGCGTATCCTTCCAGATACGGCCTAAACTTTTTAATCGCCCAGAGCACCGCGAGGCACTCCTGCTCGGTAGTGGAGTAATTACATTCGGCGTCGGAGAGCATTCGGTTCGTGTATGCAACCACCCGCTCGCGCCCGTCGATCTTTTGGGTCAATACGGCCCCGAGCCCGATCGTACTCGCGTCCGTCTGCAATACGAAAGGAACTTCGAAATGCGGATAGATGAGGACTGGAGTCGTCGTGATGGAGTCGCGAAGCGTATCAAAGGCGGATTACTGTCCCGCGGTCCACTGCCACTTCCGGTCTTTCCGGAGGAGTTGGATCAGCGGGTCGCTCACGGTTTTTTTTTTTTGGGGTAGGAGAGGGGAAATGCGCCTTATGCACCGTAGGGGGGGTTTGGTCCCTCCCCGTGTGTCGGGCTTTCCCGGGTCTTAGACAGAAACCCGGGCGTACCGACTAAAACCCCCCTCCTTGGGCTTCAAGACGCTACCCCGTAACCGCCGATATCGCATTACTTCGGGGTGGCGCCGTTAGATGGCTAGGGGGCTAAGCCCCCGCCCGCGTCCAAATCCCGTATTTTACGGAGAAGGACAGACTTGTCAAAGGGCGAGACCTTTGTCCAGGCCTCGGGGCTCGTCAGCATAATCCCGATTATGGTGTCGGAAGTTATGTCTCCGAGCCCCTTCGCCAGCCCGTCCTCCTCCGCGCTCCACCTCCCACACTCGAACAGAGTGTGGAGGGCGATGTCGGATCGGGAGTCGCAGTAGGCACAGCCAGGGTCCGCAACCTTCCCCATCTTGTGGAGATAGGCGCGAAAGTAGCCGTGCCCCGTCAGCATTTGTTTGAGGTAGTAGTCCACCTCACCGTGCTGACAGTTTAGCCAGATGTCCAAACGAGGTATCAGCCTCGCTGTCCACCGACCCCGGTTCGCTTGCGGTTGCAAATTCGGGAATGAATTTACGATACCACGAGGCCATGCCGAGAAAGCGTCGCAGTTGTTTAATGTTCCTAAGTGCCGGGTATTCGAGAATGGGTCTTATTTTCTCCGAGTCGACTTTTACCCCTCCGCGTGCACTACGAAACCTAAATACCGGACTTCCGACTTGCAGAATTTGCACTTATCGGGGTTTACGGTGAGGCCGGCCTCTTGGATTCTGCAGAGAACTCGCTCCAGCCAAACTAAATGGTCTTCGAAGGTCTCTGTGACCACAATGTCGTCTAGGTACGCAAAGGCAAAGGGCTCCATTTCCGGGCCGATTAACCCATCCAACAGTTTCTGGAACGTCGCTGGAGCGCCAGTCAGGCACTGTAAAAGCAGTGGTTTCTCGACTTTTGGCGTCGAGAGGAACTTGGAAGTAGGCTTTACTGAGGTCCAGTGTCGAGATGTACTTCGCGGCGCGCAGCTTATCTAATATGCTCGTCATGATCGGTAGCGGATACGCGTCTTTCCGAGACACGCCGGTGACTTTTCGGAAATCTAAGCAGAAGCGATACTTCCCATTCGCTTTGCGTACCATGACAATCGGACTTGACCACGCGCTGTTCGATGGCTCAATGAATCCGTCGGCCAAAAGTTGGTCGACTTCCGCGTATATAGCTTCCTGGACCTTCGGCGAAACCTGATAATAACGTTGTTTGATCGGGGCGCTGTCGCCTACGTCTATAGTGTGCTATAGATGAGGGAAGTGAGCCCGTTGGCTGGCTTCAGCTGTCCGACGACGCGATCTAAAAATTGTTGGAGGCGCGTGGCCTCCTACTCGGACAGGCGCGCAATGCCGCAGCATCGCGAATATCCCCTCACCTCGGCGCTGTACGCGAATCGCTCGCGCGGTCGGTCCCGGAAGTACCACTCATTTACGGCGTAATCGACCGCGATTCCGAGTTCTCCGATCGCTCGCACGCCTAAAATGACCGGTCCGCTCAGTATCTTAAGCGTGCGGAAATTGAGGCGTCTCGTTCGCCCTCTCACCGTAACCCGTGCGCTTCCCGAGGCTCTCGAGCAGTCGACTAGCCCATTCCCGAGCACGTAGTAGTTCGGCGGTGACACCTTCATTCTAATGCGCGACCCGAGTCGCTTTAAAGTCGCCGGACTGATAAAATTGTCACTGGCGCCGCCGTCTACGAACGCGTGTACTGGGAGCCCTTCAAGGATGGCGGGGACGTAGAATAGGGATGGGCCGGACTCATTATCACGTTTGACCGGGGAGTCGAATGCAAGAGAGTCGCATGACTCTCCCGTGGTGGTGGAGGTACTCTCCTCTCTCTCGCCGTCCGCTATGTCCTCCTCTAGCGCCGGCTTCCGCGGTTTCCCGAGCACTTCGGGCAAGTGGCGGTTGTGGTGTTGGGAGTGTCGCATCGGACGCACCGGTTCACGACCTCCCCCCGGCAACCGCTTTGGACATGGCTCGCGAGGCCACACTTCCAACATTTTGACAGCTCTCCCGTGTTCGGGCGATTTTGGTCGCGATTCGTTCCGCGCGATCTCCTAGGCGCGCCCTTGCTCGTGCCCGCTTGCGGCTCGGCCGTAGCCTCAAGCTGAGCCACCGTGCCGCGGGGCGCTCGCCCTCCCCTCGCCGCGACTGGTACCTCGCGGCGCTCGTAAGCACAGGCCGTAGGTGGGGACGCGTGGAACTCGAGGTCCTCTGCACGCTCCGTCAACTCTTCGACTGTCATGTATTTGTGCAAGCGGATCAACGATCTATAATGCACGAGCATATTATCGTAGAGGAGGTGCAGCACGTGCTCGTCGCTCAGGGGAGGCTGGATTCGGCAACAGATCTTCAGAAGGTCGGCCTGGTACTGTGAGAAGGGCTCGCCCTCCCGCTGCCTCCGGTTGGTCGCATCCGCCAGCTTCTCGGTGTTGGTGGCACGGTCATATCACCGGAAAATGGCCCGTTCGAACTCCAGCCAGGTCCGGAATCGTCGTCGAGCGGTCATGAACCACTCGCAGGCGCCGTCGGTCAACAGCAGCGGCAGGCAGGCCGACATGGCGCGGTCGTCTAGGCGATCAACTCCCTCCGATAGCTAATCTCCCCTAAGAAGCGCTCGACAGCGCGGACCCCCTCTCCCGCGTACCGCGTCGTATGGTGAGGCAATGGGGCGCGGTTGAGGCTCGAACCCGTGTCCAGCGGACGTAGTTTCCTGGTGGGGGTAGGCGTCGGTCATCGGCGTGTATCGCGGAACGCGCTCGCGCGATTCTTCGGCGCGGATAGCGGACCGTAGGTCCCAGCTAAAATGTCGGACCCTCCGGTTGTGGCGGACGGTCGCTTCCCTTAGGGACACCGCAGCGTCCGCCTTCCCGGGGTCACGAACAGGTATGGGCATTAGCTAATAATATCATGGTATTAATAACTTATTAATCCGGAAAATAGGCATTAATAAGTTATTAATTGCGAAAATGGATTGAAATAATTCAATAAATGCCTTTGTAAAATGCCGTTGTAGACATCAACGCTGAGATATTTACTGCGCGTCTGTGCATCGATCTGTAGGCGTGCATATTGGAACAAAACTGTCGCTAAAATTATAGTTACTAGAAGCTTCTATTAAGAAGCTTTTCAAGTTGTCAGGTTACATGGTAACAAAAAAAAATGTCGGACGACGAAATAGCTGATTCTTTGCAGCAGGGATGGTCAAACGTGAATAAATTTAGGCCTGCATTTATTTATTCACGAAGAAAATACCTTAAATTTTTTTATTCATCCAGCAAATACTGTTACTTGTTTAATTCGTGTAGAAATAGCTCTGAATATTTTTATTCTTCGAGAAATTGCCGTGAATTTTTCTAATCGCCGAGAAATTACCGTGAATTTTTCTATTTAGCGAGAAATTGCCATGAATTTTTCTATTTATCAAGAGAGTACAAAGAATTTTTTAATTCACGAAGAAATAGCCGTAAATATTTTAATCGCGCCTGAAATTCTCGTGTATTTTTTTAATAATTCTGTGCATGAGCGGATACGAGCGTATGAGGGCGGACGTTTGCGAGCGGATACATGCGGATTCGAGCAGATTCGAGCGTGCCCGAGTAAATCCAAGGTGGTAGGCGAATCTAAAGGTGCATGGACGGATACGAGCGTATGAGGGCGAGCTTCGGCAAGCGGATAGGAGCAGATTCGAACGGATTCGAGCAGATTCGAGCAGATTCGAGCGGATTCGAGCGGATTCGAGCAGATTTGGGTAGATTCGAGCAGATTCGAGCCGATTCAAGCATGTGTGAGTAAATCCAAGGTGGCTGGCCCATCCAAAGGTGCATGGACGGATACGAGAGTATGAGGGCGAGCTTCGGCAAGCGGATAGGAGCAGATTCGAACGGATTCGAGCAGATTCGAGCAGATTCGAGCGGATTCGAGCGGATTCGAGCAGATTTGAGCAGATTCGAGCGTGCGTGAGTAAATCCAAAGTAGCAGGCCCATAAAAGGGTACATGGAGGGATACGAGCGTGTGACGGCAAACGTTTGAGAGATAGGAGCGGATTCAATTTGATTAGCGCGGATTCGAAGTATCAGTATGTATGAAATCGTAAGTATACGAAATAACTTATTTATTACTAATATATTATGGTCGCTATTGTTATGCAAAAAGAAGATCAAAGATTGCTGTGCGGCCAACGATTATAAGTCTACGCACACTGATAAGTCAAGCGGCAAGTAGGAGAACCTTAAATTTTTGTCAATCACTCTTAGATCACATAGAAGCATCAATTATAAATCGATTTAAAGAATATTTGGACATTCACGGGAATGGCAAATTTGAAAGCAATAGTCGCCACAATTGAAAGCAATAGTGGATAGTTCCGTTAAAGCAGCGGCAAATGTATTTTACGAACAAAGTCTATCCCAAGCTAAAGACGACGATATAGAAAACGACGACTTTTTCGATTTTGGCGTCGAAGAGCCGTCTCCCTGTCGCCCCGCATCACGCGGTGATGAAATGTCAATTGCAGACATTGAATTATTGAAATATTTAGCCGAAAGCCCCACTCAGCAGGTTGTGATTCTTGGCAATTATCCAACATTACAAAAGGCATTCTTATATTATAATACTCCTCTACCATCATCAGCAGCGGTTGAACGCCTATTTTCGTATGCCACAATGATGAGCGTGCCGAAATACAATAGACTAACAGATGCACAATTTGAGATACGAGTGCTTGCTAAATGCAATTCTGCGTTAAATAAAACTTGAATTAATCTTATATTACAACATTTCATTTACATTTGATCTTCTTTTTGCATAACAATACCGACTATAACATATTTGTAATACATAAGTTACTTCGTATACTTACGATTTCATACATACTGATACTTCGAATCCGCGCTAATCAAGTTGAATCCGCACCTATTCACTCGCAAACGTTCGCCCTCACACACTCGTATCCGTTCATGCACCCTTTTATGGGCCTGCAACTTTGGATTTACTCACGCACGCTCGAATCTGCTCGAATCTGCTCAAATCTGCTCGAATCCGCTCGAATCTGCTCCTATCCGCTTGTCAAAGCTCGCCTCCATACACTCGTATCCGTCCATGCACCTTGGATTTACTCGAGCACGCTCGAATCTGCTCGAATCCGCTCGCAAACGTCCGCCTTCATACGCTCGTATCCGCTCATGCACAGAATTATTAAAGAAATACACGGCTATTTCTTCGTGAATTAAAAAATTCTTTGTACGCTCTTGATAAATAGAAAAATTCATGGCAATTTCTCGCTGAATAAAAATATTCAGAGCTATTTCTATACGAATTAAACAAGTCACAGTATTTTCTGGATGAATAAAAAAATTTAAGGTATTTTCTTCGTGAATAAATAAATGCAGGCCCAAATTTATTCACGTTTGCCCATCCCTGCTGCAAAGAATCAGCTATTTCTTCATCCGCCATTTTTTTTGTTACCATGTAACCTGACAACTTGAAAAGCTTCTTAATAGAAGCTTCTAGTAACTATAATTTTAGCAACAGTTTTCTTCCAACATGCACGCCTACAGGTGAATGCACAGACGCGCAGTAAATATCTCAGCGTTGATGTCTACAAAGGCATTTGACAAAGGCATTTATTCAATTGTTTCAATCCATTTTCGCGATTAATAAGTTATTAATGCCGATTATCGTGATTAATAATTTATTAATGCCGATTTTCGTGATTAATAATTTATTAATGCCGATTTTCGCGATTAATAAGTTATTAATGCCGTTTTTCGGGATTAATAAGTTATTAATGCCTATTTTTGGCATTAATCAATTATTAATGCCTATTTTCCGGATTAATAAGTTATTAATGCCTATTTTCCGGATTAATAAGTTATTAATACCATGAAATTATTAGCTAATGCCCATACCTGGTCACGAACCGTCACCCGATCGTCGTCCCCGTCCGAATCCCCTTGGTTAAATTGGGCGGCTACGGGCCTCTGGCCGCAACGCCCTTGGAGGTGGCCTTTGCGGCCACACCGCCAACACTGGAACTCCGGTTGGGAGTCCCGGAGGGTCGGGGGAGGGGCTTGACCCTCCCGCAGTTGGGCGCGGGAGATCCCCAGGCGGCCCAGCGTCTCCCGCAGGAACGCCTGCCGCTTTTGATTGGCCCGGAGGGCCTCGGCAGCGGCTAGGGCTTGCTGGCGGTCGGCCTCGAGGACACGGGCTCTTGTCCTTGCCTCCATCTCCCGGGCATCGTGCCGTAGGAGGTCGGCCCACGCGTGCAGGACCCCGGTCCATGTGGGTCCGTCGCCCGGCTGGGCGCAGAACCCTCGGGGGAGCTCCGGCTGTTCGGGAGCTTCGGGGTACGCTTTCTCCGGGGTGGGACGCTCCGCGTCTTCGGCCTCCGGGCGGACGATCCAGCGCCGGCCTCGTCGGGCCCCGCGCGTCGATACTCCGCATCTGCAGTCCATGGTTCTTCGATGTTGCCTGTTGGGGGGTAGAGGTGAGAGGGCTCACGGGAGGAATACTCAGGAGATACGGTCCACTCTATTCCCTCACCATGCAGCTACCCCTGGCCACCACCACACTTGTTTCTACAGTTCCCCGGTTGTACATGCTACTCCGACACGTACGGCTTAAAGTTCTGCACGTGAGCCTTTCCGGCCGGCTTCCCATCGAGTGTCGCACATTCGTATACGATGGCTGCTGTCGATGGATCCTTCCTCCTGGACGCGCCTGCCCTACCCCTCGGAGTCCCTACGGCTTGGCCCGTGCTGTAGTGGAACTCCATCGGGGGCTGCTGTCGTCCATAAGGGGGTCTCCACGTCGAGCCGGAGTCTCGTGGCTGCGGGTGGCGCCTTTTGAAGATGCTTCTCAGAGTGCCGGTAGTAGTGTTTCGACTTTGGCCAACGGTGTGGGATGGCTCACGCGAAATTAGCGGATATCACTAAGACCTTCTCTGGAGGCGATATTTATTTTCCTAACGGGCGGCCGTGCGCAACCTTCCGGTCTTATGCTTGGTCGGTAAGGACATTTCGTTATAACACATAGATAAATATATAGACACAGATCGCGATCGAGTGAGAGAGATGGGGTGGGTGGGAGTACGACAGCGAGAGTGAATTCATATATGAGCGTGAGCAAGTGTGACAGGACCTGGCGCGGCAAAAGAGAGAATACGGATAAGCGTGGTTAAGACAGATGATTACCAGTAATATTTTAGTTGTATTTGCGCCGACTCCGAAAAGTTGCAAAGGGTTGGGTGTTGCATTGGGTTGCAACACAGGGTGTCCCAAAAATGTTGCATGATATTATAGCCATCTTGTTCGGGAGGGGCCGGTGATGATGATGCCGTTTTTAAAAATTTGCGTTAGGCCTCCAATTCCGAGTTATTCAACAACAAAGTTAGGTAACGCCCACCGAGCTCTCGGCAAGTCCTAGCCGGTTATCCGTTGGTCCTAAAAAAAGGGAGGTGACGGAAAACATCTTGCCGGTCGGCCTGCGACAATTGCTACGGAGGACCGGCGGGTGCTCAACCGCTCGGCTCTTTCGAAACCGAGCGGTCAGCAGTCCCTTGCATGTGCCGTTTTGAAGACCGTGCATGGCACGATACGGCATCGCCCGACGGACACACTTTGCCTTTCCTCTTGCTTTCCCTCTTCCTTAATACACGCTTGCAATAACTGATATCTCTGATTAGTGGTTTCGCGACACCCGACTAAATCAGATTGAATCCATCCAAATCCAGTGAAGTAAATTTATCAGGGGCCTATGATACTTTTTTCTTCAAAGTATCGAAGTGGCGTCGTGACAAAACATTGGAGCTGTAACCGTGATGATCCGAGTTCGACTCCTCAGCGTCGCGGTTATTTTTTTTGGTTTCCTTGTTCTGTCTTGATCCATGTTGAATACCGAACAGTGGTGATAGTTTTTCTTTTACAGTTCTTTGCCTTATGTTGAATGCCCAGTCAATGGTAATACTTAATTTTTATCCTTCGTGGCCTATCCTCCTCCTTTCTGATTTTCAGAGAATACGCCAGCGTTGAATGATGTCCATCCTCATTTCTTTGGATAAGTTCGAATGAATTTATCGATTTGTGCACGGAGAGCACCCGCCAGAACTAACTCGATGCAGTTATTCTTGTAATTTAGGCAAGATTGCAGATTCTGCAGATTTTTCATGAAATCAATACAGCGGGAAGCGTAAAATACTCATTGAGAAAAAGAGAAACGAAATAATATTCTCAAGATTAGAGACCTATCGCTTTAAACTACTGACTACATTTCGTAGCATATCGGGAAATGTGTACCGGGAGTAATTGATGGTTAACATAATTTAACAAGGTAATCCAACTTCAATAAAGTTTGCTCAATCATGGTTAAAAAAGTTAAAATGTATTCCAATTGATTCAGGTGTCGCGAAACGACTAATCAGGGATCTTGCTTATCGCAAGCAAAATGAAAATTTCGGAGAAAAGGCGTAAAACCCCCACTATTAGGTATTAAATATCGATGAAGACAAAACAAGAAAATCAAAAAAAAATAACCGGGACACCGAGGAAACGAACTCGGATCATCACGGTTACAGCTCCAATGTTTTCTCACGGCGCCAATTCGATACTTTGGGGAAAAAGATATCATAGGCTCTCGATAAATTTGCTTCATTGGATTTGGACGGATTCAATCTGTTTTAGTCGGGAGTCGGCTCTCTCTCTCTCTCTCTCTCTCTCTCTCTGTCTCTGTCTCTGTCTCTGTCTCTGTCTCTGTCTCTGTCTCTGTCTCTGTCTCTGTCTCTGTCTCTGTCTCTGTCTCTGTCTCTGTCTCTGTCTCTGTCTCTGTCTCTCTCGTGAGTAGACCAGCTGCCTATCTTTTGTGCTCCTGCTTTTCGACTATTTTCTGCCGCACTCTGCCCCGTGGGGCCTGTTTCAGGTGCACAGTCTTATTCTCGATCGGCCTGCCTTTCTTGTGGCCTATAATACTCCACTGGCTCTATTTAGGCCGACGAGAATTTTGACTCTACTTTTCTGTGGCACTCTATGACAGAATTTCTAACCCCCATTTTTGGTGGTCGTAATTTCTGTTAATCCCAGGAGTATTTTGAATTTTCTCTCCTACACCTCGCCTGGCACGCCCTCTCGCTCCTGCTGTCTCCACGGCTGCCACCCTCATCTCCTCGTCACGGCTGCCACCTGCCTGGTTGACATCTTGCTGCTGCCTTCTGCTGCCACGTCTCTACCTGCTGGGGCCTCTTCTCTTGCTTCGCCACCGGCAGCTTCTTTGACGTCGCCTTCCTACGCCTCCTCCAGGGATTTATCGTCTCTTACTGCTGCGGTAAATCGTCTAGCTGATTCGCTTGCTAGCTTCATGGATGAGCAGCGCATCAAGACGGCTGAGATGCAAGCCTCCCTCGACAAGCTCTCTGCCACCGCTGCTCAGCATTCAGTGAGGCTGGATAGCCTCAGTGCCCTTGGAAAGCGCACCGCTGCGCTCGAGGCAAAAGCTAGTGCTAGCTCTTCGGAACTTGCCAGCCTGAAGACAACGCTGTCTACAACTGTAGACAGCCTTCGTGCGGAAATTCGACAAGTAGGTGACAGCCGGTCCGTCCTAACCTCCGAGGCCGACTCTACCGCGGCGCGACTAGCGCGTCTTGAAGTAGCGAATCGATCCGCCGATCTCGTGATCTCTGGCTACCCTGAGACCCCTAGTGAGGATCTCAACGCACAGGTTCTTCGTGTTGCGCAGGCGCTTGGCGCCCCGTTAAAGGCCAGTGACATCTTGGCCGTGTCGCGTCTGCGCGGAACCCTTTCCGTGGATCGTCCGAGGACGATTCACGTGAAACTGGCCTCCCCGGTTGTGCGAAACTCGCTGCTTGCTGCTAAGCGTGCCAAGCGTGACCTTCTTGCGTCCTCTATAGATTCTGCGTTTCCGTCCCGCCTTGTGTATGTGAATGAATTCTTGCCGCGTGACGTTTCCTCCTTACTCAAGCGCTGCCGCTCCCTTGCCCGCGAACGTGGCTTTGCACGCGTGTGGCACCGCGAAGGGACCATCTTCGTGAAGAAGACTGACTCGAGCTCCCCCGTGCGGATCTCCTCCGCCAATGATCTTGCTACCAAGCTTGCATGAGAGCCCACCCTCCGTGCGTCGCCTCTTACTCTCGTCGCCCCCCCTCCTACGCTAACTTTCGGGCACATCAACGCCCAATCCCTGACTGCGCATTTTAGCCGCTTTGCCTCTTTCCTGTCAAGTGCGAATCTTGACTTTATGGCGGTCTCGGAGTCATGGCTGTCCCCTTCCGTCTCAGACAGCCAATGCGCGGTACCTGGGTATCGTTTACTCAGGTGTGACAGGGATGGTGGAATGGGTGGGGGCGTATGCCTTTTTGTTCGCAATTCTTTCATAGCCTCTGTAACTGCGTCTTCCTCCCCGTCTTCCTATCCTGGTCCCGAATACCTTTTCGCAGAAGTAGTAATTCCTTCTGTTGCCTCCCTTCTTGTCGGGGTCGTTTACCGTCCCCCACATGCTCCTCTTTTTCACTTTGAGCCTATGTTCGCTGACATTGTCTCGGACTACCCGAATAAGGTAGTGTTTGGCGATTGGAATGCGGACATGTGTTCATCTTCTTTCGATTCTGTCTACCTTGGAGACCTCTTCTCTCGTCTAAATCTTTACTCTATTCCTTTCTCTCCTACTTTTCATACTTCTACTTCCTCTACTTGGCTTGACCTCGGGCTTGTTGATGATTCTAGTAAGGTTGTTTCTTATTCTCAAAGTAGAGAGCCTCGCTGCTCTAACCATGACTTCATCTCGCTAGAATACGCATTAACCTCACGCGTTGCTCCTTTTAATGATCTTCGTCGGAAGTATGGTTCAATCGACCGTGACGCACTACTCAATGATATCTCGCAGCTTAGCTGTATTCGTCTTACTACGAACGCTTGTGAGAGTAGCGTTGATCGGTTGGTTGAAAATCTCAATGCGGACTTGCTCCAAGTTCTCAATGAGCATGCCCCTCTTCGACCCCTGCGTGTTAGACGGCCACCTGCTCCCTGGATCACTCCTGAGATTCGTCTCGAGATGCGTTCTCGTGACTCCCTCAGGAGATCCTATATTAGAACTGGAAATCCGGATTTGCGGGTACAATATAGAGCCTGTCGTAACAGAGTTCAAGCTCTTCTGGCGCGAGCTAGATCTGCTTTTCTCTTCGACAGGCTTTCCAACCTTACTAACCCGAACGAAGTTTGGCGCGAGCTAAAATCGTTCGGTGTTCTTCCTCCCTCTCGTACTTCCGCTCCCACTCACTTGTCTCCGGACACCCTTAATACCTTCTTCCTTTCGGCTCACGCCTCAACTCCACCGGCCGTCCCCGCATGTTTGTGTTTGTCTAACTGTCCCTCTGACGAATCATCTTTCTATTTCTCTCCGGTCACGGAGGAGAGTCTTGCTCGCGCCTTACGCCTTACTAATTCGTCCACCTCGCCCTCGGATGAGCTGAGTGCGAGGTTTCTCTCTCTTTCGTTTCCTGCTATTTACCCCACTGTCTTACACATCTTCAACTCTTCTCTCACTTTCTCTATCTTCCCTGACGCCTGGCGTCGCTCTCTCATCACCCCTATACCTAAAAAACCGCACGCCTCTGCACCCGCTGACTTTCGCCCTATTTCTATCCTTCCCGAGCTCTCTAAAATCCTTGAGAGGTTGGTCCACATTGACCTCCAGAGTTTTCTTCATAGCTCTGGGAAGTTGGACCGCTCGCAACATGGTTTTGTAAAAAACTGATCCACACAAACCGCTCTCCTGACACTCCTGGAGGACGTCCGTCTCGCTGCTGATCAGCGGATGGTCACAATCCTGGTGTGTCTCAACTTTTCAAAGGCCTTTGACACCGTAGACCACTCCATCCTCCTCACTAAGCTTCACTCTTTCAATTTTTCTTTTCCGGTCCTACGGTGGATCTGGTCCTACCTTATTAATAGGGTACAGGCGGTCAGAATCGGGCGGTCTACCTCTCATTTCTCCCCGGTCCACTCGGGCGTGCCGCAAGGTTCCGTCCTTGGGCCGTTCCTTTTCTCTCTCTACGTTCAAGATCTTAACTCCTCTATCTTCTACTCCAAGGTAGTCAAATACGCGGATGATGTACAATTGTACATCTCCGCGCCTTACAACCAACTGGAAGACGCAATTACAAGGATCAATTCTGACCTTGCCAGCGTCTCTGCCTGGTCTACTTTGAACTCTCTGAAATTAAACGTGTCTAAAACGCAGTGCTTGATGCTTGGCTCTGCTCGTGCCCTTGGCCTGCAGCATGTCGCCGGTGCCCCCCTGGTTCAGATGGACGGTATACCCATCCCGTACGGCTCTCGGGTCGTCTCGCTGGGTCTGCACATATCGCCCACTCTTGACTGGGGGGATCACACTCGGCACATCTGCAGTAAGGTCTACGGTGTGCTTGCGGGGCTGAGACGTCACAGTGCTGCGTTGTCGCGGAGCCTTAAAATCAAGCTCGTATCCTCCCTCATTCTGCCACACCTCGATTACTGCTGCCTTGCTTTGCTGGGCATCAGTGCGGCAGCCGAACTGAAAGTTCAGCGTGCGCTCAACGCCTGCGTGCGCTTCATTTTCGATGTGCCTCGCGACGCGCACATTACGCCATTCTATCGGCGACTTCAGTGGCTTAAGGTTCGGGATAGGCGGCTCTTCCTTGGGGTTAGCCTCTATCGGGCGGTGAGCACCCAGTCCTCTGGCGTCCTGAGGAACTTACTTGTTCTCCGATCTGAGGGATCGGCCGGTTACCCCTCTCGTCAACGGGGAACCCTCCTGGTGGTGCCCGTTCACCGCACCTCGTTCTTTGGGGCCTCGTACTCTGTACGTGGGCCCCAATTTTGGAATAGCCTCCCGCCTAATATCCGGGAGTGTGACAGCGAGGGAGGTTTCAGGGGGGCCCTTACGGCTCACCTGTTGGCGACTTATTTTTAGTTTCTTTTTTCTTTCTGGTGTACCTAGTATTACTTTTAATATTAAGCTTCATCTCTTTCACTCTTCTTCTCATGCGACGCGGGCTCTATTCTCTTTTCTCTATTCTTCTATTCACTTATCTCTTCTAGGTCTTAGTTATTTTTCTTTTCTTTTTAGTTGTAACCTTAGTATTAATCTCTGCGTTTTCTGTTTTATATTTCTATGTATATTTATACTTGTTCTTGGTAGTTCTGAGAGGGCAACTTTTGCCCTAGAACTGAATAAAATAATCTGTAATCTCTCTCTCTCTCTCTCTCTCTCTCTCTCTCTCTCATACGCGCGGGCTGGCGTTATAGCGTTGCTCCAAGGCAGGCACAGGCAGAGTAAGCAGGAATTAAAAGCGAGCTTGAACGCCGAGAGGCATCTAGGTTGGCACAACGGACTGGGCCCACCTAGTGGAATGGCTATCCGAATAGGCGAGGAGGAGAGTCCGGATACCAGGAGTGCGCAGCCTGGGAGGCCGGATGAGCTGGGGATTGCCGTGTCGAGGACGAAGCAGCCCCTGAGGACGGACGGCCAACCAAACAACGTCAGGAGAGGAAGTTGGGCACCCGTCACTCTTGATGGTCGACCTGCGCTGGAGACGGATCGTCACAGGCGGTCGATACATGCGGTCGAAGTCGGGCCTAACGCGCGGGCTCGATTTCGACACCGTCTAACGGATGGAGCCACGGGAGGATTCGGGGGTAGTGGCGCTGAGGGTGTGAGGCCACTTAGCGAATTAGGGACTCTCTCTCGTCACTCAGATTGCGACCGTCCTAGCGACTACTAGCCTTCCGAGCGTTTCGATAAAGTGTGCAAAGGAGTGATTGTGACGAGAGAGAGCGAGAGGATACCGTAGAGGAGCTTCCCATACCAGACGACTGGTGATCCTGTCATACCAGCTTAGGACTGGGATTAGTTTTCGGCAAAGGCACCGGCCGAATTAAGTTTGCGGTAAGCCTCGCACCTCAGTGCCCTATCCTTAGAGTCCTACGTAGAGATTCCGCGCCCGGTAGTCGGGTTCCTCGCATTGATTGTTTGCCTGTAGAGTTCAATTAGCCTGCATTTGCCCTGCCTTCCTTGGAGCGACGTCGCAAGTCGCTTCTGAGTCGCGCGGTAGCACAATAAGACTGCGTTCGCCGAACAAAGTGGCCACCATCTTGCCACTTGTTGCCGGGATCCGCGATCGATCGTCCGCTCGAACGGGCGACGGGTTTCCATTTATCCGCGGCGTACATCGTCCGCCGACGTTCTGCCAGTTTAATTATTGCAGTCTGGTAATCGACCGACCATCTATCGATCGCACGACGCGTTTCCCTACCGTGGGGTTAAATTGTAAAGGGGCCCTCGTGGCCTAGGATCGAGAGCGCGTTAGCTCGATTTGCAGTAGGTTATTTAGTTGTAGAACCGTCGGTCCGCCCGACATAAATAAACAGGGCGTCATTGTTTAAAGAAAGCCACAGTTAATTATTCTTTCAGCATTTTGTAAGTCCAGTGTGTCGTCCCTGGCCTCCCTTGTTCCCCGACCCTCTACTTTTACATCCGGCCAGCCGGGCCACCATTCGCGTTTCCCACCCAGCTTTCTCTCTCGCTCGAGCTTTTCATCTCCTCTGGGTTGCACATTAAAATCAAATTTGGTCTCGGCAACGGGGCCTGGCGCCCATCGAAGCACCCAGAGGGCTTGAGATTTAGAGAGGAGGCTCGGTCGAAGTTTCCCCGCTTTCCTAGCCGGCCAACAAGATCGGCGAGCTCGGGAAAGCGGTGGCACGTTATTATTATGGGCTTTCAGGGCTGGTGGTTGAACCCTCGGTAGATACGGTAGTAGCGGCCGCGGTGCCGGGGACGAAGTTGGTTGCGAAATCGTTGGTGGGTTTACTTCCGGACCCCCATTCCCAGTTTCTTCCGGTAACGACTCCCTTGGTTGCATTAGGGGTACGACTAGGGATTCGATAAAGTTGGGGTTCGGTGAATCCGGGGACATCGGTTCTTCCGCGCTTAGAAACTGCTGCTGTGTTTCCGCGGAGTCCGAATCTTCGTTCGCGGTCTCTATTGTCGGTAGTAAATAATCCGTTTCGCGCGGTAGCAACGTGAGTTTCTTTGACGCCGGTACACGAGTCGCGGGAGTATCGGGAGACGAAGCTTGACCTGCTTCATAACTGACTTGACGTGCCAATCTGTCCCTGAGAGTCGGAGTACCTCCATGTTCCGATAATTCACGCCTACGTAATTCGGTTAATAATTCCTCTACGGTAAAATCTTTTATCCGTCCAATCTGTCCTTCTGCCATTGTTTCGTATTATTGTTATTGCTTGTGTCCCGAAATAGCCTACCGTTTATGTCGAACAGTAATTGCCCTTGTTTGGTGGTTTTTTTTTCTATGTTTCCCGTGCGGTAGTCGCGTGCCTTGTTGTCGTCCGACCAACCGACCCAGTTTTTCTACTAGCCAACTCTTCGTTGCGAACTCTCGGTTGTTGCCCTGCGGATTAACGCCTTCGAACAAGCGTCTTCCTTATTTCTTTTACCCACGAAATATTCGCGATAATCGGATTAACAGCCGCAGCACAGTAAAAACCTAACTGCACCCCGAGTTAATCCCTGTCTAGACAAACTCTCGTTTCTGGTACTCAGAACACCCAATGCACTTTGAAAACGGTAATTGGTGTTCTGTATTCGGTAATGTTAAACTCGCGACTCTACTTAATTGTCTTTTGACTTCCGGCCTTGCACGCCAGAATATTGCAGTATCTTTCACTCCACCTCTATCTCGGTTGCCTACGCAATAATTACGGTAGATTGGTGTAACACTTAATTAGTTGTCTACACAATACAATACAATTCCTAAATACGTTATTAGTCACCAATCCCACATAAATTCACATATATTACCACGACAAAGACAACATTAATGGAATGCTACTTCTCCTAGTCCTACTTATTTTCTCAAAAGACGGTAATTTAAAATCTGTCTTGGTTCGTTCTGGCTAAACTTTGAACGTTGGGCTCCAATTTATCAGAGATTTTCCTGGGGCCACTCTGGAATAGAGCTACCCGCAGCTGATTGCCCAGGAAAATATGTTTATTCTTAAATTTTCTGGCCCGAAGCGCGGATTGTCGGGAACGCGATGACTTTTCCCTGACCGTCGATTCGGCTCCGGGAAGCGGAAGAGACCAGGGCGCCAGGTACCCCGAGGTACCACTCTGAGACCAACAAACGGGCGAAAGCCGGACGCAAGTTTTCCGCGGAGCCGCAATCGGGTTTCCTCACACGGCAGCTCAGTTGAGGATGGTAGGAAGGGCCGTGAATTCGGCAGAAGACGCAACCAAGACAGACTGAGTTCTTTGCACGAGATTTATTGCTCACAGAAAGATGATTAACTAATGGCAAATGGGCGGTAAAACGGGCTTCGCCCACGGGCGGTACTCAGCGCCCGTGAAGAGCAGGATACGAAAGAAGTGAACTATGGAACTACGTGAACCGATACAAAACGGAAGCGAGTCTCGAACGACGAGACGAACGAACGGAAGAGCAGAATTGGAAAATACAATCTCGATCGCGTGAACTTATTCTAATGGACGGATGGAAGCGATTCGTTTCGAGAGCGGGAACCCTCCAGGAAGGTCGCTAACGGAGATTCTACAGAAAACGGGAACCTTACAGTGCGTTAAACAATGGATTGGAAAAGCACAAGACAACGTTTACAAAATCGGACCAGGACAATCCCCTGGTCGATCCTTACGTATGAGAGATGCCCGGAGGCTTGGCTTACCAAACGGAAGTAGACGGAAGCTTCAGAATATCTCGCACTGGTTCGGCAACTACTCGCGATAACAGCTCGAAAACGAATGCCCGCTCCTTCCGCGTGCGGGGCTTTAATAGATTTCTGTTTACTTCCCCTGGCGCCCCTGATTTCGGCCGTGTGGGCCACCCTACGCAGTCCGGGCGCCAAGGCTCGGGGAGCCCCCGCAACAGGGCCGTACCCCTGCGCTGTGGAAGATCCGAGTGGCCGCTGCCGATGGATCCTTCCTCCTGGACGCGCCTGCCCTACCGCCCGGAGTTCCTACAGCTTGGCCAGTGTTGTGGTGGAACTCCATCGAGGGCTGCTGTCGTCCTTAAGGGGGTCTCCACGTCGAGCCGGAGTCTCGTGGCTGCGGGTGGCGTTGTGGAAGATGTTCCTCAGGGGGCCGGTGGTGGTGTTTCGTCCCTGCCCAACGGTGTTGGATGGCTCACGCGAAATTCAAACGACAGTTAGAAACGGAACAGTTCTTTTGGCCGTTAGCGGAATCGGTATGACCTTCTCTGGAGGCGATATTTATTTTTCCCTATCGGGTGACCGTGGTAACCTTCCGGTCTTATGCTTGGTCAGGAAGGTCGTTTTCGTTACAATATATATATATACATATATGTATGCTTAAATCTAGGTTGACGTTATTTTCAGATTTGCTTGTGAGCAAGTGTGTAATGTTTTGGTGTATGGTTTTTTATAGTTGTTGTTTGTCTAATGTGTTCGTTAATCTGTCAATGTATCTGTTTTGTAATTCCTGTTTTGCTTGTTTAATAATTTGTTCAATTTCTTGTGTGGTCATCGTTTTGAAAATTGTTTTCTCTGTTTGCGTTGTCTCGTCTCTGTATCGTATGTGTGTCTGTGTACTTTCGTTAATATACTGTTTTGTGTTACGTGTGCGTCGTAATTCCTTTCGGAGTGTATGTGTGTCGTTTGTATACATATACTCTGGTACGTATGTTCAGTAGTGTTCTTGTCCTGTCAGCTACGATTCTCTGTTTTAGGCTTCGTCTTTTGTGTAGTCGTGGTATTGGGTCTATTATTATCGGTGGCTGGTCTTCGATTTGCTTGTTCATTCCTCCTGGTCCGTACCAGTGGAGGTGTTTTGGTTTGTCTGGGGTCTGGAGCAGGGGGACTCCCCAATTGGAGAGTGGTGGTTGGTTTGTATTTTTGTTGTCCATTGTTTGATGTCTGATGTTTTGTTGTGTGCGTATGTTGTTAAGGTTACAGGTTAAAGAGCGCGTCCCAAGTTTAGAGCAAAGTTTGTAGTGAAAGAGTGAAAATGGCTTCGAAAAAAAGTTATCGGTGGTGCTTTGTACCTTTGTGCACAAACACAACAATAAGAACACCAGCTAAAGTGTTTGTAACTCTGCCCCAAGACAAAAATCGGAGGAAGCTTTGGTTCAAACAAGCACGGCGCCCAGACGAACCAACGCAGTCGAATTTTTGTTGTTGCGAGGATTATTTTGACTTAAGACAAGATATGGACAACTATGTTCGTTTTTCTTTAATGGGTGGTCCTATAAAAATGAAAACAAATGTGGTATCACATATTTTTGCTTGCCAGTCAAATCGAAGGACTATTTCAATCGAGGGTTCTCGTCCGACATCGCTTAAACGCAAACGAAGAGCAGAAGTGGCGGAGATTTTGGCCGTTCCAGGCTGTTCTTCATGGATTGGAAATGAAGAAAACGTACCAGAAAATAGTCAAATTAGTGTCGAGGTAAATGCTGCTCCAGGGACAAGCATTATCGCTACTCCATGTAATGAAATAGACATGATTGACCTCGCTGAAGAAGCGCCCACTTCCATTGCAAAGTATGCTGATAAAGCAGTGCAGGTGAAAATGCGAGATGGAAGACACTGTCGCAGTACACAGGTATCTTGCAATATAAAACCTTGCACTGCTGATGCAGCAGTTTGGTCAAGGAAGATGCAAACAAGAGATATTGGAACTTCACCAATCAAGTTTGGACTTGGCAGGAATACCATCGCACAACAGCCTAGTACCAGTTCATCCTCAGCAGTCACTTCTTTATACACACCAGTGTACTCCACTGAATGGGAGCCTCATGAGTCAGATGAGAAAGAGCTTGAAGAGTTAAATAAACTAGAGTGTCAGGTTCAAGCATTATCACTGACAAATTATTTCATCAGCATAAATCTCAGAAATTATATAGGACTGTCTGAAGATTGGTGTTGGATAGTGGACCTGTTAAATGCTAAAACGCATATTCGATCTGACTATATAAAACTGGCTCTGATGAAGATCCGATTGGATGACACCTTTCAGAGGTTGGGTGAGCAATATGGCATATCAATCAGCCAAGCCAGTAAAGTTCTCACAAGCATTGTACCTCGTTTAGCACATATGCTAAAGACTTTGATATATTTTCTATCAGAAGACAGTGTTAAAAAAGCTTTGCCGATACCTTTCCGTGCCAATTATAGTAAAGTGCAATCTATAATAGATTGCTTTGAAATAGAAATTGAAAAGCCTTCTGATCCAACAAAGCAAGCATTGACATGGTCAGAATATAAGAAATCCAATACTCTAAAATGTCTAATATCTTCCACTCCTGATGGGTTCATTAATTATATATCAAATGGTTATGGAGGTAGGACAAGCGATAGCCTATTATTTGAAGTAAGCAGTATAATGAGGCTTCTGCCAAATGATTGTGGTGTAATGGCAGACAGGGGGTTCAAACAGATACAGATAATCTTGAAAAGGAAAAACTGTTTCCTTATTCGTCCTCCCACTGTATCTGCTGCTAAAAAACCCAGCAGAGGAGAAGTTTTGGAGACAAAGTGTATAGCTAGTCTTCGCATACATATTGAGCGTGTAATTAGAAGAGAAAGGGAAAGCCGTATGGTTGTTCCACACGCCTGTATTCACCATAGTTTGACGCCACTCATAGACGATATTCTATTGATAATATCAAGGCTCATTAATTTGCAATCCCCTATAATAAAAACCTAAGATAAATATTTTTATTAGTACTTGTATATATTGTGTATATTATGAATATAGTGTATATATTTTATATTTAATTTTAAACAGGATTTGTCATGTATTTTTTGTAATGCTCTATGCGGAATGTGTGGAACTTATGGAACAAATGGAGTGTGTGAAGTGTATGCAATGTCTGGAATGAATGTAATGTTTGGAATGTACGGAATGTGTGGAATTTAAAAATAAAATTGAAATCAAGAATTTAAAAGAACACTTATTTATTGGTCACACTTTGGAACAGTTTGGGTAAAATATAATCTTTCCAAAACCTTACAGCTTTGGTAACGATGGGAGTTAAATATTGTTCATCATAATTTTCCCAGACGATTGTCACCTCCCTCGTATTCTCAAAGTTTGGATCGGCCACACAAAAAATTCCTTTTCTTTTGCCTGTTGCTAACATCTGCAGTTGCATTTGAGCTTTGCACTTATCATTTATTTCTCCATGCGGCAAAAACACATCAAATCTATTCGTTGTTGACGGGCACTTAATTTCTACTATAAAATCCCCCCCCTATAGCGTCAGGAGAAGCACCCAATATTGGAAATTGAGGAATCAGTTGCAATCCGCATTCCCTCACATATAAATTTATTTTTTCCCTGACTTCCTTCAAAACTTCCTTCTCCAGTTTCTTCCCTCTTCGCATTTGGTCCGTTTCAAACACTTTTGCTGCCCCAATGATTTGTTGCACTAAGGAACCGTCTTCCGTCGAACAACATACCGCAGTTCATACCAAAGTAAATTATCGCTTTGGGCTCTGGTTGATACTTCGGCCTTTTCGCAAAAGTCTGCAGATATTTGTCTGCTTGCAAATTCCAGGAATTCATTTGCCGAGATTTCTCCTGTCTCTTTAAACTTTATTAGGAGTTGGTGAATGGAGAGCGCCATTAACTCACGACTTTCCAAGTCAAAGTTATGCCTGCTAAGTTGGCTGTCCACCTGCTTCTCCTTTGCTATTTTCACCACATCCATTAAAAAGGTGGAATTATCTGGCATGGACATCTTGCTTGATGTTCCTGTATCTTTTAATTCCCTGCTCTCAATATACTTCTTTGTTGATCCCACTGAAGCCAAAGCAGCCCGCCGCCAATAACACTCAACTTCGGTCACTGATGGATTTTCGGAACGTCGGTGAATCCACATCAAAAATGCTATAGCATGTTTGCAACCACCTATAAGTTACCATAGACGAATAGCGTGATTATAAAAACCCCCAAAAAATTGAATATGCCATAAACAATTAGTATTCTTAATGAAATCTTACCACTCGCTGCAGCACAGTCATGACACTCAACATCAATAATTTTTTCTTCGTCTTCATCCATTTTTAAAGTTATTTTGTACCCCTGATTATGCATTCGATGCTCAGGACGCACGTTGCATTTAACGGTACAAATTGGTCCGTCTCTTTGCAAAGAAACATAGCCAATGGCTTGGTCTCCATAATTTTCACGTGATGACTTAAAAGCAGTAGTTTGTTTCAATTCATTCACGTTTTATGTAAAGTAAAAAATACCGTGTCGGCATTGAAATACTACTTACATGGCAGCCTTTGCACTACGAATTTTTTGCGGCATTGAATTTATCATTCTCCTTCACAAATTCACACACCATAAACATATCAATTTTTTGCAAATTTCTAGAATCAGCTTTTATAAAGCCAGATTCAAGCTGATTAGCCATTCTTATTATGTGAAGTTTTACACCAAACGACAAATTCGAATGAGCGGAGGTAAAAATAATATTGTATGAGATTAGACTGTGCTTCCTGGCAAGACAAATCACAACTAACTTAAAGATTTCCAGTTTTCTTCAGCGAAACCTCGCAGCGAAGATTTCCCATCCCAGTACGTCTTATACCTATCTAAGGCTACAGACATCTACTTATATGACTAGTCCAGGTAGAGTAATAAACGTCCATAAGGTAGAGTAATAAAGGTATTGAAATTAGTTGTGGACAAAATTTTGGGTGTATGCGAATATGTCTCCGCAGCACCCGAGTGGTGGTCACGCTCCTATCCATCCCTACATGGGGAAGAATTTTGCAGCGTTTTTCACAAGCAAAAGCCCCTAAAAGACCAGGTCTGCATTTCCTCTGATTTATGACGGCCGGATATCCTCTAGTATTATCTCTTGCTAGCTTTCTACTGGAAATGTTGCTAAGGCTAATCGCTGCTTACAAGATCTAACGGGAAATAGACTACCGAAAAATAGAGAAGTAATCAAAAGTATTATCGAATGAAGGTGGTGAACACACAGCATGTACGTGCAGCAGGCGTAAATCTCAGATATTTAAATATTCTGACTAATCCTATGACTGCTGTGCATATGAGATTGATTAATTTAAGTGATTGACAACATGGTTCTGCAACAGGATAATTTAAATTGTAAGCGTCTTTCTCCGGGCTGCGTTCCGCGCCGGCTCCGGTGGCTGCGCTCCAACTTCGCCGAGGCTCGTCCGAGGTCACCTAAAAGGCGCGAAGGGACTCGGTTGGGCGCCAGGCCCTAGATAGGGCCAAATTTCTAAATTATAATTTCCCTCGTCCTGATGTTGTCCTCCTGGTGGACCTCTCGAGCTCGGCGGCACTCGCTGCTGTCTCCCTGGCTGGCTCGGGTGGAAGGTAGAGTGGCGGAGTCTGGAGGTCGGGGAGAAAAAAGCAGAGAAACCCACGCGGATGGGTGACGAAGATGTTTATTGGGCCGGGACGGCCTGAAACCCTACTGTCCTCGCGCTCGCGTCCGAACGATCGGCGTTCGGACCCTCGGCTTTCCCGTAGCCGCTTTACAATTTAAACTTCACCCGGCCTCGTTGCGCTCGCCGTGCGCTCGCTATGTCGTAAGGCTCGGACACGCCAGTTCCAATTTGCAAATACCGTTCGTTTCTGCAGCGGAGCTGCTCGCCTCGATGGTACGTGCCCGTCGACGGATAGCCACGGAGCCGAAAAACCCAAAGACCGGTCGAATACCCAAAAACTACCGTCCGGGGTGGACGGCCGTGACGCTCCTGGCTTTCGTACGCCTTACAGTCTATAGCTCGACAGAAACCGGGGACTTTGCGGCGACTTGAGGGGTCGCGCCAAGGAAGTAACCGCCTAGTGACCGATGGTCACTCGCACTAGGGCTGCCTCTACAGGAGCGTAAACGGCCGGCACCGAGGCCTACAGATACTTTTAGGCAGGCAGGTAATTTCACTGGGCTCACCTTGAAAGATTACACTCCTACTTCGCTATAGTACCCTGAAGATCGCTCGCTCGCACACTCACTTGCTCACGGTCGCTCACAAAGTGACTCGCTTCCGGCGCTACCAAAATTTTGCCCAGTGTTACGTTGCCGCCTTACACTCTCGATCTCTCGATGCCTCCGTGCCGGTCGATATCGATCGGTGCCGAGGGCGGGCGTATCGATCCCGCGCGCCAGAATCGAACGCCTCGCTATGCTACGCTATCCGCCGCTGTCTTCAGCCTGCGGACGCTAGGAGCTCCTGGTGCACGCTGGTTTGTCCATGTTCGTCGTGTCCTTCTTCGTGCTCCCAAGCTTAGAACGGCCCGATCGGCTCGTCGTCTCGGCGGATCGGCACCCTCACTATGGCTCGCAGTTGGGGGCATCCGGGCCCCTCCTCCTCGAGCTTATCTCCTGCTCCTCGACCGACTGGTTGTCCTTGTCGCTAGATGAAGCTCGCAAGTCGAGACAGCGCGTTAGTAATAATTCATTGGCTACTGGCGGTACCCCTTGGAGCTACGGTATTTAATTTTCGTGGCGAGTGCGCGGCGAGAGCGGCTGCGGGGCAGGAGTCTTGCGACGGGCGCGGCTGCCCCGTCACAAAATATACCACAAGTTACCATAAATATGATCCTTGTGCACTTCCCGCTTGGATAAGCATGGGTACAGTTTGCGCGCGGAGCTGGAAGCAACATCGTGACGTCACACCAATAGCAGAGCGTTTGGGTGCCACGTGACTAGATTCAAATATACAGGGCATTTCAAGAGCAAATATCTTTGTATATAAATAAAAAAGGGTGATTATTTTGGTATTTGGATGCTATATGAAGGCTATTTTATTCATATAACCTATTTTTAGCATGTTTTTTTTTAAAATGAGAAAAGCCTATTGGGGTTTTATTGTTATGTCGGTTTGTATTCGTGTACTCGTGTGTGATGTTCTGTATGTTTGGGTTGCCCTTTTGTGGTGCAGGGTTGTTTCTGTTTGAATGTGGTTTTCAGTGGTTGAGGGTGTTCGGGAGGTTGTAGGTGTGTTTGTTGGTGTAAGTGTTCTTATTGTTGTGGTTTTTGTCGTTTGTATGTGTGTATATGTGTTATATTTTGCTTCTGCTTTCGCAGAGCAATTATTGATGTGTTGGACCAGTGGTTGGCCGCATATTTTTATGCGGCACACCGAGCACAGGAACATGTTGTTCGGTTTTTCAAGAATGATTGACACATAGTTTTTTGTGCATCTTTGGATGTGGAACTGCTGGTGAGAGCGGGGCATCTCGCAGCTGGGTCATTCCGCGTCAACTGTCGATGTTTATTCACACATGTTCGATGATTTTGATCAAATTTTCTGTATTTATAGTTCGCAATGAGCCGATTCAAATGCAAAAAGCCGTTGCTCGCTAACTCAATTTTTTTTAGTTACACGGACTCAAAGTTTTGGGTTAATTTTTTTTCAATAATTTATATCTCGGTAAATATTACAGATAGCCATGTCGTTCAAACGCCAAAATGAAGGTAAGGAATTGAGGTTTGATAAAAAAAATACTCCATTGAGAAATACTTGTTTGGAACAAATGTTAATAATAAAAGTTTATAACAAATGCTTGTCATTTCCAAAGGGGATCTTCGATTTTGAAAAAAAAATTGCTAACCGTTGGTGTAAGTCTCTTGCAACTACCCTCCAAAGGGTTTCCTGGAACACGACTTGGGCACCGAGTTATACATTTTTATTGCCGGGCGCACGCGGTCAATCGGCCGGCGGTGGGCGCCACGCTTGACTGGCGCGCGGAGTCAGACTCGGCACTCGGGGTACGTACATGCATTCAGAATGGCCATACCTGTTCAGTTTCTTCTAGCATACCTGCCAAAACACAATATGTGAACCGATGGTACACATCCGCATCCAGATTATGCGATTAGGAGGTGCCATTAAGCAATAAACAACGTTTCCTCTCTGTGTTACCCGGGCTTGAGACCGGCAAAACACCACATTAAAAACGTGTTTTGCAGAACCCAAATGCAATTGAATTATTTTTAAATAGCGATATATAACAGAATTTTAGTTACGCGTTAATCTAATCACTTGGCTGTGTTGATTATCTAAATGTGAATACCGTTTTATTAAAAGTGACGATTGATTTAATGGTATAACCGCGTGGTGTTTTTGGGTTCCGGGAATCGGTTTAGTTTGAGAAAAACGGTCCTTAAGAAACTTGTCAGCAGTGTTATGTTCCTCGTTGGTACAAAAGTTAAATGAATTTGCTCCAAAATTGGATGTAGCCCAATCATAAAATTCACGGGGTGACGTTATCTGGTTGTTGAGAGGCCTTTGCAGACTAACGCGAGCAGCAGTTCTCTTTATGGTTCCACCTAAACCATCGCATGGACTTTTACCATGTGATGTAGCATAAAAATGCCATTCAGCGGTGCAACCGAAATTCTTCACCGGATGCAGAAAAATGATCTACTAGAAATTGCATAAGTTATTGTTGAAACAAATATACTGCGATTGTATTATGCTGCAAAATTTCCGAAATTATTACGAAATTTTTATGGTACAAAATATTATTGACTCTATAATAAACTACGAAAGGATGAATCGTAACTTGCGACTTATTCCAATGATATCCCTGAACAGCGTCTTGTACAATAAATGAATAATTCTCTGCGAAGTCACATAAAACCAAAAATTCGGTTGTCTCTAGGGTATTCTTAATTGTCTCGAGAAAACGGTGCTGCTGCTTCGCGATAAAATCATGGGGTACCAATTTTAGTAAGGAACTCATGAACTCGATCAAAAATGTGTCAATATTAGACGTTATCGTATGCAAACTTGTATTATTTAAGGAAAGCCACTGCTTGTATTGAATTTCGTAAGAAGAATGTTGTGTTAGAACATCGCGTAAAACATTAGTTAATTCCGACACACCCGGACATTCTTTGCATTCATTTAAATGGCAACGCGGTAACGCAGGATTATAGATAATTTTAGGTAGAAAATCTTTATACGTGCGTAACGCGGTATCCGAGTTTTTACTAATTTTATCAAATTCGGCTCCGGTAATCATTAATTTTATATTTTGGTGGATCGTGCATATACATACGTTTTGTGTTCCCGGCGCTCCCGCAAGTACACATTCCTTCGGCCGCAACTCCGCGAACTTTGTAAACCCGACTTTTATATTTTGAAATTTGTCCCGAAACGCGGCATGCAATTCTCTTACGTTGCAAAGGAGTAAATGTTTTTGAATTTGAACGCGTTTATTGTTCACTTTTACGGACACGTAGTCCTTTTTCCCGGGCATCACACGACTATATTCCGGCATTTTATAGAAATATTTTACGAGTTTGATAGATTCCTCTGCCAAACGTTTCCCGCACCTAGGACTCGGCAGAGACAAAATACCTTTTTCTTTAATTACTTTCTTTCGACTTCTGTATTAAACGTTCGGATGTATTAAATAATGTTTCAATTTTCGACATTGACCACGTCTTCGGCAAAACTGTTAAAATTTGTATTTTTTCCTTTATCGTCCCGGCATTCGTGAAATTTAGATTGCAAGTGGTTTAGTAATTCAATCGCGTCATTAGTCGGGCTATTACTACGCAATACTTTTGATTTTAAAGGTTCTTCGAAATTATGCAATTGCCTTTTAAGTTGCCCAGATGTTCGTGTTACTCTCGGATTTATTGGTGGTTTAGACCCGGCGGCTGGTTGTCGAGATGTGGCGGGAGAGGTTGGAAGATCCAGCCAACACCCGCCACAGAGCCGTCGGGGCGATTCTCCCGAGCCTCGAGGCTTCGGTGAGTCGCGGCAGGGGGCAGCTCTCCTACCACGCCACGCAGGTGCTCACCGGGCATGGCTGCTTCGGTGAGTACCTGCGTCGCATCGGGAAGGAGGCGACGGCACAGTGCCACCATTGCGACGGGGACCGGGACACGGCGCAACATACCCTCCAGCATTGCAGGGCCTGGGGGGAACAGCGCCGTGTCCTGGTCCAGTATATTGGGAGGGACCTCTCGCTGCCGACGGTCATCCGACAGATCCTCGGCGGCGAGAGGTCGTGGAGGGCCTTCCTCGCCTTTTGCGAGGAAGTGCTCTCCCAAAAGGAGGAGGCGGAGCGGCGGCGGGAGAGGACGGACCCCTTCCGTCTGGGGAGGGCCCGGGTGCGGGGGGCACGGTTCGCTCCTCTTTCGCCGGTGGCGAAGGAGTGCGGCGAGCCGTGTCTCCCTGCGAGTAGTGGGGGACGCCTCCCTCTCTCGTGAAAGCGAGAGAGGCGATGGCCACTCCCCCACCACGAGACGGGCCCCCACTAGGGGGCGGGCGCGGGGCGGCACCGGTCGTGTTCGAACAGAGTTCCCGGTGTCGCCCCAATAAGCGCTGAGGATGGCCACCGTGGGGTTTTAGCCGGTAAGAGTCCGGCACTACCCCGTGGCCCCCACCAGGGCGGCGGGGTGTCCATGAGGATTTCCCCACGAAAAAAAAAAAGGATTTATTGGTGGTTTACCAAACGAAATCAATGATTTATTTAATACGTCGATCGAATGTTGAGTTTCTACTTCGCGCAGGCTTTCACCGCTTGACGTCGAATTATCTTTCACGCTGCTACTTGATTCTGTTTTAGCCAGGGAATCATTTGGGGGAATTGCTTGTGCGAAGCTGGGTCCTGCTTCAATTAGATCGCGAACTGGAATATTACAGAAATCGGAATTCGTATCTGTTGTTTGCAATTCTATGTTTACGGAACTGAATGCTGTTTTAATTTCATCGGGTATCGGAGATTCTATTTGTTTCGATCTAAGTAATCGCGTCCTACATTGCTGACAAACATAAAGCCCTAGTTCAAGACGGGGATACTTTGCGCGAAAAAAAGACGTGACAGGTTTAAGATTTTTAGTGCACCACGAGTGATGCGGTAAAGATAACGGATTAGAACAATAACTATGCGGCATCTCGATATTAAAATGGTTTATCGGTTAGCGATATTTAGAATTCTCAAAAGGGAAGCGCACGAACACTGCACAGTGGAACACTTCACAGTTAGACGTCCGGAAATATTATGAGGTTTGCTTCGAACAGTGTCCTACAGTCTCGCGGTCTTTCCTCGCCTTTCCCCCATCCACACGGACTTCATTTGCGCCTGCCAACGTTTTACCGGGTACAGATTTCCAGGCTAAACCCGTCTCGTCCATATTGTATAGATCCTCCAATTCAATTGATCCTTCACATAAAAATTTGCCAAATTCTTTAACGAATAATTTGGCGGTATTCGTGTCGGCATCATTTCTCTCTCCTTGTATGGATAGCTTGCGAATCCCATGTCGCATTTTAAATTTCTGCAGCCAGCCGTTGCTGGCCTGAAAACTCTCGGGACCTCCGATCTCTGTATTTAGGCGAATTGCCGCTTCTTTAAGTAATGGGCTACTAATGGGGTCACCAAGGGCCCTCTTCTCCATGAACCAAGTATGGACACGTGTGTCCAAATCCTCCAGTACAGGCTTTCTCATTCGTTGGGTGGCCGTAGGATTTCCATCCGCGAATTGGTGTAACTCCGGTGCTTGCCGCTTAATTCGCCGTACTGAACTGGGATGTAGTCCATACTTCTCGGCTACTTCTTTAGTGGGAACACCAATACTTAGCTCTTCAATGAGTGCTAATTTATCTTGCACTGTCAATGCCGAACGACTTGCCGATGCCATTTTCCGTCGAAAATCACTGAATAACACTGTCGAAAATCGCTGAATAATCACACTAGATGGACTGAAACATTTAACTGTTCTGTTTCGCTGCTAGAGATGATATGACTCTGTGGACATCGCTACCGGACTTTATATGTACAACTCTTTGAATCCTTTTCCACATCCCTTAAAGGTAAATACCCAGCTCTCTAAGGCAATGTTGTGGTGGTCAAAATCAAGACTTGTCGGAATTTCCTTGAATTAACAATAGGTATACTTGTAATATTACTTGAAGCCGCACCACAGACAAACAGTTAAGAGAGGTTGGGATGTTGCGCCCGAGCCCAAAGCTGGCTCTCGGATTGCACAAACTAGCTACATCGTCAAATCCTTTCTTCGAGAGGATAATGCAATGTCCAAAGTCCATGATACATTATGATATCAATAACGAGCGTCTAGCCACTAAGTCACGTTTAGCAACGAGGCACTGAGTCGCTTCGCCTAATCAGCGCCTCGTGCCAAGGCAACGCCTGCCTCGAACAAAACGATCAACCGAGGTCCCAGACGGGACTCGCTATCCAGATTTCGATCAGAACACATCAGTGCGTATCAGCGAGCTACTCTGTACCTCTTGTCAGTTCTTTGATTATACTTTATCAATAAACCTTAAGTTTTGGGTTTAATCCCGGTGGATTCCAATCCTTTAAACGCTACGAGCCTGACTTCCTCCGATCCTGCTACCCGCTCTGCGCCGTCACCACGCAGGGCACAACAGGGGATCCAAACAATACGGGTACAAACGCAGTTGCGCGAAACGGCCCTACGCGTGCATACCTAATTCTCCGAATTGGGTCACCCGCAATCTTTTCATTATGTCGAGTGCAACTTAGCATGACGGGTAAATCCCAATCATTATACACTTTACTACGGACTCACCCCGTTACATAAAAATAGGTCCTCCCTATTTTCCAGATACATATTCTATGCCGCTTCGCATCACTGGTGTTAGACTTTTGCTTCCCTTAATCTTTTATGTGTACCACAACAATGAAACGGCTCTCACCCTTTACCGAAGGTAATCCCAATCCCTTGTGAGACTTAAGCTCGCTAAGGGAATTGGGAGCACAGAGAAACTGCTCGCCTTCAGTCCCGTACGGCGAGCAGTTACATACATATGTACATAGAGAGGTCCTACTGTAAGAATATGGTGTGGTATTACCCTTAACACTACGGGTATCCTGTAATTCTTCGAAGTAGGTCGTGTTTGGTACCATTTTACTGAGGAGAATGTCAACAATTTGTTAAACAAATCACCACTGTATTATAACGTCAAATTTAATCATTTTTGTTCGTAGAGAATGTATATGATTTTTATAACACTAGCAGGTCATTAAGACAGTCTCAAGGGGCCGAAAGGGTCATAAAGTTGAGATTCATAATTAGTGGTGGGGATGTGCACGAGCAGTTAGGGAGGCTGCGAGCGTGAGCAGTTGGAGAAGTCCTACTGTATACAGGTCTATTCTATGCGGCCAGTAGCCGGTCTCAAGCCCGGGTAACACAGAGAGGAAACGTTGTTTATTGCTTAATGGCACCTCCTAATCGCATAATCTGGATGCGGATGTGTACCATCGGTTCACATATTGTGTTTTGGCAGGTATGCTAGAAGAAACTGAGCAGGTATGGCCATTTTGAATGTATGTACTTACGTACCCTGAGTGCCGCGTCTGACTCCGCGCGCCAGTCAAGCGTGGCGCCCACCGCCGGCCGATTGACCGCGCGCGCCCGGCAATAAAAATGTATAACTCGGTGCCCAAGTCGTGTTCCCGGAAACCCTTTGGAGGGTAGTTGCAAGAGATTTACACCAACGGTTAGCAATTGTTTTTTCAAAATCGAAGATCCCCTTTGGAAATGGCAAGCATTTGTTATAAACTTTTATTATTAACATTTGTTCCAAATAAGTATTTCTCAATGGAGTATTTTTTTTATCAAACCTCAATTCCTTACCTTCATTTTGGCGTTTGAACGACATGGCTATCTGTAATATTTACCGAGATATAAATTATTGAAAAAAAATTGACCCAAAACTTTGAGTCCGTGTAACTAAAAAAAATTGAGTTTGCGAGCAACGGGGTTTTGCATTTCAATCGGCTCATTGCGAACTATAAATACAGAAAATTTTATCAAAATCATCGAACATGTTTGAATAAACCTCGACAGCTGACGCGGAATGATCCTGCAGCCAGGTGTATTCGGGCAGTTGGCGGTCGTTGTGTTGGGGTTGTTGCATCGGACGCACCGGTTTACAACGTCCCCCCGGCAAGCGCTTTGGACATGGCCCGCGAGGCCACACTTCCAACATTTCGGCGGCTCTCCCGTGTTCGGGCGATTTCAGTCGCGATTCGCTTCGCGCGATCTCCTAGGCGTGCTCCTCCCGTTCGCGCCCTTCTTCGTGCTCGCTCGCGGCTCGGCCGTAGCCTCAAACTGAGCCACCGTCCCGCGGGGCGCTCGCCCTCCCCTCGGCGCGACGGATACCTCGCGGCGATCGTAAACGGACTCCGAAGGTGGGGCCGCGTGGAACTCGAGGTCTTCTGCACGCTAAGTGAACTCCTCCACCGTCATATATTCATGCAGGCGAATCAAGGATCTATAATGCAGGAGCATATTGTCGTAGAGGAGGTGCAGCGCGTGCTCGTCGCTCAGGGGAGGCTGGATTCGGCGACAGATCTTCAGAAGGTCGGCCTGATACAGAGAGAAGGGCTCGCCCTCCCGCTGCCTCCGGTTGGTCGCATCCTTGAGCTTCTCGGTGTTAGTGGCGCGGTCATATCGCCGGAAAATGGCCCGTTCAAACTCCAGCCAGGTCCGGAATTGTCGTCGAGCGCTCATGAACCACTCGTAGGCGCCGTCGGTCAGCAGCAGTGGCAGGCAAGCCAACATGGCGCGGTCGTCTATGGCGATCAGCTCCCTCCGATAGCTAATCTCCCCTAAGAAGCGCTCGACAGCGCGCATCCCCTCACCCGCGTACCGCATCGGCCACATTCTGACCGCATCATATGGTGAGTCAACGGGGCGCGGTTGAGGGTCGAACCCGAGGCCAGCTGACGTGGTTTCATGATAGGGGTAGGCGCGGATCATCGGCGTATATCGCGGAACCCCGTCCGACTCTCGTTGGTCACTTTGGGTGGCCACACCGCGCTCGTGGCCGCACTGCGGGTCGCCCTTCGTTCTGCGCTGGAAGCGCGGACCTCCTCCCTACGGCGGCCCATCTCCTCCAAATACCGCTCGCGTAATTTCTCGAGCGTCCCGCTCTCATCGCACCCACACTCCAGGAGCATCTCCCTCAGCCCCTCCTCCACGAGGTGCTCGAGTTCGTGTTTCCCAATATAGGCCATGCCGCGAATTTAGGTAAACCCGTACGCGCCCTACTTTCGGTGTTTGTCTCGCACCGACGCGACCTCGACGCGTTTTTATGTCCGTTTCCTCAGCCGCGATAGGTGTTATGTTATGGTACTCTTACCTTGCCGTCACGTAACGGCCTCGTTCGAACTGGCTCCTTTGTGATCTGAAACCCAAAACTTGGCAAAATTCCCTCGCGCGGAGTGTCCGATCTCGAGAACAAGGATGTTCTAAGGGCTTCTTTCTCCCGACTATCGTGTTTCCCACGTTGGGCGCCAATTTGTAAGCGTTATCCTCCGATAGCTGTCCGCGTCTGCTCCCGTGGACGCGCTCCAACCTCGCCGGAGCTCCGCCGAGGTCGCCTGAAAGGGGGGAGGGGACTAGAGTTGGGCGCCAGGTCCTATACAGGGCCGAATTTCTGGAGTGGTGTTCACTTCGCCTAGGCGAGGGCCTCCCGCTTGACCCCTGGAGCCCGCCGGCTCTCGCCGATATCCTCCTGGCTGGCTCGTTGCTGGTAGAGTGGCGGAGTCTGCTCGTCAGGGAGAAAGAAGTAAAGCAAACCCACGCGGATGGGTGGCGAAGTTGTTTATTGGGCCGGGACGGCTAGAAACCCTACAGCCCTCACGCTCGCGTCCGAACGGTCGGTGTTCGGACCCTCGGCTTTCCCGTAGCCGCTATACAATTTAGGTTTCACCCGGCCTCGTTGCGCTCGCCTCGCGCTCGCTAGATAGTGTGGCTCGGACACGCCAGTTGAAAACCCGCAACAAAACCGTACTTGCAGCAGGGCAGCTCGCCTCGATATACTAGGGCGGCCGATGGAATGGCTACGTAGCCGAAAAAACCTCAAGACCGGTTGAATTACCTAAAACTACCGTCCGAGGTGGACGGCCGTGCCGCTCCTGGCTTTTGTACGCCTCACAATCTAATGATGAGTGTTAAAAGGGACTTGAAGAGGCGCGCCAAGGGAGTAGCCGCCTAGTGACCGGTGGTCACTCGCACTAGGGTTGTCTCTACGGAGCGTGAACGGCCGGCACCGAGACCTACAGATTACTTTAGGCAGGTGATTACACTGGGCTCACCTCAACAGAAAATACCCTCGGAGGTTCCTTTCCTTGCCTGCTCGTGGACTGCTCGTTGGTCTCGCTCGCCTTCAAACTCTCACAGATTTGGTCGCTCTCGCACTCGCGCTCACTCGACAGGATTAAATCACTCGCTACGGTAGTCGCTCGCAAAGTGAAGAGTTTCCGGTCCTACCAAAATTTTGCCCAGTGTTCCGTTGCCGCCTTGCTCTCTCGATCTCTCGGTGCCGCCGCGCCGGTCGATATCGATCGGTGTCGAGGGGGAGCGTATCGATTCCGCGTGCTGGAATCGAACGTCTCGCTACGCTACGCTATCCGCCGCTGTCTTCAGCCTGCGAACGCTAGGAGCTCCTGGGCCACGTCGGTCAGTCTATCCTCGTCACGTCGTCCGTCGTGTTCCCAAGCTTAGAGCGGCCCGATCGGCTCGTCGTTTTGGCGGATCGGCGCCCTCGCCATAGCTCGCAGTTGGGGACATCCGGGCTCCTCCTCCCTGAGCTTGTCTCGTGCTCCTCGATCGACTGGTTGCCCTCGTCGCTAAATTAAGCTCGCAAATAGAGACAGTGCGTTACTAAACATTTGCTGGCTTTAGGCGGTACCCCTTGGAGTTACGGTGTTCATACGAGGTGGCGAGTCCGCGGCGAGACCGGCGCGGGGTGGGAGTCTTGCGACGGGCGCTTCTGCCCCGCCACACAGGGAATCGTAACTGAAAGTAGAAGTTCCTTGGCAGAAAAAGTAAAGAAGTGGTAAGGGTGTAAGGGTACTTACGATGTTTTCCTTCCAAGAGTCAGGACTGTTTTGAGGCTCTGGCCCACTCACACAAAGAAACTAGTCGACGTCCTACTTCACTTTAGGAATTAGCAACACGTGTTGACCCAACAGGCACCACGAGGGTTTGTCGGTGTGTATGAAGTCGGCGCGCTAAGCGCGCGATGCATCAATGCAATCTCACTGCATCGAGGTGTTTGATACAGATTTTCTAAGAAAATCACTCAAAAAGTACTGGTATTTTAACACTCATAAACCGAATAATACAAGTGTCTATCATACATACATTTTTCTATCCCAATGATTTCAAATGCATATCACTTTGCACGAGCATTTCTTGCGAGCCGTCTTCAACTTCTTGAATCGGGCGGTGACGTTAGGCAAGGAATTCGCGCTCTCGATTCTGTTTACGTTTCCCCACTATCGGTGGTCTGAACGATCTCTAGCCGATGCTAGAATAGTTTCGGTTCGGCAGTTCAATGTTCTATGAGTTGCATTCAAGTCGTGCTGTTGGTCGTGCAACTGAAGTTCGTTGGAAGCAGTGTTTTGTTTTATCGTTGCATAGTGTAAGCGCGGTAGTTTGTAGAAGCGGTGATTGTTTTTTCGAAAGTGTAATAGTGTAAGCGCGATAGTTTTTAGAAGCAGTGTTAGGTTTAGTACTAGTTATTACTAGCTTTCGTAAGTCAACAGATGAGGGATAGAAGACATCGAGAAAATAACAACAGGAATGTAGGCGGAAACAAACGGGACATAAAAGGAAATCCCGAAAACAAAGTCCTGCGACTAAACGCGAGACCCAGATCTAGGCGTGCAGTTTGGCGACGAAGGTAAGTTCTATTAGAAAACAATATCGTCTTTTGTGCATCATCGGAAAGTCATGCTGCATTTTTATTTCCATATATTCGAAATTTATGGCGTGCAATTGATTGCTGATGCATGATTTGTATCCGATTAGGATTCAATTTGTATTTGTATTTGTCGGCGATGCACTCTCCGGTGATGCACCTTTCATCATTGTTCTTTTCTCGCTCGGGCACACTCTCTCTTTCTGTCTCACTCCCTCTCTCGCTTTCGTGACTGCTGCGCTCTCCCTCGTTCCACTTGCAGGCGACGGTTTTCAAGGGGATAGAAATACGTCGCCAACCCGGAGAATACGGACGCAAACCCATGCGATTGCATTGCTACGGGGTTGGTCATTTTCCCGTACACCATTTCACTTCGGTAAAACCAAATTGGGCGTATTACTTTTTTCTCCTGAAAAAGTATTATGTGTAGAAATCAATTCTTCCCTGCTCTTCCGTAATTGTGGGAAACATTCACATATCGAACGTAAATGGGTTCGTGGGTTGCAAATGAAACGACTCGAAGTACGAAAGTAACATGGGTATATTCTGATGCTAATAATATTTCAATGTTCTTTCAAGTTGATTTCGTTCAATGCGATGGTGAATGTGTCCCAATCGGCAATTCCACGCGGTAACCAGGCTTCTCTGTTCTTGCGTTTATAGCATCCCGGGTCCCGGGTTTCGGGTTCTACTAGCTCGACAATGCAAATGACAACTTGACTACCTGCTCGTGGCATATTCTCGTTATTTAGCCAACTTATGAAATTTCCTGATGAAAAGAATGGTGCTGTATGCGAGAAACTATTCATTGATGTGACGATCGGGGTTACAAAGACGTGAGAGCTGCGTGTGAGTGCGTCAGATCCTACGTTGCATCAGGGGATCCCGATTGGGTGGTGTATACCGAGTAGCCCAGTCATACACACTGTCTACATAGTATGTAGGTATTGGACGGTGACACAGCAGTGCGCTTCGGCCACCCGGTATACGCCAACCGACCGTGCGGTCTCTCTGTCTCGAGTAGCACCATACCCACTCCCTTTCAAATTCCATTGACACTACCAGAAAGAATTGCAACGTATCTTTTTAGATTTTTCAACATGGTAGAAATATGATTGTGAGTTTACTGTTATAGAAATAGTTTTTTGGGGTCAATGTTTGTGCAAAAATCGGCTGATTCTGATAGTTTGTAGTGTGTAACTGCAAACTGTATCAGAATCTCCACAAATTAGAAGTCGAATAAGTTATCGAAATCTCAGAATGGGGGTGAGGTAAATTATAAATGAAACACCTCGGGAACGCCAAGTTGCTCTCATCTTCTGTCGCGGATACTCCCTTCTCTCTCCCAGGCTTCTGTCACTCGCACACGCTAAGTCGGTCGTGTTTTGCTTTCGGTCACGCTTATGCTTTCGCTCAGCTAGCACCGGAAGGCAGAAACCCTCCTTTGCTCACTTTATGGCTAGACCCAAAAAGTATTTCCAACTCTTGGCTTGGACAGTATTGACAATGAAACGCCGGACTTGTCATTGCCCCTACATTTCGTCTGTGGAACGTCATCCACTACGTGACCCTATAGACGGCAGTTTTTCCACTATTGAATGTAAAAGACAAACGTCTGGACACCAAATGCTCATTCGCGCACCGCCGGTCCCCATCACAAATTTATCATCGTACCGACCTTTATATCTTATTTTTGTCCAATCAAATATGACCCTCGATAAAATCTACTGGCGCGAATCCATACACATAAATATGCATCTGGCAATAATAGTCCCGCTAAATAGTAAAAGTATCTAAAAGTTTGCGCACAGTTCTCTAAAACCGTACCGGGCACGATTATCTTCTCTCGTATTGCTTTGTGTATATTTTTTTCCACCATTACTAGGGTTATTGCAGAATTATCAAATTATCTTGTATCTCTGTCCGCAGGTCACAGCAGTTGCAGCTGAGGAAGGCAGCTCATCTGCAGGTAAGAGATGAGAATTTTAATAATATTGCAGTAGTCAAGCAGCATGGCAATGTGGCATAGAGCGCGATGGAGGTTGTGAGTACTCCATCTGCCGATCAAAATGCCCTATTCACATCTGCTGCTGCCGATGATAGCCTTCCTTTGCAGCAATTACAGGTCGAAGATGCAAGACTCGTCGAGCATGCACCATACGTTGAGGAAGAGGAAATGATCATCGTAGAAATTGTGGAAGAAATCAACGAGAGTATCTCTGCCGATATCAGTGAGAACACAATCTCACAATATCTGCACAAAGAAATGAAGGATACAAATGAAGCATTTGGAAAATGCGGGCTCGAAGTAACAAGGAAAGTCCAGGACGATGAACCACAGCCGAGTACATCCTCGGGAATTGTTAGTAGAGGACCAATATATTCGTCACGCATCCCAATGCAAATGCTTGAAAGCGACAGTGGCACTGATGCGGAGGAAGACGCAGAAGTCTATATGAAAAATGTACAGCCGACTTGTTCGAAAGCTTCAGAAGCCTATACTTTAGAAGAAAGACAGCATCTTGATTCGGATAATGAAGACTGGATGAATGATTGGATGAATTATTGCTTGGATGAGATAGCAGTAGAGTCAGAAATCAAAGATATGGTGATGACGGACAATCCGAATACTGAAGATGTACAGGAAGTCCGTGGACAACCAATTGTCCCGCAAGTTCGAGAACCACCCATTCGAGAAGAAGTACTCCAACACGACTCGGATGAAGATAATTTTTGGATTGAAAAAAGAGTTCCGGCACCGCAGCCTCAACAGCGTGAGTTGGAAGGGCTGAGTTTCACCGATTTCCGATACGTATTTGACAAGATCAAAGGTCTTGCCAATCATTCTCCAATTACTGGCTGTGGCATCGAACATTTCGATATAGTCGGCGGAGCTCGAAAAGTTGGATTGCTCAAGATTTTTACGGTCCGGTGTGGAATGTGTGGATATATTGAGCAAATACGATGTCTGCCAGAAGATGACACCGTGATGGACATCAATGACGCCGCTGTCTCAGGAACAATGGTGACAGGGGGCGGATACACTCAATTGGAAGAAACGTTGGCTGCTATGAACGTGCAGTGCATGTCGAAGAAACTGTACGAAAAGTGCCAACAAACCGTGAAATAAAGCAGGCTGGGGAAGAAGAGAAAGTATTGGCGATCACAAGAGGAGACGTCGATCCAGAATCACAACTACCCGTCATCTTAGTCAATTGAATTATCATTGGGTACGCTACGAAGAAAGCCCTGTTTTACAGCGTGAAAAATAAGTTCTGCATGATATGCATCACAGCAGCAAAGACGAACGAAAGACCACGTGAGCATCGCTGTTATAAGAACTGGGGCCGCGATGAGAGTTCCACGAGCATGGAACCTACAGCAATTCTGGAAGGCTTCATGCACAGCATAGAAATGCACGGGCTAATATACAACGTGTTAGTTGGCGATGGTGATAGCGCCGTCTATAAGAGGATAAAGGACGCAGACCCATATAAGGACTATAAGATTGAGGTAAAGAAGATTAAATGCCACAATCACATCATGCGATGTGTCTGCCGGGAGCTACGCGAAATAACGTCCAAAGGTCCCTTTAAAGACGCGAGAAACCGGCTAAAAAATAATATTATCCGTATGCGTATCGGCGTGCAAAAAGCTGCGCAATATCGATATTTACAACAGGTGCTAATGGACCAACGTATTCGGAAGTTCAAGGAAGACTTGAAAAATGTACCCAGCCATGTCTTTGGAGAACACAAAGATTGTAAGAAAATTGAATATTTCTGCAAAAAATATGCGGATCCGAAAGAACAGAATTACGTGCCGGAACTACAAAAAAAGGACTGTTCCAGCTTCTACAGGGTCCATTTCGGCGGACCTTCGCACACGCCGAGAGTATGTTATATGGCCTAAATACCAATATCGCAGAGTGTGTGAATAACATCATTGCCACACACTGTGGAGGAAGACGGATTAATTTAACGCGAAAAGGCTCTTATTAGGGTAGAGTTGGCGTATCTATCGTCAAGTTAAATAGTAAAGCAGTATTGACCAAGACACCTTTAGCAATGAATAAGAGGCCGTCGGCTATTTTGGTGAAAGTGGAAGAACAGCGTAGACACACGGTAGAAAAGGCGAAGGAATACAAGAAAGAGGAGGAATTCAAATCTGAATCGGAAAGACACATGTCGATGCTATTGGAATGGCAGGAATCCCTATTACAGATTGAGAATGATACCCGTGATCAACCAAATGATCAAAGATGGAAATGGTATCGGAAGAAAATGCTGACTGCTTCCAACTTCGGTAAAGAGTGCCGACTAAAAGATGATACGCCACGCGGAAATATGCAAAAACCTCTACCCCCAATTACTTACTGCGGAAGCATTGGAATATAGGAAAGAGAACGAAGCAGTTGCGTTGACAAAACTAGAAGAGGAATTGCAAATTGACGTGCAACGGTGCGGCTTGTTCATTGATTCCGATGAGCCATACTTAGGCGCGACACTCGATGGGCTCATAGGAGAGGACACACTTGTTGAAGTGAAATGCCCGTGATCAGCAAGGAATTTGTTACCAGAAGAAGCAATTCAAGAACTTCCTAACATAAGAAGGATCTTCAAAGGCGATGAAATGAATACAACCCACCATTATTATTATGAAGTGCAAGGGCAGCTGCACATTACGAGAAGACAACATGCTTTATTCTGCTTGTGAATGCCAAAAGGAATGAAGATTACGAAAGTCGAAAAGGACGACAAATTCTGGGAAAAAGAAATGGAACAGTAGTTGAAGTCATTTTACAAGGACTGCATGCTTCCCGAAATTGTAGACAGTCGGTTCAATAGAGGAATGGCACTTAGGGAACCACCTTACATACCGACAGCAAAAGCAAAGGAACAAAAGAAGAAGGAAGCTGAAAAGAAAAAGAAAGTGGAACAGGAAAGGAAAGCAGAAAAGAGGAAGGAAATCGAAGAGAAAAAGAAAGCAGAACAGGAGAGGAAAGGGAAAAAGCCGAAGGTTTCAGAGAAGAAGAATAGGAAGGAGCAGGAAGGATCATGAAGTAATCCTTTCGTCAGGGTTTCTCTTAGAATGATACAGTGAACATGATATGCCCCAAACTGCATGAGGAGGTTCGATGCAGTGAATATGAAGAGCTGCCCAGCGCATATGAAGAGCTGACGAATCACACACTGTCATTAGAGAGTACAATTGCACATAGACTTGTATTGACATGCGCAAGACATGAAATATATATTTCATAAATGTTGAACAGGACCGTCTTTGACGGGGGTAGTGGTGGGTCTCTTCGTACAGCTCTACTCATTCTTTCCCTAGGCATCTCTTTTTTATTTATCTTACAGAGGTTAACAATAGCATCCCAAAACGTAAAAGTGGTATGTATTCCTGTAGCTTTGAACATTCAATGTGTACAAATTGCTAAAAGAAAATAATATTTCTTCTTTTAGCTGTTGATTGAGAGAATCAGGCTTCCTACCCGAAATACAGGGAAAGAAGTGATACCGTTCTGTTTAAAACGATAAGTAGATAACACATATTTCTGTACAGGATACGTGAAACCATTCCAAATCTATATCGTTATGTGTAAATCTTCTCATAGATTGTGATGCCATAGACACACTACTCTAACCCTCCAAGCACATTTCCAGGGAAAAGAGGACACCAATAGAGAGTACGTAACAGGACAAGAAACAACTTATTTATATTTTATAAATCATGTATGTAAGGATTTCTCCAATAAATAGACTCATAATCATCATCGAACACAGTTCTTGACTTCTTTTGCATTCACTCCATATTCTTCCTCTAGTGGATGTTCCAATTGGGCATACATTTCTTTTTTATCAAATTCCAAATTAAAATAAAGTCAACACTTTCCTAACGAATCATTTTTCATTAATCCTTTCATAAAGTCTCTTTGCTCATCCACATTTTACTTTATACAATCTTTAGTAAGCAGTCCAATTATCCAGTTTTAGCTTTTCCTGAAATTCGGTATAATGCGCGTACTTGGTAACATTAGCATATCCACAGTAACCTCATTCTATTTTGACAGCTCAATTCCTATTTCAGCATCGGTGGAAAACGCTAATAGCCCCCTCTTGCGTTTTGTTTGATACCGAATGACTGTAGGTAATAGGATCGCACGGCCGAAAAACCACCGATTACCGTCGGTAATGGAAGATCGGCCAGCTCTCGAAAAGTCACATGACTACCCTAGCCCCTTAATTGTCAAGTGCATGATCGCAAATAATATATTTATCGTAGCATGTCTGATGGTGGGAGAAAATTTCCTTCTGCATTAGTGGACTGCGAGAAGACTAAGGGTGCAGTCCATTCCGAGTCATCGCAGACTCACCGCGGAGCGGCATCCCTTTAGAAAGCTCTCACTCCGCGCAGCTACCAGCTATCCAGGGTGTCTCAAAAATGTGGAATGACATTATAGCCATCTTGTCGGGATGGGGGGCGGGAATGATGATGCCGTTTTTAAAAATTTGCGTTAGGCCTCCAAAAGGGAGCCGACAAAAAACATCTCGGCGAGTCCTGGCCGTTTATCCCTTCTGTCTAGAAAAAGGGAGATGACGAAAAACATCTTACTGTCGGCCTGCGACAATTGTTATGGAGGACCGGCGGCTCCTTTACTGGTCTTGCTTTACCGCTTTCTCATAATACACGCTTGCGATAACTGATATTTCTGACTAGTTGTTTCGCCACTCCCGGAGTAAATCCGTCCAAATCCAGTGAATCAAATTTCTCAAGGGCCTATGATACTTTTTCATAAAAAATACCGAAGTGCCGCCGTTATGTCTTGCCGAGTTACGATTTTTGAGGGCAAAGCTGATTTGGAGTAAGAACTGAGTGTGAACTGCGTCAACTGGCCGGGGAATTGCCCGATCGCCAGGGGCTAGTTTCCACCCTATCTTCCATAATTCGCTCGCCTTCGACAATTATGTCGCGGGCGGCACACATTTTTCGCGCATTGCTCCTATCGGTGCGCGGAGCTTTCTCGCGACCAGTTTCAAATGCCGGGACGCAAAGTGCTCCGCGGCAGAGTATCACGCGCTCGGCGTGTGCCATAGTTTTTCTTATTTTGGCGTTAAGCCATCTATACAATCGTCTGAATGTATGCCGCGTGGTCGATTCCTCTCGAACCAACTTTACCCGTTGCTCGACGATCTTTTATTATTCTTTTCCTTAATGTGCTTATTTGAATCAAGGTTGACTGAACAGGAATTTGTAATGAAGAGACAGTGATTTCCTTAATGAATACTAAACCAATGTTCAAAATATTCAGAATGAAAACACAGTACAAAAATATAAAATGAGAGTTTCGGTGGTAATGAAATGTTGTTACAATATACTTAAAATGAAATCGTATTACGGTACGATTTGAACGGGGGAGAAACTAACGAAAGAACTGTGACTTGCCTAACGATCGCGCTATGACACGATATACTTACGGCAATATTGACTGGTTCGAAGGAGGCGGGTGCTCGATCTACTACGATGTTCTTCGCTGGTCCGAGTGACGGAGCTTCGGTGTCGATTAGAGTTCGGAACTGATTCCCCTGCTTTGCACTAGAATTTAGAGCTTAAATACCCGATAAACCCAGTGAAGAGGGGGTATGGTGGGAGTATAGGGCGCCGAGGGAGTCTGACTAACTCTGAGTTCTAGGAACTAAAGAGATGAACGGAGTGCACGCCGCGTTGGTCCCCTACTAGAAATCTATTAAAACTAGAGATAAGACGGAACGAAAGAGTCAAAGTCACAGTTTTAAGGCTCGAAAAATGCGCAGGAATATTCTATGTAGGAAGCTAGCGAGTTATAATTACTGGATCTACGTATGAAATAATGTTAAGAAAAGTAGTCCGAAAGGGTGAATATGTAACAATGGTTACCAAATGTTTGGCGATCTCCTCTTCGCTCGTGGGACTTCCGAGCATTAACATGTAAGTAACCAATGGTCCCCTTAACCCCTCACAAGCGGCATATTAATTAATAAAATTTAATTTCTTCCAACAGCAAAATGACAGACATCACCAATAAGACCAATAATACTGCTGCTCCGAAGCTGGAGGAGGAGGCGAAGCCCGGTAAGTGAACTAACAAGTTAATAGACTACTGCCTCTCTCTCTCTCTCTCTCTCTCTCTCTCTCTCTCTCTCTCTCTCTCTCTCTCTCTCTCTCTCTCTCTCTCTCTCTCTCTCTCTCTCTCTCTCTCTCTCTCCCTCTCCCTCTCCCTCTCCCTCTCCCTCTCCCTCTCCCTCTCCCTCTCCCTCTCCCTCTCCCTCTCCCTCTCCCTCTCCCTCTCCCTCTCCCTCTCCCTCTCCCTCTCCCCCTCTCTCTCTCTCTCTCTCTCTCTCTCTCTCTCTCTCTCTCTCTCTCACGCGTTTATATCTTATCTTCCAGGGTGTGCTTTATCAAAAGTACGTGCCGAGGTGGCCCTCCTGAAGGAGGAGGTCATGAAAATTTCGGAGCAGCAGCGGGAACAGCAGGCCCCCCAGACGGACCTCCAGTGTGAAGCTGCGGGCCCAATCCGCCGCAGTATGTAAATTTAAATATACTAATAAATAAATTATTGCATCAATGCATTAAGAATTTCCATTTTTTATTACAGACCGCTTTAAGAATGGCGCCCGCTCCCGCAGATTGGGCGTTTGGGGGCGGCAAGGGGTTTGGCGTGGGCGAGGACGCTGTAATCGCTAATATACATTAAATTTTTAGTGACTCAATGTATTTTTATAATAAAAAAGATGTGTAAATTTTATTATGTCTCGATTGTTAATTAATTATATTATTAAGTTGTTATAACATGTGCGTTAAGTCACGCATGTAGACGGTTCGATGCTTACGTCTATGATGCCCATCTATATCAATATTTTCAATTAATGAGCAAGTACGAGCACGACGCGCGATGTGCGCGGTTTTTCCTGGTATGGCGAATGGTGAGGACAGACGCGAGAGAAAGAGTGTGATATTGTGCGAGTGAACGTGTAACAATAAACATGATTTATATCAGAAACTGAGGTGCAACTTATGCAAAGTAGTCATTTCATTCCCCCAAAACCTAACATAAGTCTATTAACATTTCTAATCTATTATTATATTTATTTCCTTTGATAGCAGCTTCCTCAAAGCTTTGAAAATAAATATAGTAGAGCCTCAGTCTTATGGACATAAACTGCACTGCTTGTAGCATGTCGTCAACTTTTGTGTATCCACTACAGTGCAGTATCGCCTTCATTGCCCTGGTTTGCGCTACTTGCAGTTTACGTAACTTCGGTTCTCCCATATTTAATAATAGTGTTGTAATGTTCGGTTTACCCGAAACGAAACAATCGCTGTCTCGGTGCGCTCGCACCGACGGCCCGCTGCATGCGTCCTTCTCGATACCTGAACACGGCACGGCATCGCCCGACGAATGCTTCCTTGCCCTTTCTTCTTGCTTTCCCACTTTCTTAATAGGCGCTTAGGATAATCGATATCCTTGAATAGTTGTTTCGCGACATCCGATTAGATCCAATTAAACCCGACCAAATCCAGTGATTCAAATTCATCAGAGGCCTGTGATACTATTTTCCCACAAGTATCGAAGTGGCGCCGTGGCAAAGCGTTGGAACAGTGACCGCGGTGGTCCGAGTTCACTTCCCCGTTGACGCTATTAATTTTTTGCGTTTCTATGCCCTTTCCCCGTCAACTGTTCAATAGCCAGCAGAGTAGGAGCGGTAACATTTTATTCTCACGACTGTTTGGCATCCACCTGCTCTTTAATTAATTCAGTTTTAATTCCCGATAAGTCAATCTCTACTCTGAAAAAAATCGCTTTTCCCATTGAGAAGGCCACAAAATACGTGTTCTATCAAATTTTTTTAAAGCAAACCTATCAGAGCTATGAAAATGAAATTTGCTGGTACCAAGTTTCATATTTATTGCTGTAAATATCATCCACGAAACGAAAGGGAGTCGGAATGGCAGGGAAAGCAAAGCAGGGGACAAGGCATGGAAACGCATGGAAAATATTGGGGCTCTGAAAAGGGCCGGTTGTAAAAATGCTTCGTCAATGGTTCTGACGAAGTCTCTACGTTTGAAACTTTTGGGGCCCTGAAAAGGGCCGTTTGTAAAAATGGCGCTATTACCGCCGCATTTGCTCAAGATGCCCGCCATCGTTGACCACGCAGAGTTGCGCCCGTTCAGTAATGTTTCGTCGAACAGCCTCAAATTGCTCGGGCAGGATGTTGGCGGCAGCCGCCTGAAGCCGCAGGACGACCTCAGCTTCGCTGGGCGCGTCCACGCTGTAGGTGATGGTCTGTGGGACGAAATATTATTGTTCAAGAATCGATTGACAGAAGTCGAGTATTGCATAATACCTTCGCATATCCCCAGAAAAAGAAGTCGAGGGGGGTCAGGTCGGGAGACCTGGGTGGCCAAATGGCGGTTGGACTCCCAAGCCCAATCCACCGATTTGGGAACACCCGGTTCAAATGGTCCTGAACTCGTCGGGTTCTGTGCGGAGGAGCTCCATCTTGCTGGAACCAAATGTTGTCCCTCGCATCGCGGGGAACAACCTCCAGCAAGTTCGGGAGAACTTCCTCCAAAAAGGTTTAATATATCGGGCACCATTGAGGCGGTGGGGCATGATGTACGGCCCGATAATGTGGTCACCCAATATCCCAGCCCAGACGTTCATGGACCATTTCCTCTGAAACCCCCTCGTCTTCTTCACATGGGGATTTTCTGTTGCCCAATCATGGGCATTGCGGCCGTTGAAAATTCCTCGCTCATTGAACAGCGCCTCGTCGGTCCAGAGGACCTGCTTCAGGAAATTCGGGTCCCTTTGGGATTACGCCAAAAGCCACCCACAGTAGTCGCGCTTCCTCATGTTGTCCGGTGGCAGTAACTCCTGCACACGAGTAAATTGTATGGATGGTATGCCTCGCTACGCAAAACGCGCTCCACAGTAGACTTGGAAATCCTAAACAATTAAGAAACATATGAGGAAATAGAAAAACAAGTCTCAAATACAAGCCTGTGATAACATGATAGATAATCTTTCTTACCCCTGAGTTCGGGAAATTTCGCGGGTGCTGGTCTCCGGCTCGGCCTCTACCGCGGCAACAATGCTCTGCTCTGCCCTTTCCGTACGGGCGGATCGTGGTCGCCCGACCTCGCTGCCGCGTGGAAGCGCGCACGCATGATCCAACATGCGGCCCCGGATGCTCGCGAATGCCGTGTAGGAGGGGTGATCGCGGTTGGGATAGCGCTCGCTGTACAACGCCGCTGTGACATTCACGTTGCCGTGTGCTATTTACAGCTATGTACAGTGCTATATACACAAAGCCCATCGATCTATGATCGATAGGTGAGTCAAGAGTAAAACTATTTCATAGGTGAGCAAGGTCATGGATGAGATGGACTGTGTGTGCCTGAAGATGCACAATGAGCTCCAGAATTGGAACTCGGCACACGTAATGAGAGGAACATGAGTGAGGTTCAAAATAATGTGTAGGAGGTGTGAGCTCCTACGTGAGCAGAGTATTGCGCCGAGGATGTACTAAAGGCCACGTTTGTGGCCTAGCTACAATTCCTCATCAAAAATAGATGTGGAATGAACAGGCCATGCAATTGGGAATCATAATCAGTATTCACGTGAGCCATTTTGGCTTGAGAAATACAATGAGCAGGACAGGTGATCAGATCAGAGATGCTTACTGTTCGACGTCTCCAAGGCGAGAGCTTTATCAGCGTCTGAGAGATGACGAGCAGGTAGAGCAGTTCAGGAGATACTTGCCAGGGTGTGCATGGAGCGCACACCCAGGCTGATCTGACTTCGATCTGGTATCTCTCGATCACCAGGTGAGGTTGGGACACTGTGGGCTGGGCGCTAGATGACAGGTGGGGTTATGTGAACAGGATGTTGAACAGGACTGATATGGATGCTCTACGAATATCACATCTCTCAATAAACATGATTATTGAACAACGACCATACTGAGTTTTGCGTCTAACAAGGATTAAGTGTTTCTTCCGAGGAGATACTGAGAAAACTGTAATCTTAAGATCTAAGTGCACGCATATTTAAAAACTACGGAATCCTATTTTTGCGGACATTGAGGAGAGGAAGTCAAGATCATTGGCTGAAAAAATTGAAAATATCCGTGGTGAGGGAAAAGTGGTGTTGCTGGAGGAAGAGGTGGAGGTACCATGAAGGAGTACGACAATTTTGCGCCCGAAAGGGCGGCGGGAGGGTTTTTCCGTGCCAGGGTTGAGCGGTTGGAGGCTCTCGCTGTCTTGGATACCTGACCAGCAAAGGCTCATAAAGTTGAAATAATGAATCGCTAATCCGGGTGAAACGGCACCTATTTATTTATCAAATACAATCCACTATAATTTCATGACCTTTTCCAACTTGCTCATCCGTTATCCTACAGTCGTATTATCCCATCAAGAATATTATGATATGCTGATGTGCCTGGGGCGGTGCGATGATAATACAAAAAAAGCTGTCGAGTTGTACAGCGACCGCTATCCCAACCGCGATCACCCCTCCTACACGCAATTCGCGAACCTGCGGAGCCACATATTGGATCATGCGTGCGCGCTTCCACGCGGCAGCGAGGTCGGGCGACCGCGATCCGCTCGTACGGAAAGGGCAGAGGAGAGCATTGTTGCTGCGGTAGAGGCCGAGCCGCAGACCAGCACCCCCGAAATTTCCCGAACTCAGGGGTAAGAAAGATTATCTATCATGCTGTCACAGGCTTGTATTTGAGACTTGTTTTTCTATTTCCTCATATGTTTCTTAATTGTTTAGGATTCCCAAGTCTACTGTGGGGCGCGTTTTGCGTAGCGAGGCGTACCGTCCATACAAGTTTACTCGTGTGCAGGAGTTACTGCCACCGGACAACATGAGGAAGCGCGACTACTGTGGGTGGCTTTTGGCGCAATCCCAAAGGGACCCGAATTTCCTTAAGCAGGTCCTCTGGGCCGACGAGGCGCTGTTCAATGAGCGAGGAATTTTCAACGGCCGCAATGCTCATTATTGGGCAACAGAAAATCCCCATGTGAAGAAGAGGAGGGGGTTTCAGAGGAAATGGTCCATGAACGTCTGGGCTGCGATATTGGGCGACCACATTATCGGGCCGTATAGGGTGAGTCACTTGCCCTTTAATCATCCTCTTCACACTCAAGTTCCAATTATTTCCATTATTGGTACAATTTGATATTATAAATAAATGTCAATAAGTGGAAAAGACTCGGTAAATACTCTTTTATATTAAAATTACTCAACACCGTATAATCATACCAGTTTCAACGGCGTATATCCATTATTGGCGATTCAAAGGCAAGTGAATCACCCTATACATCATGCCCCACCGCCTCAATGGTGCTCAATATTTAACCTTTTTGGAGGAAGTTCTCCCGAACTTGCTGGAGGTTGTTCCCCGCGATGCGAGGGACAACATTTGGTTCCAGCAAGATGGACCTCCTCCGCACAGAACCCGACGAGTTCAGGACCATTTGAACCGGGTGTTCCCAAATCGGTGGATTGGGCTTGGGAGTCCAACCGCCATTTGGCCACCCAGGTCTCCCGACCTGACCCCCCTCGACTTCTTTTTCTGGGGATATGCGAAGGTATTATGTAATACTCGACTTCTGTCAATCGATTCTTGAACAATAATATTTCGTCCCACAGACCATCACCTACAGCGTGGACGCGCCCAGCAAAGCTGAGGTCGTCCTACGGCTTCAGGCGGCTGCCGCCAACATCCTGCCCGAGCAATTTGAGGCTGTTCGGCGAAACATTACTGAACGGGCGCAACTCTGCGTGGTCAACGATGGCGGGTATCTTGAGCAAATGCGGCGGTAATAGCGCCATTTTTACAAACGGCCCTTTTCAGGGCCCCAAAAGTTTCAAACGTAGAGACTTCATCAGAACCATTGACGAAGCATTTTTACAAACGGCCCTTTTCAGAGCCCCAATATTTTCCATGCGTTTCCATGCCTTGTCCCCTGCTTTGCTTTCCCTGCTATTCCGACTCCCTTTCGTTTCGTGGATGATATTTACAACAATCAATATGAAACTTGGTACCAGTAAATTTCATTTTCATAGCTCTGATAGGTTTGCTTTAAAAAAGTTTGAAAGAACACGTATTTTGTGGCCTTCTCAATGGGAAAAGCGATTTTTTTCAGAGTAGAGATTGACTTATCGGGAATTAAAACTAAATTAATTAAAGAGCAGGTGGATGCCAAACAGTCGTGAGAATAAAATGTTACCGCTCCTACTCTGCTGGCTATTGAACAGTTGACGGGGAAAGGGCATAGAAACGCAAACAATTAATCGCGTCAACGGGGAAGTGAACTCGGACCACCGCGGTCACTGTTCTAACGCTTTGCCACGGCGCCACTTCGATACTTGTGGGAAAATAGTATCACAGCCCTCTGATGAATTTGAATCACTGGATTTGGTCAGGTTTAATTGGATCTAATCGGATGTCTCGAAACAACTATTCAAGGATATTGATTATCCTAAGCGCCTATTAAGAAAGTGGGAAAACAAGAAGAAAGGGCAAGGAAGCATTCGTCGGGCGATACCGTGCCGTGTTCAGGTATGGAGAAGGACGCATGCAGCGGGCCGTCGGTGCGAGCGCACCGAGACAGCGATTGTTTCGTTTCGGGAAAACCGAACGGTTGAGCACCGGTTGGTCCGCCATAGCGATTTTCACAGGCTGACCGTCAAGACGTTTTTGGTCAGCTCCCTTTTTCTAGGACCAAGCGATAGCCGTCCGTGACTCGCCAAGAGCGTGAGGGGCGGAGCATAACTTAATGTTTAATAACTCGAAATTGAGGGCCGAACAACAAATTTCAAACCTGCCATTTTCTTCCTAACAACCATCCCAACACGATGGCGCTAATATTTTATTACATTTTTGGGACACCCTGTATGATACGTTTCGAATACGCTGATATATACAGGGTGTCCCAAAAATGTTGGATAATATTATAGCCATCTTGTTCGGGAGGGGGCGGTGATGATGATGCCGTTTGTAAAAATTTGCGGTAGGCCTCCAATTCCGAGTTATTCAGCAACAAAGTTAGGTAACGTGCACCGAGCTCTTGGCAAGTCCTGGCCGGTTATCCCTTGCTCTTAGAAAAAGGGAGGTGACGGAAAACATCTTGCCGGTCGGCCTGCGACAATTGCTATGGAGGACCGGCTGGTGCTCAACCGCTCGGCACTTTCGAAACCGAGCGGTCAGTAGTCCCTTGCATGTGCCGTTTTGAAGACCGAGCATGGCACGGTACGGCATCGCCCGACGGACACACTTTGCCTTTCTTCTTGCTTTCCCTCTTTCTTGATATACGCTTACGATAACTGATATCTCTGATTAGTTGTTTCGCGACTCCCGACTAAATCAGATTGAATCCGTCCAAATCCAGTGAAGCAAATTTATCAGGGGCCTATGATACTTTTTCCTTCAAAGTATCGAAGTGGCGTCGTGATAAAACATTGGAGCTGTAACCGTGATGATCCGAGTTCGATTCCTCGGTGTCGCGGTTATTTTTTTTTGTTTTCTTGTTTTATCTTGATCCATGTTTAATACCTAATAGCGGAAATACTTTTTCTTTTACAGTTTTACGCCTTTTCTCCGAAAATTTCATTTTGCTTGCAATAAGCAAGATCCCAGATTAGTCGTTTCGCGACACCCGAATAAATTGGAATAAATTTTAACTTTTTTAACCATGATTGAGCAAACTTTATTGAAGTTGGATTACCTTGTTAAATTATGTTAAGCATCAATTACTCCCGGTACACATTTCTCGATATGCTACGAAATGTAGTCAGTAGTTTAAAGCGATAGGTCTCTAATCTTGAGAACACTATTTCGTTTCTCTTTTCCTCAATGAGTATTTTACGCTTCCCGTTGTATTGATTTCATGAAAAATCTGCAGAATCTGCAATCTTGCCTAAATTACAAGAATAATTGGATCGAGTTCGTTCTGGCGGGTGCTCTCCGTGCACAATTCGATAAATTTATTCGAACTTAGCCAAAGAAATGAGGATGGACATCATTCAACGCTGGCGCATTCTCTGAAAATCAGAAAGCAGGAGGATAGGCCACGAAGGATAAAAATTAAGTATTACCAGTGACTGGGTATTCAACATAAGGCAAAGAACTGTAAAAGAAAAACTATCACCACTGTTGGGTATTCAACATGGATCAAGACAGAACAAGAAAACCAAAAAAATAACCGCGACGCCGAGGAGTCGAACTCGGATCATCATGGTTACAGCTCCAATGTTTTGTCACGGCGCCACTTCGGTACTTTGAAGAAAAAAATATCATAGGCCCCTGATAAATTTGCTTCACTGGATTTGGACGGATTCAATCTGATTTAGTCGGGAGTCGCGAAACAACTAATCAGAGCCATCAGTTATTGGAAGCGTGTATTAAGAAAGAGGGAAAACAAGAGGAAAGGCAAAGTGCGTCCGTCGGGCGATGCCGTACCGTGCCATGCTCGGTCTTCAAAACGGCACATGCAAGGGACTACTGACCGCTCGGTTTCGAAAGTGCCGAGCGGTTGAGCACCAGCCGGTCCTCCATAGCAATTGTCGCAGGCCGACCGGCAAGATGTTTTCCGTCACCTCCCTTTTTCTAAGAGCAAGGGATAACCGGCCAGGACTTGCCAAGAGCTCGGTGCACGTTACCTAACTTTGTTGTTGAATAACTCGGAATTGGAGGCCTACCGCAAATTTTTACAAACGGCATCATCATCACCGCCCCCTTCCGAACAAGATGGCTATAATATTATCCAACATTTTTGGGACACCCTGTATTGTCGAATGGTGTGTGTGTGTGTGACTTAACTGCGAACATTTAAGTCATCTGCTGAGAATGTCCAATCGATTGAAACAAAAGTTATGCGACGCATAGCCTTAAATCAGTTTGGAAAAGTGTTTCCAGTGAGAAGACGTGACTGGCAGCATGGCTAACCATCGGTATAGTCAAGAGGAGAAGTTGGACATGCTGCTAATCTACGGCCAATGTCTCAAGATCCAGCGGGATGCAAGAAATACTGATAGGAAATCAAATGGTCGTCGACGCAACCCCGAAGAAATTGCAGCTGTAAGACGCGCAGTGACGGAGGACCTCCATATTGGCGCGAGGCAACTTGCTCGTCGGCTCAACATGAGTCACATGAAGGTGCACAGGATCATCAAGCGAGATCTGCGAATGCATCTCTACAAGTTGGTGCCGGTGCAACGGCTGCAGCCCGGCGATCAGGCTCGCAGGATGGACGTCTGCCAATGGATGGCAGAGGAGGTAAATCGACTTACTGCATTGATTCTAGTAACTTATTATGTCTATTACAATGACAAATATTTAAAATATGCTTTATTTTCCAGGTGGACCTACAGGACGCTACCAATAATCAGCTCCTTAGGAATATCCTGTGGACGGATGAGGCCTGTTTTCAGAACAATGGGACATTCAACAGGCGCAACACGCATCACTATGCGGAAGAGAATCCCCACTACGATGTGGAGACTCATATTCAAGGTTGGTTCACCATCAATGGGTGGGCCGGCATACTGGGAGACTGAATTATAGGTCCCCACATATTTCACGGTACCGTAAATGCTCTTACATATTCTGCATTTTTAAGAAACACTCTGCCAGCTCTTTTGGCAGATGTGCCTCACAAGGCACGCCGCGAAATTATTTTTCAACAGGATGGACACCCCGCGCATACTTCGCGGATGGCCAGGATTTTAGAAGATACATTTGGACAACGATGGATTAGCCTTCATGGACCCATCGAGTTACCGCCACGGAGTCCTGATCTTACTCCACTGGACTTCTTCCTGGGGGGACACGTGAAGAACGTCGCGTACGCTCGATTGCCACGGACTCGGGCGTAAATGCTCAATGCAATTATTGATGCATATGCGACAATAACCCCGGAAATGCTACATGCTGTTAGAGTAAGTTTTCGAAGACGCATTGCCATGTGTGTGGAGGAAGATGGCAGTGCCTTTGAAAATTTACTGTAACAGCCTTGCAAATCGAACTTTAAGTAAAACCGTTAAGTAAGAACCGTCCGCAGTTGCGAAGGTTAAAAAGGAACCGTCTGCACTTGCGAAGGTTAAAAGTAAAGTATGGCTGTAATTAATAAAATGCATGTGAATGTGAACGAGTAAAATAAAAATTATACAAAATGTATGAAGGATTGAATAAAAGTATTCAGGGTTACTTACTGCGTTATTTTATTCGGGTTGTTCATCAGTTATTCCATTACAGCTAACAAGGGGAGGTCACGAGCTGAACGAGCGCTTTTTGAACGGGACTTGGCTTAAACTTTAGATTTTGGTGAGTATGAACAAAGTGTAAGACATTAAGGGTATCTGGTCACGCATTTTTTTAAGTAAATCTTTTTTTCGACTGTAGTTTTAGAAGGAAGGAAGAAGAAACAGCTTGACGTAAACATTTCTTGAGTCGGGGGGCATTTTTCATCATGTGGTTAGAATTACTTTGAACTTTAAACTTTTGGTTTAAATATTTACACTTTGCTTATACTCACCAATACCTGAAGTTTAAGCCAAGTTCCATTCAAAGAGCGCTCGTCCAGATTGTTACCGTGACCTCACCTTGTAAGACTCTCCCTCTCCCTCTCCCTCTCTCTCCCCCTCTCCCTCTCTCTCCCCCTCTCTCCCTCCCTCCCTCCCTCTCTCTCTCTCTCTCCCTCCCTCTCCCCCCTCTCTCTCCCTCTCCCCCCCTCTCTCTCTCGTGAGTACCTAAGTCACGCTTCATCACGCTCCTCCTATTACGCCAGATTTCTGCCGTTCTTTGCCCTGTGGGGCCTGTTTCAGGTAGCCATCGTGTTCTCGCTCGGCCTGCCTTCTTTTTGGCCTATTAATTACTATCGGCTCCATTCTAGCCGACGAGAACACGACCTTTATTATCTGTGGCAAATTGACAGAATTTCTAACCCTCATCTTTTGGGTCGCCGAATTTCTGTTGGACGTGGAATTTTTGAATTTTCCGACGTCTCGCCGTTTGCGCCCTCTCGCCGGCTGTCCACCCTCACGGCTGCCAACGAAGTCAACTGTCCACCTCTCGTCCAGAATGCCCCCGACTCCGACTCTTACTTGTGCTCACTGCAATAAGGGGACCAAGACGGGTGCGGATGGATGTACTCGTTGCAAGGGCACTTTTCACCCTGGATGTCTCAGGGTCCACCAAGAGCGAGGCTGCAAGACTGTCGTCCCGCCTTGCCTCACTACTGCAGTGGTTCCTACTCCCACGCCGGGCCCTGCCTCTGCGACCGCTGCCACACCGGCTGCATCTTCGTCGGGATCTTCGACGCTGCCTGCATCTAGCCTATTGGATCCAGCATCTACATCCATAGCATCATTTGCATCAGCTATCAACAGCATTAATGGCTCGCTGGTCAGTTTTATGGCCGAGCAACGTTCGCAGGCGGCCGACATCCGTGCCTGTCTGAGCCAGCTAACTACTACCACGGCTCTATTGACGGATCGGCTCAACACCTTGGATGCTCGTACTGGATCCCTTGAGGCGCAAGTCAGCTCTGCCTCCGCTCAACAAGCTGCCCTCCAGGCCGCTCTTCAGGCTCAAGCAAAATCCTGCTCTTCTCAACTCTCTGCTCTCTCTTCTACTGTGAACGCCTCGATCGAGTCTCTGCGTGCCGAAGTGAGTCAAGTGGTCGCATCTAAATCTGCGCTCACGGCTGCCGCTGACACCACCGTAGCGCGCCTCTCTCGCTTAGAGGTGGCAAGCAGGTCCGCTGAGCTGGTTATCGCTGGCTTCCCGGAGTCCCCAAACGAGGACTTGTGCTCCCACGTCCTTCGCGTTGCGCAGGCGCTCGGTACCCCGCTCAGTGCCTCAGACATTGTCTCTACTTCTCGCCTGCGTGGTACCCCCACTCCTGACCGGCCGCGTACGATTCACGTCAGGCTCACCTCTTCCTCTACGCGAAATGCGTTGCTTGCAGCTAAGCGAGCTAAGCGCGACCTATCTGCGTCGGCGGTCGACCCGTCTTTCTCCTCGCGCTTTATTTATGTGAACGAGTTCCTTCCTCGTCACCTTGCTTCCCTACTAAAGCGCTGCCGGCAGCTTGCCCGCGAACGTGGGTACGCGCGCGTGTGGCATAAAGACGGAACCATCTATGCCAAGAAGACGGACTCGTCGTCCCCCGTCCGTATTGACTCTCTCCATGACCTCGAGTCAAAATTCTTGTGAGGGTGTACCTCCCGCGCGTCGTCCTCTCTTTCGTCGGTCCGGCCTCCCCCTCTGCGGCTCGGGCATATCAATGCCCAGTCCCTTGTGGCGCATTTTGACCGCCTTGCGTCTTTCCTGCCTCGCTCTAACCTCGATATTCTAGCGTCTCGGAATCCTGGCTATCCCCGTCCATCCTAGATAGACAGTGCGCGATACCTGGGTACACTCTACTCAGGTGTGACAGGGATGGCAGAATGGGCGGAGGCGTTTGCCTCTATTCTCGCAATTCTTTTACTACCCTCGTAATTGCTTCTTCCTCTTCCTCTCCTTCTTCTGGCCCTGAATTCCTATTCGTAGAAGTAGTAGTTCCCTCTGTTGCCTCCCTTCTTGTCGGGGTCGTTTATCGACCCCCACACGCCCCTCTTTCTCACTTTGAGCCTATGTTCGCTGACATTGTCTCGGACTACCCGAATAAGGTAGTGCTTGGCGATTGGAATGCGGACATGTGTTCATCTTCTTTCGATTCCGTCTACCTTGGAGACCTCTTCTCTCGTCTAAATCTTTACTCTATTCCTTTCTCTCCTACTTTTCATACTTCTACTTCCTCTACTTGGCTTGACCTCGGGCTTGTTGATGATTCTAGTAAGGTTGTTTCTTATTCTCAAAGTAGAGAGCCTCGCTGCTCTAACCATGACTTCATCTCGCTAGAATACGCATTAACCTCACGCATTGCTCCTTTTAATGATCTTCGTCGGAGGTATGGTTCAATCGACCGTGACGCACTACTCAATGATACCTCGCAGCTTAGCTGTATTCGTCTTACTACGAACGCTTGTGAGAGTAGCGTTGATCGGTTGGTTGAAAATCTCAATGCGGACTTGCTCCAAGTTCTCAATGAGCATGCCCCTCTTCGACCCCTGCGTGTTAGACGGCCACCTGCTCCCTGGATCACTCCTGAGATTCGTCTCGAGATGCGTTCTCGTGACTCCCTCAGGAGATCCTATATTAGAACTGGAAATCCGGATTTGCGGGTACAATATAGAGCCTGTCGTAACAGAGTTCAAGCTCTTCTGGCGCGAGCTAGATCTGCTTTTCTCTTCGACAGGCTTTCCAACCTTACTAACCCGAACGAAGTTTGGCGCGAGCTAAAATCGTTCGGTGTTCTTCCTCCCTCTCGTACTTCCGCTCCCACTCACTTGTCTCCGGACACCCTTAATACCTTCTTCCTTTCGGCTCACGCCTCAACTCCACCGGCCGTCCCCGCATGTTTGTGTTTGTCTAACTGTCCCTCTGACGAATCATCTTTCTATTTCTCTCCGGTCACGGAGGAGAGTCTTGCTCGCGCCTTACGCCTTACTAATTCGTCCACCTCGCCCTCGGATGAGCTGAGTGCGAGGTTTCTCTCTCTTTCGTTTCCTGCTATTTACCCCACTGTCTTACACATCTTCAACTCTTCTCTCACTTTCTCTATCTTCCCTGACGCCTGGCGTCGCTCTCTCATCACCCCTATACCTAAAAAACCGCACGCCTCTGCACCCGCTGACTTTCGCCCTATTTCTATCCTTCCCGAGCTCTCTAAAATCCTTGAGAGGTTGGTCCACATTGACCTCCAGAGTTTTCTTCATAGCTCTGGGAAGTTGGACCGCTCGCAACATGGTTTTGTAAAAAACTGATCCACACAAACCGCTCTCCTGACACTCCTGGAGGACGTCCGTCTCGCTGCTGATCAGCGGATGGTCACAATCCTGGTGTGTCTCAACTTTTCAAAGGCCTTTGACACCGTAGACCACTCCATCCTCCTCACTAAGCTTCACTCTTTCAATTTTTCTTTTCCGGTCCTACGGTGGATCTGGTCCTACCTTATTAATAGGGTACAGGCGGTCAGAATCGGGCGGTCTACCTCTCATTTCTCCCCGGTCCACTCGGGCGTGCCGCAAGGTTCCGTCCTTGGGCCGTTCCTTTTCTCTCTCTACATTCAAGATCTTAACTCCTCTATCTTCTACTCCAAGGTAGTCAAATACGCGGATGATGTACAATTGTACATCTCCGCGCCTTACAACCAACTGGAAGACGCAATTACAAGGATCAATTCTGACCTTGCCAGCGTCTCTGCCTGGTCTACTTTGAACTCTCTGAAATTAAACATGTCTAAAACGCAGTGCTTGATGCTGGGCTCTGCTCGTGCCCTTGGCCTGCAGCATGTCGCCGGTGCCCCCCTGGTTCAGATGGACGGTATACCCATCCCGTACGGCTCTCGGGTCGTCTCGCTGGGTCTGCACATATCGCCCACTCTTGTCTGGGGGGATCACACTCGGCACATCTGCAGTAAGGTCTATGGTGTGCTTGCGGGGCTGAGACGTCATAGTGCTGCGTTGCCGCGGAGCCTTAGGATCAAGCTCGTATCCTCCCTCATTCTGCCACACCTGGACTACTGTTGCCTGGCTCTGCTGGGCATCAGTATGGCAGCCGAACTAAAAGTCCAGCGTGCGCTTAATGCCTGCGTGCGGTACATATTTGATGTACCTCGTGACGCGCACATCACGCCGTATTACCTCCGCCTCCGCTGGCTTAAAGTTCGTGAGCGTCGCCTCCTCTTCTTAGGGGTAAGTTTATTTAGGGCTCTTAAAGCCACGCCTCCTTCCTTCTTGCGGACTTATGTTACCCCTAGACTAGAAGGCACCACGGGATATCCTTCTCGTCGGAGAGGGACCCTGTTGGTTACACCTAGCCACCGCACGGTTTTCTATGGGGCCTCGTACTCCGTACGGGGTCCTCATTTCTGGAACTCCCTTCCTGCGACTATTCGAACCTGCGACTCAGAGGTTGCTTTCAAGGGTGCCTTGACTTCCTTCCTTGTCTCGACCTGTGGCGAGGCTTGACTTACCTTACTGCGACGTGCGGGGATCTTGCTCCTGCTTATGTTTAATTTCTAAGCGTTTAGTCTGTGTGTCTTTAAGCTTCTTGTTTTTCCTTTACTTTTAATATTTTTTATTTATATCTTTTATTTTTGTTATCTACATTTGTTCATTACTTACTTTGTTACTTTGTTTTGTCCTGAGAGGGCGTCCTTGCCCTAGGATACAATAAAATTCATTCTCTCTCTCTCTCTCTCTCTCTCTCTCTCTCTCTCTCTCTCTCTCTCTCTCTCTCTCTCTCTCTCTCTCTCTCTCTCTCTCCCTCTCCCTCTCCCTCTCCCTCTCCCTCTCCCTCTCCCTCTCCCTCTCCCTCTCCCTCCCTCCCTCCCTCTCTCTCTCTCTCTCTCTCTCTCTCTCTCTCTCTCTCTCTCTCTCTCTCTCTCTCTCTCTCTCTCTCACCCCACCCCTTTCTTTCCCTCTGTCGCCCGCGCTCAGTCTCACATTAAATAATATATAACAGAACTCCTTTTTTAATTTATATTTAATAATAATTTGTGATGAATGTTTTTTTTGAAGAGCTGTCGCCTCGTCGGTCACGTCCGCGCCCTCCTCGCCAGCGCCAATGTTGGCTGCTGCCTCCATTCGCAACTGCTGCCGCCGCTCTTATCGCTAGATCTCTGTCTCTCTCTCATCCATCCATTCCTCTTCCATTCTCTCCCGCATTCCCGGACTTCCGTTTCCGCTGCTCTTCCTTCACTCTCACCTTACTTCCTCCCATGCCCCTTCCCCTCTCCGTATCTCTACTTTCTTCAACCATCCCTCTCCCTGCCCTTCCTCCACCATTTCCTACCATCCTCTCTCTACCCCGATCCCGTGCACACTTCCCATACATGTTCCCAAGTCTCTTCCTTCACCCCACATACCCTGCATTCTTTTTCACCCCACATTCCCTCATTCATTTCGTTTCCTAATCTAAACTTTGTCACTCTTCTCCACCTTTCTTCTCCCCATCCCTTCCTCAGATACCCCGGCACCCATTTCCCTTTTACCCACCCATACCACCTATTCGCCTTCGACTCCCTTATCCTGCTCCATCTTTCCGCTTCCTGCTGCTCCCTCTCTTTCTCTATCAACTCCTCTCCTCTTATCTCTCCCCCTTCTTCCCTCATCCTCTCCAATTCTTCAACCCTCCACCCTTTTCCCTCATAATATACTTTCTTTTCCGTTTCCCACCCTTCCACCGCCTCTCCCCTCACCGCTCTGCTGTCCCACTCACCCACTTCATAAATCTCTCTCACAAGCTCTCTACTCCTTCTCTTTCCCTTCACCCCCAAATCTCCACCCCATACCCAATCACTGGCCACACCAGCCTCTCAAATAACCTCACCTTCTCTCCCAATCCTTTCTAAACTTTCTCGATCCTATGCCCCACACGTTCCCCATCACTACTGCTCCCCTCCTTATCCTATCCTTCACATGCCTCCCCTCCATTGTCACCGTATACCCAAAGTACTTATACTCCCTCAACTCCTCAATCTTCCTTCCTTTCCACCACCATCCCTCCTTTCTTACCCTTCCTCCTCCCCTCCTGCACCTCATCACCTTCGTTTTCTCCCTATTAACCTCTAAGCCTTTCCTCTCCATGTACATTTCTAGCGTCCTCGTTACCCCTCTCATCTCCTCCTCGTCCTCTGCCAACACCACCAAGTCATCCGCATACTTTAGTGTGTATATCTTGACCCCTCCTAGCATCACCCCTCCCCACCTCACTTTCCTCATTTCCTCCTCTATGTCCGATAACAGAATTTTAAACAGGCACGGGCTCAAAGGGCACCCCATTTCTCTCCATTCCCCCCTTCCCTCCTCCATCTCCTCAATTCCTCCTTTACCTCCTTCTTCTTCTGCGCACACTCATCATCTCACCACCCCCCCTTACTCCCCGTTTTTCCTCCCCTCTCAACCCCCTTGTCACCTCTCTTATCTTGTTTTTCAACTCCTCCCATTACTCCTCCGCCCTTTTCTCCCTCTCCTCCCATTTGCCGAATCTTCTTTCAAACTCTTTCCTTTCCTCCTCACTCCACTTCCCTCTCTCCCCCCTCCTTTCCTCCGTGCCTTATCTCTCCTCCTCCGATCGTCACCTTCACTGGTTGATGATCTGAATCTACCCTCTCCTCTACCTTTTCTGCCGTATGTCCATTCGCCAATATATAATCAATCATTGACTCTCCCCTCCCTCTCATATATGTCCCATATATCCCCCTTCGTGTTTCCATTCACCATCCACCACCCCTGTCCCGCTAAAAATTCCACCAACTTTCTCCCTTCCCTGTTTATCCTCTCGTCCTTTGACTCTCTACTCCATTCTTCATCCTCCCGTACTCCCCCTCCCCGCCGCGGCGCGCCGTCTCCCCGCCCAACTTTCCCGTCCTTGCATTAAAGTCACCCCCTATTATCGCCCTCGTCACCTCCCCTCCCTCCTCCACCTACTCCCTCAGTTTTTCCATCTTCCTTCCTAAATCCCCATTTACATACACACCCACCACCCTCCAGCTTTCCTTCCCTATCCATACCTTCCTCGCCACTATTCCTTCCTCTTCCCTCTCCTCTCTTTCCTTCGCCATTTTTATTCCCTTCCTTACTCCTATCATCATTCCTCCCATTGCCCTTCATTTTCTATTCCTTTTTCTTGCCCACTGAGCTTCCCACATATACCCCTTCGGTAGCCTCCTCTCAACTCCTGCCCATCCCTTTTCATCTATCCATGTCTCCATTAACACGATTATATAGTCTCTGCTCTCCTAGTCCTTCCCAAAATTCCTTATCTTTGTTGTTCAGCCCGGCCACATTTCAGAAACTTATGCTGCACCCTCCTCCGTTTCCTACCTTTTCTTCCGTCTCCCTCTCCACCCTTTCCCCTCGTTCAACAACATCCTGGATCGTCCGAGTTTATTGTTCCACAACTCTGAGGATGCGAGGCGTTGCGAACAGAAATTTGCAGGATTAGCGGATGACAGCCCGGTGCATCTACCAAAGCGATTTCAGTAACACAGAAACGCGCCTTTGGCAGATACTTTCAATTCAAGAAGGTGATCTGGAATTGTTAAAATTACAAACGACTGCCCTCTGACTTCCTCGAGATTTTTTCTTCGACGGAAACGCGATCCTTTCCGGCTAATATGTCGTTTTTCGTTTATCGCTGGCAATATTATGACACGTAGCATTTAAGAGTGCCACGCACTCTATGCCGGCAGGTAATGTGTGATATGGAAGATTGAGAGTGCCAAGGCTACAGAGTAACTCGAGCAATCCGACATGTTTCCAAGCGATATTAACTGGGTCTGCCGAGAGAAATGTAGGGCGATATAAATACGTATCACGGAGATATGTGCAATTAAATAAGAATTTTAAATAAGAATTCGCCCGTGACCGCGGCGACTATGTCGTTTTGCGTAATGGCTCCATTCGGTGCACAGACGTTTCTTGCGAGACACACTTTTGACTCACAATCCCTGTGCAATTTACCGATGTTTCAACAGTTTCCAATGTGCTGCGGGCATAGTGGCACGCAGTCAATGTGCAGTCAGCCTTATTTTCACATTGGGCCAATCGCATCATTTTATGAATATGTCGCTCGTCCGATTCCTCTCGCGCTTGTTACACTTGTTGCTCGATGACCTGCCCAAGTTCACGATACACCGCTTCCCATAGTCACGACGTTGTTGATCGCCTCATTTCGGAAAAAAGCAGTGCCAGATAGACATGTGAGTATCCGCGATATCCACACATTTTCCACGTGCGCTTTAATTTCACTTTAGTCATTACACGCGCATCTGCTTCTTTCAGCGTTGAAGCATCACCCTGTCCGGCACAGGCGAGGAGGAATCCACGAAGGCGGAGGCCAAGACCGCATCGGCAAACGGTAAAATTAAATTTTAAAAATTCCAACGTCTCCTCGAAAAATCCCTCTTAACCACTCATCGCGTTTATACTATTCCGCAGAAAATCTGTGGACAGCCAAGATGGCTGAAATGCAGCGCGAGGTGGAGTTCCTCCTCTTGCAGCTGCGACTGCGGTTGCTGTGATTAGAAGAGCAACAGTTCGCCACCCAGCCCCAGCCGCCGCCAAAGAAGGAGCCGGAGCCGGAGCAGGAGAAGGTAACCGCGGCACGGCGGTGCCGAGGCAACCCACCACCCCCCAACTAAGTAAGTGATTATTATTATGCTAAGGAAGTTCGTATCTATAATTAAACATTCTTTGTGTTGATATTGTGACAAGGCGAGTCAGGGGTGCCGGGCGATCCCGGGCAAAGAGGTCGTGGTGTCGTCGCGGTGGTTGGCCATACCAGTCGCCGCGTGGCGGTGGTGGCGGTAGCGGCCGGGGCGGAACCTACTTTTACACCTATCATAATTTTTCTGCTACGCTTATAAAAAAGTTTTGAGAATAAAAAAAATCAATCAAAAATTTTCGGTCGCCTACAGTTATTTACAAAACATAGTTAGTTGGTAAATATAGTATAGCTAAAGATAGTTAATAAAGGTTGTTGGGTTGCGACACTGACAATCTGTTAGGCTAGACTTTTATCAGCACCTGTCCCCAACACACGCACGCTTGCATATACCGGCACCTTCTAGAGCGGCAACGTCACTCAGCTTCGTTAGTCAACAAGCGCCTTCAATTTCTCGGAAATTTAAAGGTCCATTATCTCGGTTATTCACAAATGGAGTTTCAAACCTAAACTACGCTAAAAATATACATAGCTCTTCGTAAATAGGAAGCTTTGCTTTATAAGGTCCTGTTAATGGAAATCTAAGAAAAAAATCTAAAAGCTCTACAGAGTGTCTTGAAGTTGGCCAGAAGAATAAGAGTAGATCCGGTTGTCACATAATGTGTGGTCATCTTTCCCCGGCCTTGTAATGTTTTCAAACAAGGGAATGATTCTTCCTTCGCGCTTTATGAAAATTAATTACAGCCGGGATATTCGTGATTACAAGAGCTGCCTGTCAGTGCCGCTACTGAAATCATGGGCTTGCGGGCGACCAAGCCCTGCAAGGGGAAATATCCCGGATTGGTCGTAAGCAGTAAAAGAAGGCTCGTGACAAGGTTACATCGGTTTTCGCCGGTGCAGCTGCAGTAGGCAAGCTAAACCCTGTTTTGACGCAATGTAGGCATCGGCAATTAAACTGTATATTTCTCAGGTTAAGATGCGCCTTGTAGAAAATATATTAGTTTGTACATGGATGTTTTGACCCGTTCGATACTGTTTGATAAAATTCCAACCTTAGCAATTAAGCTGTATATTTTCAGTAAAATATGCTCGCTGTATATTTCAATTTTTGACTTCTACGGGGGTGATTCTTTGGGTCCGCCCTCCGGACTTTCCAAAGTGTCCAGCCAAGTGTCAGTTGTAGGAGGTTCCAAGCTCGACTCCACAGTATATATACACCGCTTCTTAACACGTTGAAGTCAAAGTCTCCTAGGATCCATCGTAGTACGCATACAATTTTTCCAAGTTTACCGATTGTCAAAGCGTGTTTGTGGTCAGTTAAAATGGCTCCAAAAGACATTGGAAAGCAAGGAAAAGACATCATCTTTAAGGTTCTGAGTTTGTTCGAGGATCTCTTAATCCGGGATTATCGAGACATTTTAAATCATCCGCGAAAAGTTGCGGCCGAAGCATGCGAACTATCTCTTCGCACTGTGGAAACGATTTGTGCCGATGCAAAGGCAACAGACGAGGGTACAGAAATGTCGTTTGCATCGCCGAAAAAGCGAGTCGAGCACAAGAAAATCTAAACTGGATTGATCGACCGGCAGAAAGATGATGTTAAAAGTGCCATTTCCGGATTCTACGACCGCCGAGAGTATCCCACTGTCACCAAAGTTCTCCATAGTCTGAGAGAATCTAGGGTGTTCGAAAGTTCCTCATGGAAAGGATCGATGTCGTGGCAGCAAGACTAAAATTCGTGCGGACCATGCATAACTTAAGAGTGTACGGTTTTTAAGAGGTGTTTCTTTTTTAATAACGAGACTCTTTATCGACAGTCTCCCATACACACGAGTTTCCACTCTCTCTGACACAGCTCCTTCTCGTTCGCTGACCTTATCGCAACTGCCTATGGTTCGGCCTCCTTGCTAAAATGTCTCAAAACATCGGTCAGCAACTGTTGGACAGACAACAACAGTGTCCCGAAGTAGGACGATCACATATTTCCAATAGGCTGAAATATTATTTGACCTACACTCGGCCATTCTGATCTAATATTCGCCCTCGAATATCTGGCTCATGTTCATACTCGATTTCCCACTCTTTTCGTGTCTCAATATCATTTTCACTGCCCGACTCATGATTGCACTTTATTCACAGGTTCATGTGGTGGATTGCTATAGTGGTTGAATTAGGACCGTCGTACTGGCCCACCTTCTCGACTACATATCTATCGTTACGCATGACCTTGTTTACTTTGTACGGGCCAACGTAGTTATTTGCTAGTTTCATAACCGGTGTGGAATAATAGATGAGTGAGGTGGTTTTTTCTTAAAATAATTAGTGGACTGTATGTGGTAAAATAAATAGATGTTCTGATTTATTCGTGTGTGATGTCCGGTGACATCCGCGTTGTCGTGTGCTATTTACAGAGCTGTACAATGTTATATACAAAGCCTATCGATCTAAAATCGATAGGTTAGTCAAAGGCGTAACTATTTTGGTACTGAGCATGGTCAAGGATGAACAGTACAATGTGTGCCTGAGGATGCACAATGAGCTTCCAAAGGAAGCTCGGCACACATGATGATAGGAACAGAGAAAGGTTCAGAATGATATGCAGGAGGTGTGAGCTCCTGCATGAGCGGAGTATTGTGCCGTTGATGCACTAAAGACCACTTGCGTGGTCTGGCGACAATTCCTCATAAATGTACAAATGTGAATGAACTGGTCATGCAATCGTGAATCATTACTATGATCCACATTACCCGTTCTGGCTTGAGAAATACAATGAACAGGACAGGTGATCAGATCTGAGATGCTTACTGTTCGACGTCCCCGAGGCGAGAGAGTTATCAGCGCCTGAGAGATAACGAGCAGGTAGAGCAGTTCATGAGATACTCGCCAGGGTGTGCATGGAGCGCACACCCAGTCTGATCTGACTTCGATCTGGTATCTCTTGATCACCGGGTGAGGTTGGGACACGATGAGCTGGGCGCTAGATGACAGGTGGGGTTAGGTGAACAGGACAGATGTGGATGCTCCATGAATATAACATCTCTCAATATACATGATTATTGAACATTCCCCCGCCCATCAGCAACGGTGTTGATGATTAGTCCTTCTTGAGTGTCCCATCTGGAGCTGTCACTGGGAGAATGGCCAGCTTGGTGATCGGTCTGGTCAAGGATGTGGTGGCAGTCTTGAGAGTAGCCACTCTGATCAGTCCGTCTTTTCCTGGGTGTACTTCAGTAACCCGTGCAAGAGGCCACTTCGTTGGTGGAAATCTCTCATCTGAAATCAGGACTAATGAACCGACCTTGATCTCATGCGAGGGATGATGCCACTTTGAGATGGAGAGCTGTCGTTGGAGATATTGAGCTGACCACTGTGTCCAGAAGCACTGAACACGTTGCTGAATGAATTGCCACCTTGAGAGCCGGTTCTGCTTCACATCCATCAGTGAGGGCTCAGGAACAGTTGTCAATGGTCCCCCGACCAAGAAGTGAGCTGGCGTCAGGGCTGATATGTCATCAGGATCCTCAGTGAGCGGTTCTAGTGGTCTTGAATTCAATATAGCCTCAATTTGGATGATTAAGGTGGTGAGCTCTTCAAAAGTGAGCAGTGCGTCTCCGACAGTTCTCCTCAGATGAAACTTCACCGACTTCACTGCTGCTTCCCACTTTCCTCCCATGTGAGGAGCCGCAGGTGGAAGGAACCTCCAGGTTGTCCCTTCGTTGGTGAATGAGCACGCCAGTGATTTGAATTGTTGTGTGCCTCTTGTGAACAGTTCCTTCAGTGAGGCGTCTGCTCCAATGAAGTTGGTGCCGCAGTCACTGTGTAGTGTATGGCAGACGCCTCTGCGTCCAGTGAACCGTCTGAACGCTGCAATGAATGAGTCAGCTGAGTAGTCACTTACCACCTCAAGATGGACAGCTGAGGTTGAGAAGCAAACAAAAATACACAGCCATCCCTTGACCGTCTTGGCGCCTCTACCAGATCTGGACTTTATGTGGAGTGGACCAGCGTAATCCACTCCGGTGGTGTGGAATGGTCGGGATGGTGTGACTCTGGCTGCTGGCAGCTGACCCATCAACTGCTGAGCTCGTACGCCACGTTGACGAGCACATGAGATGCAGCGGAGTATGTGAGAACGTACTGGCTGTCTACAACCGATGATCCAGTAGGTTCTCCTGATGTGGTTCAACGTGAGCTGTGTTCCACCATGCATTGTCCTCAGGTGAGCCTGTGCGATGACCAGCAGAGTGAAATGCGAATGGCGTGGCAAAATTGCCGGATGAATAGCCTCAAATTCCAACTGTGAGTTCTTCAGACGACCTCCTACTCTGAGAATGCCTTGAGTGTCAACAAAGGCAGTCAAAGAGAGGAGCGGATGAGCTGGTGGTAGACTATGAGTAGTGATCAGCTTGAGTTCTTGAGAAAAGTACGCTGCTTGAGTAGCTTTGAGCCAGAAAACCTTGGACTTTTCTATATCTTGTGGCGTGAGCGGATGCTGTCCAAGGGTTGAGTTTGGCAGCTTCTTAATTAACTGACTGACTCTAAAGCAAACTGCGGTTGCTCTGAGTAGTCTAGTGAGAGATGAGAACTGTTCTATAACCTCCCAATGGTACCTTGGTTGAGCTGCTGCCACAACGAGTGAGAGCCCCGGTCGCTCTTCTAAGTGAGTGCTTGAGTCTTCTAACTGGCCTTGAGTAGGCCAGTGTCGCTGATCCTTGAGTAGCCACTGTGGTCCTGTCCACCACAGTTCATGCTTCTGGAGCTGGGAGATTGTGAGACCCCTAGCAGCGCAGTCGGCTGGATTGACTTTGCCAGGCACAAATCTCCATACGCTGTGTGAAGATAGATTTTGAATTGCTGACACTCTGTTCCTGACAAAGTCCTTCCACCGTGAAGGATGTGAGTTGATCCAGGTTAGGGTGACCGATGAGTCTGTCCACAAGAATGTCTGAGTGTTAGGTATGTGCAAAGTTTCAGTCACATACCTCATGAGCCGTGCAAGGAGCAGTGCAGCTGTTAGTTCCAGCCTTGGAATGGACATTCTTTTGAGCGGTGCCACTTTGGACTTTGAGCAGACCAATGTCACCCTTGTGTCTTGTCCTGGATCCGTTGCCTTAATGTAGATGACAGCTGCCATGGCAAGTTGAGATGCATCTGAGAATCCGTGCAGTTCTAGTGATGAGTGAGAGGTGATCTGGATCCAACGTGGAATTGAAATTTCCTTCACTTGAGTGAGCTCGCCTCGGAACACATTCCACTTGTGGATTATCTGGGGTGACACTGGTTCATCCCAGCTGAGCTTTTCTAGCCAAAGTTCTTGTAACAAGATCTTAGCTCTCACAATGAACGGCGCCAAAAACCCAAGAGGGTCGAACAGTTGAGCAGTTTCTGATAGGATGATTCTCTTAGTGAACTTGGAATTTGAGGGAACTGATCGTGACAGGAAATTGAATGTATCAGTGTGAGGATGCCATGACAGACCAAGGAGCTTGGTCTTGCTGTCTTCAAAGGAGTGCGGTTCTGAATGAGCTGATTGCTCTGAAACGTGCGCTAGGAATGATTCGATGTTACTGTGCCACTTTGCTAAGGGAAATCCACCTGATGCGCACAGCTGGATAACCTGAGTTGCAATGTCTTTCAATGTAGACACTTGCTCTGCTCCTCCAAATATGTCGTCCACATATCTGCCACAGAGGAGAGGTTGTGTTGCCAGTGGAAACCGATGTCCTTCATCTTCAACGAGTTGCAGGAGTGAGCGGATCGCCAGAAATGGTGCTGATCTTGTTCCATAAGTAACAGTGGTGAGCTGATACGGCACCATATTTTGCTGTTCATCGGTCCACATGATGCGCTGAAGATCCCAGTCATCTTCATGCACTTTTATCTGTCGGTACATCTTTGAAATGTCTGTTGCAAAGATGTACTTGAATCGTCGAATCCAAATAAGGACATCTGAAATGTCCTTTTGAATCTTTGGTCCCACGTGTTGTAAATCATTGACTGATGTCCCTGATGAACTGGGACTGGAACCATTGAAGACAACTCTCAGCTTCGTTGTTGTGCTGTCCTCCTTGAGGACTCCATGATGAGGGAGATAGTAAGGGTAAGTGGGAGAGTGCCCTAATGACCGATCTGCCGAGACCCTCAACCCTCCTGATGTCGAAACATCATGTGCTAAGGTCATCTCGTCTCGGACACCAGAGTCACTCTCCATGAGCAGGTCTGATGGTCTGTTCTCAGGGGCACGTCTCATGTGCCCCATCTCTTCATACTCCCTCATGAATGTGGTGTACATTGAACTGTACGAGTCGTTGGCTGAGAGGCGTCTCCTGAGCCTGATGAGACATCTTTGAGCAGTGTACTTGGATTCACCCAGAGCTGTCGGAGAGGACTTAAGAGGAATCCTCACAATGAACCGTCCGGTTTCATCTCTTGTGTGAGTTGCTTTGAAGTGATCTTCACAAGTTTGTTCTTCTGGACAGAACATAGATAGTGATGATTGAACTTCTTCCTGAACCCAGAATTTGGTGAGCAGGTCTTGAATCTCTTGATCGGATGGGCTGATCGTTGTATGAAATGAACACCTTTCTTGGTGAGCTTGTTCTGGAACTGGTCCGAGCACTATCCAACCAAAAATGGTTGAGAGCGCAATTGGCAGTGAACTTGTGCATTTCTTAATACCTGGCCTGATGATCTGGCCGTAGGCATCTGCCCCAATGATGATATCCACCGGTCTTGGAGTGGTGAACTCTGGATCTGCCAGTTGTAGGTTAGAAAGGTGCTCCCATTCCTGAGAGTGAACTGGTACTGATGGCAGGACTCTCGTCAGCTTGTTCAGCACATGAGCATTGATGGTTGCACATTGTGCTGAATAAACGGATCTGAGCTGTGCTGAGACGACACCCTTGGTGAGTATTGTCTGTGAGTTGCCTATCCCCACAATGGGGATCGTTGAGTGCTGACGGTGTAGGTGGTGAGTCCTGACACAATGAGTAGAGATGAACGTCAGTTCCGAACCAGGATCTATGAGCAGTCTGACTGGGTTAATAGAAACTGGTGTGATGAGCAGTGCTTGTGCGGTGGCTAGCAGGGTGGCAGATTTGCCAGCCAAGTGATGAGCTGATCGTTGAGCGGTGCAGTGAGGTAGAGAAAGATCTGTGCAAAGTGACACAGGACCTCCTCATTTCTTGGCCGAGGAGGCAGCCTTGGTTTGAGCAGGTCCTGAGGTTGTTCCGGCCTGCGATGAACTGCTCTTCTGTTGAACAGTTCTTGACGAGTGGAGCATGGTGTGGTGCCTGCCTCCACAAGTCTTGCACGTGCGGCCCGACTGGCACGCATACGAGTTGTGGTGGCCCAGACAGTTATAGCAGAGTCTGTGCTGCTCCACCACTTTGATCCGATCTTCCATCGAGAGGTTGTTGAACTTTGAGCAGGCCACTATGTAATGAGTACCCTTGCAAAAGTCGCAAGGGTACTTCCTTGGGTTTACCTCTTCTACTACGGAGGCAGTATGAGCAGGTCTGGTGGCTGGGTGAGCAGTCTTTGGGGCAGCATGAGCAGGTCTCGATGATTTCGTTGCTGCCTTGGCAAATGAGACGCCTTGAGTGTTGTCTTGGCGTCCATCTGGGAGCGTAGCCTCCAAGGCCTTCGCCTTGGCTCGGAGGTAGCTGATCAGTTCAGTCATTGTGGGAGCTTTGGCCTCCAAGCTCCACTTTAGCTCCCAAGGCTCCCTGATGGACGAATGGAGCCGGTTGACGGTGGAGCAAATGAAAATGTAACTCCAATGCGCCACAGCAACGCCCAGACTTCGCAAGGCGTCTCTTATCTCCACCATGGCGGAGACTAGAGAGTTGAGCTGGTCTGCAGACTCACACAAGTCGGGCTGGTGAGTGATGAGCCGCTGCACATAGGCCATGATGAGCCGGTCTTTATCCTCATAACGGAGGGTGAGCCGTTCCCAAGCAGGAGCAAAGTCCTGATCCGTGATCGGGACTGCAGCGATGATTTGCGCTGCACTACCTGAAAGGCTCGCCTTCAGGTAATGCAGCTTGTCCACTTTTGGGAGGCTCCTGTTATTCATCACCATGGACGTGAACTGATCTCGGAAGGCAGGCCACGCCATGAGGTATCCGCTGAACTGCGGGAGATGTATCTCCGGCAGTTTTGCAAACGATGAGCTGGTCGGCGTGGCTCGGGCTTCCCTCTCCCTGCTGCACAGAGTGGTGAGCACCTTGCACAGCTTCGAAGTGCACTCATCGAAGCCTCGTGCAGCTTGGCCATACATATTGCCCTTTATGTATGGGTGGTCGAGCAGTGCCCTCCTCGTGCACTGACCGACCTCCAAGTGATCAGTCTTGAGCTGAGTCCATACCTCTGTCAGGTGTTCCACGCGTCGTTCCACCTCGACCCGTGAGACTGCTGAACCGTCCAACTCCATGATCTGCTCCTTGAGGCGCAGCATGGTTTCGCACCGCGTGACCTGCAGAGAGAGCAGGAACTCGGTGCACCTTGAGCTGGCGATTTTGATCTGGCCTTTGCTGAATCGCCTTGAGCTAGATCGAGCAGATCCTTGGACGAGCCAGCTAATTCAGCATCTAGCTGGAGCTGTTCCATTGATCGGTTCAAGGAGACAATCACATCCTCCTCTTTGTTGATCGGACCTTGAGCAGCCTCGTGTTGAGCAGCCTTTGTCTTAGACATGATGATCAGTTCTCGTCGACTAAATCGACTTTTCAACGCCAAAATAACTATCCCAGCAATTGCAGCGTTGAGATGCTGAGAATCTGATCCTCACGGAGAACTTTGATGAGTTAAAACTTTTCTGATCTACTTAGAAGGTTACGCTGTAGCCTTGCAGCACGTGGCACTCACTCCTAACGCGTTCAGAATAATGAGGTTCAAACCGACGCAAACGGTCCCCGCAGGGCATGATGCCGGAAGTGAACCGGGGCAGAAGGGGTAGCGCCAGAGCGCTGATTGGCTGAATACACACGACAACAGCGGAGTTATCCCGCGCGAATGACCGGACATCCGGCTCGAAGGACCAAAAAATGTGGAATAATAGATGAGTGAGGTGGTTTTTTCTTAAAATAATTAGTGGACTGTATGTGGTAAAATAAATAGATGTTCTGATTTATTCGTGTGTGATGTCCGGTGACATCCGCGTTGTCGTGTGCTATTTACAGAGCTGTACAATGTTATATACAAAGCCTATCGATCTAAAATCGATAGGTTAGTCAAAGGCGTAACTATTTTGGTAGTGAGCATGGTCAAGGATGAACAGTACAATGTGTGCCTGAGGATGCACAATGAGCTTCCAAAGGAAGCTCGGCACACATGATGATAGGAACAGAGAAAGGTTCAGAATGATATGCAGGAGGTGTGAGCTCCTGCATGAGCGGAGTATTGTGCCGTTGATGCACTAAAGATCACTTGCGTGGTCTGGCGACAATTCCTCATAAATGTACAAATGTGAATGAACTGGTCATGCAATCGTGAATCATTACTATGATCCATATTACCCGTTCTGGCTTGAGAAATACAATGAACAGGACAGGTGATCAGATCTGAGATGCTTACTGTTCGACGTCCCCGAGGCGAGAGAGTTATCAGCGCCTGAGAGATAACGAGCAGGTAGAGCAGTTCATGAGATACTCGCCAGGGTGTGCATGGAGCGCACACCCAGTCTGATCTGACTTCGATCTGGTATCTCTTGATCACCGGGTGAGGTTGGGACACGATGAGCTGGGCGCTAGATGACAGGTGGGGTTAGGTGAACAGGACAGATGTGGATGCTCCATGAATATAACATCTCTCAATATACATGATTATTGAACAACCGGCCCTATCTGTATGCGCTTTATTGATACCAGATCGTCCTTTACGTACCTTATGCACTCCTTCCTATGCTTATTATAAAGTTTCCGATTGTTTTCCCTAACTATTTCAACATTTTTGACTACATCTTCACGAATCTCGTCACGCTCTTGCTCAAACATCGTACTCCATTCCCGCTCAATACATTCCAAAATTCTTTGATCTTCCTTGTATCGTGGATAAACTCCTAACAAGGCTCGAAAAGGAGAAGTTCCAATACTAAGGTGATGCGTAGTGTTCAAACAACACTGCGCGAACTCTAAATGTTTCGAGGCTCAGACAATTTCGTGAGTACAGGAATTAGAGTACGATTCACTTACTCGACTTGATCATTCACACGTGGCATTCCCGTGGTCGTAAGTATGTGTTTGATATGTTCCCTAGCACAATACTCTTCGAACTCATTGGATGTAAACACTGTACCTCGGTCACTTATTATCTGCCTTGGATTTCCAAAAATAATCACTTGTTAACGCAATACTCGTACAACTTCGGCGGACGTGGTGCTCCTAGTGGCGTACAACCATACGAATTTGGAACATAAGTCGATGATAACTAAAATATGTTTATAGCTCTTATTCGTCGTCGGTAAAGGGCCTAAATGGTCAATGTGATATGTATCTAAAGGAACTTCTCCTTTAGGGATGGGGTACAAAAAGCCCTCTCTTTTTCCCTGTTTCTGCTCAGCTACAATGTACGGAATATAGTTATTGATGACCTGCGTCAACTTAGGCTGAACGTTTAGTATCCAATAATCTCGGCTCAAGATCGCTAGTGTTTTTTTCTTCGAAAAATGTCCTACCTCATGCGCCTTCCTAATTACTTGTAACGCAATCGCTCGCGGAACTACCACGAGCATTTTTCCATCGACTTCCTTAAATAATAGTCCAGCCCGCAGTACATACCCATCCACCTCACCATTCTCGATACAATCTATTATTTTTCGCACATCCCTGTCCCTATGCTAAGCTCTTTTAATTCGGTGTGTAAGACCTTTGCTACATTCCTGTACTATCATGTACTGTTGAAGCGGTTGCCGGCTGAGCACATCGACATGCAACATGTCCTTTCCTGATCTACGTTCTATTGAGTAATTGAATTCTTCAAGTAACAGGGCCCACCATGTTACACGTACGCAAAGGTTCATTTTTCTCATAGTGAGGATAAATGCACGACAATCAGTAATAATCTTGAAGAGTATTCCCAGAATCTCCAACTCATAGCTCGTGTATTTTTGCTCAGCTCCGCTAGTTTTTCCGCTCGCATAATACACGGGGTGCCACTTCCCGTCCTCGGAGACCTTTTGCATAAGGATTACACCGTACCCGTACATACATGCATCTGTGTATAACTCTGTGTCCCCATCTACTCTCTACAACTTCAAAATCGGCCTATTACGCAATGCTTTCTTTAATTCTAAATACGTGGCTCTCGTGTTCTCGCCGAACACGAACTCTGATTCCGCTTTTAATAGATTGGTCAGCGATCGTGCTCTAAACGAGTATTGCGGTACAAACTTCCTGAAATATCCCGTTAGTCCTAAAAAACTTTCTACCTGACGGGTATTGATTGGTTCCGGATATTTCCTGACAGCCTTTGTTTTATACTCTGAAGGAGCTATGGATCCCTTAAAAATTTCATGGCCTATAAATGTAACTTTCTCTCGAAGGAATTGGCACTTTTTCCAGTTTATCTGTAACCCTATCTCGCTGGCTGTGGATAGTACTACTTTTAAATTCTCAGTCCCTGTGCGATAATCTAAAGATGGTATTATTAGGTCGCCCATATAAGCCAGTACGCGACATTCTCGAATTAAGTCTCTAAACGCTACATGGATGAAACGTTGAAAGACAGAAGGCGAATTACACAATCCAAACAGGCCCTTCATGAATTCGTACTGACCGTCTGGTAGTATAAATGTTGTGTATTGGCGGCTTGGCTCTGCAATGAAAACATGAAAAAATCCATTCTTTAAATCTAAAGTTGAGTAAAATTTGGCGCTCTGCAGGAAATCTAGCTGATCTTCGATCAACAGGAGGGGATACCAGTCTTTGACCATCTTTTCATTTAGCTTGCGGTAATCTACGCACTACTTCATCGCGCCACACTTCTTTTTTACCAAGACAATCGGACTAGCATACTCGGAAATGGAAGGTTGAGCTATTCCCTCATCGATCCACTCTTCTATTTGCTTGTTGACAATGTCACGTTCGTTGGGTGATAATCGGCGAGTTCTTTGAAAAATTAGCGCCTCATCTTTAAGTATTACCAACATGACAACGGGTATCTCTCTAATTGTTACCGGTTTGTAATTTACTACAACATCTCAAACGGCATCTTTATACGCGTGCGGTACTTGTGAGACATCAGCATCCTCGGCTTCTACGACATGTATTTTAAAAACCTCGGGTACAACGATTGGCGAAGCTGTTGGCGGCTCAAAGGAAATGATTCATCCGACCATAGTCACTTTTACCGTGTCTAAAGAATCTGCACCTAATAACATTTGGCACGGTAATACCGAATCCGGTACCACGTACAGACAGATCGGATACGCGTTCCCCTCAACTGTGACAGATGCATCACACCGACCCAATGCCGTTACTTGAGCCTGGCCAATCCCGCGGAATGGTGTTGTTATTTTCTCTAGTCGCAGTAGTCCTAAACTTACATACTGCTTACATCTTAGAAGAGAAAGATCGCTGCTGGTATCAACGAGCACATTGATTGTCTGTTCGTTTACTAGTACCTCGTTCATAAACTTCTTAGCAAATACCTCCATCGGAGTGCAATCCTTCGCCGGCACCGCAACTTTCGTAAGACACGCGGTCGCATGATGACCCATCTCGTTGCAGGCAAAACACTTCGGGCCTTCTCCTTTCGTGGGACACTGAGCTCCCAGATGACCGGCACTGCCGTAATTCAAACATCAGCGCCCGGTTCTCAATATTCATTCCTCCTATTGCGTTGCCGGTCTCCGGTGCTTCCCTGGCGGTGATCCACCGCTACCGATCCCTTGTTATTGTTTGCTGTCCTCAATATGTCGCCTTTGAACACAATCATAATTGCGTTCGTTGTCATTTAATTGTGCAGTCTGGCCTGGTCTCTCAGATTCTCATCCGGGATGCCCTGTATGAGATATTCGACCACCTCACCTTCGTTGATAGGCACCCAGTTTCCCAGTATGACTTTATTGTGTGCATATTCATGGAAGGTCTCTTCCTTCTTCCATGTTCTGGCCTCGAACTCTTTTTTAGGGCGAAGACACTCGGCGCATAGTAGAACATGCTCCCAAGTTCTTCGAGCAGCCTGTCTGTTGGCAATGCCAAGTGAAACCACTCCAACGCTTTTCCTTTCAACTTCATTGGTATCAATAACCTCGTCTGTCGCTCTTCAAACTGATAGGCGTTTGTCACGAGTCGCAACTGCTTCTCCCATCTGTCAAATTCATTGGGCTCTCCACCGTACAGCATCCGACTAAAAAGGTGTCATGTTCCGGAAAATGGCTGGCGGGCAGAAACGCGAAGTTGGGTAGGTTCGTTTAAGCTATGGTCTGGTTCATGGCGGTCACGTGGTCGGAAAAGACGGCCGCCTGTCAGCTCGGTGAAAAAAGGCACGCATACCGGGTGTGTGTGGAGGCATGAAACCGGGGATAGATGCAACATTCGAGATTTGTTACGAGTACGGATAGCAATGGGTTGCAAATAAAGTATATGGGCTAGAATATTTGAGCGAAATAAATTATTTATTAAGAGAGAGTGGCAGACAGTGAGATCATATAATATTAAAATGAGTCTTCCTTGCCTTTCCTCCTGCTTGGTCACTTTCTTAATATGCGCTTGAGATAACTAATATCTCTTGTTAATTTGTTCGCGATGCCCGATTAAACCCATCCAAATCCAGTGAAAGAAATTTATCAGGTGCCTGCGATACTTTTTCAGGCAAGTATCGAGGTGGCGGTTTAATAAAGCGACCGAGCCCGCAATCATGGGGTTCCGAGTTCAATACTCGGTATGGGCGATTGTTTTTTTACATTTCACATTATTTATTGAGCTATAAGGATTATTTATGCTACGGACAACCAGATCATATCGTTATAGCTGTCATTCTATTAATTACAGACTCCAAAGGGGATAAGGCCGATAGACAAATTAAAGGAGTATTAATATTGTTGAATTTTTTAGGACATTTATTGTGAGTGCGTATGACTGAGGTTATTCAGCGGCTTCAGATGGCTGCTGCAAATCTGCAGCCAAAACAGTTTGCCAGCATTCGCCGGGACATTGCAGAACGTGCCCAGCTTTGCTTGGACGGCGGTGGCCATTTCGAACAACTACGGCGCATGTTATGGCATGTACACCTTGGTTTTTTCCTAGCGTTCACACAACCGTAGATGCTCGTGTCTTGATGACAAGTTGACAGAAGTGACAGAACTGCTTGACTTGTTCAGTACTTGGACTTTTATAAGGTGTGCTATCCCTACCTCATGTCACGGGTAGTTTCAATATTTTTGGGTTTATTGTCATTGGTCCTCGCAGAGTGACTTGGTTCATTATTCCGTACCCTTGCAGGTAGTTGGGACCCTTGAGGGTGTGCCAAGGCCTTTAGGCATGCTCCCAAGGTAGCGGTAGCGCGTCGCACCGCACATAATACGACTTCGTAGGATAAATCCTATATTTTATTACATTTTATAGACATCTATTTTCGAGCCGTCTCCATGGGAAAAACGATTTTCAGAGTAGACATTGTTTATCGGAAATTAATACTAAAATAATAAAGGAGCAGGTGGATGCCAAACAGTTGTAAGAATAAAATACCGGGAGTCGTGAAACAACTAATCAAGGACCATACTTATCGCAAGCGCATGTAATAAAAATGCGAAAATAGGAGGAAAGGCGGTGAGACGTGAAAGAAAACGTATTACCACTGCCGGGTATTGAACATGGTGATACGAGGGCAAGAAAATGCAAAAAACACAATCGCGACAACGGAGAACCAAACTGGGATCACCGCGGTCGCTGTTCCAACGCTTTGACACGGCGCCACTTCGATATTTCAAAGAAAAAGTACCATAGGCTCATGATAAAATTGGTTCATTGGATTTGGTTGGATTTAATTGGATCTGATCGGACGTCGCGAAACAACTAATCAGGGATATTGGTTATCGCAAGCACATATTAAGAAAGTCGTAAAGCAAGAGGAAATGCAAAGAAGCGTCCGTTGGGCGATGTCGTGCCGTGCGCGGGTGTCGAGAACGACACATGCAGCGGGCCGCCAGCTGCGAGCGCACCGAGACAGCGATTCTTTCGTTTCGGGAAAACCGAACGGTTGAGTACCACTTAGTCCTCCATCGCGATTCTCACAGGCCGACTGTCAAGATGTTTTTTCTCACCTCCTGTTTGAAGAAGGCAAAGACCCTTTGGCGACACTTGACCAAGTCGGGTTGAGCAGCAAGGGAATTAGGAGAACACGTGGAGGAGACTTGATCTTAAATAAAGTTGTATTCCTCAGAACTTTTAACCTTTCACTTTATGTTCGTCCCTTAACTTTTAACAATAATTCACACTCCGATTTGATGGTTTTTAATGAATTGTACAATGCACGTGGATGCAACCACAGCAAGGCGATAATTAGCGATAATCTTTTGAGGTGAGCGAGCACCAAGACCGACTATAATTAGTGACTTCCGTATTACAAGTAACCGGAATAGATCAAGTGGGGGTGGTATTTATACCCCACAGCGCTCTAGAATTTTCCAGCACTTACGTCAGTTCCGGAGAGACTTTTCAGAAAGTACTGGAAGAGTACAGAGCACGGCGGTTATGCCGGGTGATTGACCCGGTGACGTGACGTCATAATCAGCTGATGCTCCAGGTGACACGCGCTCACCTGGAGCCCGCTGCCTAACTAATCAGTCAGCTGACTGATCGCGCGCGCGCTGTGAATACTCTAAACAACTTTGATTGTCGGAAGAGCAAATGAAGTCTAACATTGCTTGAAATTTATTCTCTATAAATCTAGTTGCAGAAACTGGATCCGCAGCAATGAATTAACTTGTTAACTTTATCGAGCTCAAGGTAGGGCTACCTTTTTGAATATAACTCGCTAAATCCGACCATAACCATTCAGCTGGGCTTAACGTTAAGAACCAAGTTGCCGGTCCATAATCGCATGTCATAACATTAATATCACTTCTTACTTTACGCCAGTATTGCTTTATATTTGGCAATTTTCTGAAAATAGCATTCAAATTTCCTTCCAATTCACGTGTAGACATGGCTTTTAAAAATTCAGCTGCTGTATATCTTACACGCGGATTGACAATGTTGAGTTTATGATAAATACCGTTATTGATTTGACTATATTGGCATTATTCAATAAAAAGAATGTATACTGAACATTCAAGCGGAAATGCGAATGTTTTGACGTCAGTCTCGACTTTACAAAGTCGAAATTGCGTATACGGATTTGTTTCTCATGATTTATACCGTTCTTACCATAAGGATATAAGTCAGGGAAGCAAAGAACATTCAAATCTTTATAATGGTTGTCCAGAGGAACGGCTTCAACTTTCAACATTTGATATAAATCAGTAGACATATTATTTATTGTTTCCTTATATTTAGGATATACAGAATAATGTTCGTAATACGAATCTGAATCGGTAATATATGTTAACATTGCAGCTTCCTTATCCTTTTTCCGATGCTCATCTTCATTATCATCATGAATATCGTATTCTGTTTGTGTGAATTCTTCACCTAATAATTGTTCATGAGACCGCGGAAGAAGAATTTCGGAGTAAAATGGATTATTTTTCTTCATCCATCTCAAATGTTGCAATTTTTTGTTTAATTCTACTAATTTCTGCCAGACTTCTCTCGATATTGCTGGAATTCTGCGTATTAATATATGTAGGATTTTTAAGAATTTTACTTTATTAGGTTCCTCAATTCTCTCGCTTACACACTTTTTACCCTTGGTATGCTCGGACACCGCTCGCCGTCGGCTCGCACTCAGATCTCTTTACGTGTTTGCTTTAGGACACCACAACAATAATATATCTATCGCCCTTCAAATGGACACCTCTTATATACTCTTTCGTTGCCGCACTCACTCGCCAATCGCACCTATTCTTTCGGTCGTACCTTTTAGCCAATCCCAGTCATCCCGATACATTCTGTCGATCATACCACACGCTCTTCGATTTTTACTTCAAGCATAACGGACTTTACATGCATCCACAATCGCACATCTCATTCTGTCACCATTCGCTCGCAGTCTCTCTTGTTAACAATCCTACATATATAAACTTCATCATTAGAATTTATTGAAACCTTTGAGAAGCATATTTTCTTTAAGCTTTCTTCGATTGGCAATGGTAAATGAAACACTCTTTCTTTTATTTTTGGTATCATGTGTCTGTGTGGAATACTCTTATTTGTTACTGTACCCATTCGCTGCATACACTGAAATGGTTTGGCACGCTGAATCAATGTTTTTTCATAATCATTTAGCATTCATTCTAGCACAGACTCTAACCATTCCTTTCAGTTTCGTACGTCTAGTGTGTCGTCCCTGACCTCCCTTGTTCCCCGCCCCTCTCCTAATACATCTGGCCAGCCGGGCCATCATTCGCGTTTCCCACCGAGCTTTCTCTTTCGCTCGAGCGTTTCATCTCCTCTGGGTTGCCTATTAAAATGAAATTTGGTCTCGGTCACGGGGCCTGGCGCCCATTGAAGCACCCAGAGAGCTTGAGATTCAGAGAGGAGGCTCGGTCGAAGTTTCCCCGCTTTCCTAGCCGGCCAGCAAGATCGGCGAGCTCGGGAAAGCGGTGGCAGGGTTTAAATTGTTTAACAAATATATGTAAAAATATTTTATTGAATTATATTTTAGTCATGTCATTTGTACATGCAGCGTTCTGCCAATGCAAAAACAATAAGTTTTACATTAATACATATACATATATCATCCATCTGTGCCATGACTTCTGGAATTTCTTATCCATCATCAGATTGTTGGAGTTTCTGAAACATATGCAAGGAAAGAATGATTAGCACTTTGGAGGGCAGTAGCTAAGAATTGTTTTGAATTGTATGTACTGTGACGTGGCAAATTTTTGCCCGTCACAATAGCCGGCGTCTTACACGTCTTCGGACACGCTCGGGGCATGGGGTGGGGATAGGCACCTCGGCGGGCTCACTCGAGCGCGCCATGGATTGCCCGGCGTCGCGATTTTCGTATTTCTCGCCTTATTATGCTTTGGAGATTTACAGCGGAGCAGCAATTCCGCGTAGGAAGAAAAGAATAACAACGTTTGGATCGGCGGGCTACGCATCGCCGCGTAGCCTGGGCCGCATCACGAGTCACCTGCTGAAAATAAGAAGATGACTTCTCGGCCGCTGCTGCGGCTAGTTTGTCAGGGCCCTCCGATTTTTCGGTCGGAAGGTCAGAGGGACACCCACTTGCCTGCTCCGGACAGGGCTTGGGGGTGCGGAAGAGCCGGCTCCATTATTCCTCTGTCCTCGCCGTTGAACCACCGTTGTGGCAACGTGCAGGGGTTCCTGACATTTTTCGTGACTTCCATTCGCGGAGCACACCTTAGTGCACGCTACATGAATGGACCTTGGTGTTGTTGGCTGGCACAGGAATTGCCAGCCAGAAGGATTCCTCCCTTCAATTAGGGCAGGGTAACCGAAGGGTTACCTGCGGCCCTGCCAGAGTTCTAGCGCGAGCCAGAGCTCTGTTTGGTTCGATTCGGGGAAGCGGCGGTTTTTGGCCAAGCCGCCGAACTCCCGCGAACTTACGCCGCGCGGATTAGCGGGTACCGAGAAGTCATCGGTAAGAACGGCAAGTACCCCTGAGCCAATCAGGGGGTGGTGGTACGTCATGGGGAGCCAATCCCCGAGCCCTCGGGGCACTAGGCATTCCTATAAGATAGGACATTTTCGGCCAAAAATTCATTCTTCTTCGTTCTTCGTTCGACGTCAGCAGATAACCAGATTGTGCCAGAATTCCAGCCGAAGCCTTGCTCCAGCTCCGAGAGTGCCGAGGATCTCGCCGACTTCCTCCTTGGGTGCGGAATTGGTGAGCTGAGATTTCCTGTGCTCATCATTACTTCATCGGGAATATCGTATCGCTGATACTATTGCTATCGCCCGCCTTCACCATCCTCGTACGTTGTGGTTACGTTCGAACATCGCGGCGGCCCGTGGCCGCCATTTCGTGGAACGCTTGGCGGCGAAGCTAAGCAGCGACGACTACAGCCCTATTATATTAATTGTGTGATTATCGATCGACTATATTTTTGTGTATATCGCTCTTTCTCTGAGTCGCGAACCTCCCCCTCTCTGCTGAGATTAGCCGACCTTTGAGTCTATCGTGGAGAATTTGAGGTTTGCCTGTGATTTGAATATCGTCGTGTGGCTATCGTCCTCGCGAATATCGTTCGAGTGAATATCGTCGTGTGGCTATTGTCCGTGTGAATATCGCTCGAGAGAATATCGTCGTGTGGCTATCGTCCTCGCGAATATCGTTCGAGTGAATATCGCCGTGTGGCTATCGTCCGTGTGAATATCGTCCTCGCGAATATCGTTCGAGTGAATATCGAACGTGTGAATATCGTCCTCGCGAATATCGTTCGAGAGAATATCGTCGTGTGGCTATCGTCCGTGTGAATATCGCTCGAGAGAATATCGTCGTGTGACTATCGTCCGTGTGAATATCGTCCTCGCGAATATCGTTCGAGGGAATATCGTCGTGTGGCTATCGTCCGTGTGAATATCGCTCGAGAGAATATCGTCGTGTGGCTATCGTCCTCGCGAACATCGTTCGAGTGAATATCGCTGTGTGGCTATCGTCCGGGTGAATATCGTCCTCGCGAATATCGTTCGAGTGAATATCGTACGTGTGATTATCGTCCTCGCGATTATCGATCGCGTGATCATCGTTACCGGATCTTTCCATTATTGTGGTTATCGCTCGCGTTTGCCGCTCGTGAGTCTATCGCTCGTCTCCGTCTATGGTTCGCGTATCACCGCCTCCGCGACTGGCATTATTTCCGCGAGAAGTCGGGAATCCTTTCGCGTCCGGGATTTTGCTTAGGCACGATCCCAGGTAACCCTAGTCCCTTTTCGGTATTGGTGCCTCAGGATTGTACGACCGCTATTAGAAAACTGTACGGAAGAATTACCCCGAGGGGCCAATAAACAATATTAGTAAAAAACAAAGTTGTCGAAGGATTGTTTTTTTTTGTAAGTGTATTATCGTTCTCCTGCGTTTTTGACATTGTTTTTTTTTGGTGACGACCCAGTCCCGCTACCTCTAGGGGAACCCCCCACCTATCCCCGAGCGCCCCGGCGCCCGTGAGTTAAAACTCCGGGACACAAGCCCCCGATTCACGTCACAGTACATAGTCACCTGGTGCAAAGCTTCTGTATAGCCAATACAAATTGAATGCATTCATTCAATTATCTTTATTCTCTTATGGGAACAGTGGGTACCACGCTGGTATTTTCTGACACTTCTCTTCAGTCAATCTCTAGACTTTGATACAAGTGGCTTCCTAAAACATATTTAGATACGTACAGAATCAGTTAGTTTCCAAATAAATAATGTGTATGGCACTTGAGTATATGATGATACATACTTGCACTGATATTCTTTTATCATTTCCCATCGCAGGTGTGGTCTGCGCAAGTCGCACATGGAGTCGTTGCTTTCCTGAAATACAAGTTTATTCACAATTAGTATCAGATCTAAGAGAAATGGCTAACATTGTGGTGTTGCATACCTGCCCAGTTCATACTTGGCCTCCAAATAGAGCAGTCATGAGCCTTACATATGTTGCATGTGCCAGTATGGCATTTCTTGATGGTGATTGCTCCGATTACTCTGCCTTCCTGAAACATATCTGCAAAAGTGTTTAGTACTAAAACATAAGGTATCAGCTGGCTCTATTTTCAAATCTTTATACCGAGCCAGCTGAAACCAGGTCCCTGACAGAAATATTCATGACATAGTCCTGAAAACAGTCCTCTTTGGCAAATCCTCATTGACAAGATACTACATGTCTCTGACCCTGCATGTTTTGCAATGCAAAAACTCGCTTCGCAACGCACAGCAATGCAATATTTCACCGATAGATACACACGTCTGATGTCTGCCTCTATCAGTGAAATAGTGCGCCCCTCCGCGCCCCAAACTACAAGGCAAGTATCCTCGCATCCCCCGCGTCATTCTGACTTGGTGGGATTTGAGGAGACTCCGATGGGTGAATCCGTCAGGAAGAAGATTATTTCGCCTTGTTTGCTTCATGACATAGTCCTCTTCTTCATTTTCGTTGCATTATGCAGCACCTCGCCAATACACATACATTAGGGCATAATCAATATGTAAGTGTCCCAATGTGTGTCCATTGGCAAGACACGGCATGTCTCTGACACTGCATGTTTTGCAATGCAAAAACTTGCTTCGCGACGCACAGCGATGCAATATTTCACCGATAGATACACACGCGTGATGTTGGCCTCTATCAGTGAAATAGTGCGCCCCTCCGCGTCCTAAACTACAAGGCAAGTATCCTCGCATCCCCCGAGTCATTCTGACTTGGTGGGTGAATCCGGCATCAAGCCGACTCCGCGACTGGGCGATCACTTTCGCTTTCTTTTATTGGATATTGCTTCCAATATATATTGTGGCTCCCTAATGGGCATGCCACGGTTGTACCTGCTATCCACTAGCTCTGGTATCATGCAGTGTTGGTAGAAACGGATCTATTTTGGTTCCATTTCTTTCAACCAAAATTGATCGCCTCTATACACCGTTGTGCATTTCAACCCTTTCGGTGTCCACAGGCCGAAAATACAATATTTTCTACCTGTTACGTGTTGCTGTCCTTGTATCTGCCAGTGGTAGCGAGGTCGGGTCTTCAGCTCGTTCAGGCTTCCATCCTTGTAAAGTTCCACGATGGCCTTGCATTTGGCGATGTATGCTTCTTCTGGTGAGTAGTCCTTTGCGGACTTGGGGCATTGAGGATAAATTAGTTGTTGCACTAATTTCGCACACTTGGTCGTCAGTAGGCGCGTGCACACTGGACCAACGTTGGACGCCGTGAGCATGTGTCTTCTGTAGTGAGACCACTCCTGACTGTCTCCCCGGTCACGAGTCTCTGCTTCGATGCGGCTCCGATTACTGTACCATTCAATCAGACTGGTGTAATGGCGGTGTAATTCCGACTCGTACTCTTCTTCCTCCATGTCGGGTTTTTCCACTCTGTCTCCGTAATCTTGATCCCTCGTTGCGGCCATTCTTTTCACGTAGCCTCGTCGCTCTTTATCGGCTACCTTTGCCTTTTTTGTGCGCGCTACTTGCATTTTGCGACGCCTTTCGATTCTCTCTTGGATCGTCGAAGGCTGCCTGTCCAGTGCTCTGTAGAGATTCGATACGGTAGCCCCTGTGTTGTATTGGACCACAGCAGCCGCGCATCTTCCTTCGTAGGATCCTTTTCACCCATAATTGATGCGCTTCCCGCCAATGAACTTGGCAATTATTGCGTTAAAACTTTCAACCGCATTACTGTTCACCCTGTAGAGTAAACTTTCAGCGAGAAGGCGGAGACGTTGTAGGACCTCCTGTATCTTTTGATAAGCCCCTACTTGAATCAATTGCGGGACCATATTCTATTCATTCTCTTTCGGCGTTCCAGGGCAGAAGTAGCTGAGTTCTCGATATCGTCTGTGCTCGCCGAAAACATGACTCGCAACATTGTCGATGTCGTTCATCAAGTTCGCTATCTTCATTGCGTGCGGCACATTCTTCTCGCCCATACGGCGCATAGTGTAACCGCCTGGGAAACCCCGGAAGCCGATTTGTCGCTGTGGCGGAAGCTTGAATGGATAGGGAAATGGACGATGGTATCATGGTGACAATCCAAAATATGAATGCCGGAAGCAAGGCAGGGGCACAAAGGAGAGTTGAGGAGCTGACGAGTTCGGTGGCCATGAGGAGTCAGTCGTAATAGAGAATCCTAAAGAGACGGTACTAGGTAGACTCCGCGTTTCGTGCGTTAAGCGAAGTATACGAATAGTGCACGGGTTCACGGAAAGCCAGTGGGCACCACGGAACTACCGTCCATTCCCATGAATTCTTGTCGGTGACTAGCATATTGCGAAACAGAGTGGGCCGAAGGTGGCCGATAGAATTATCATAAAAATTGTCACGGGAAAACCGCAGGCGGAGGACTGGGGAAGATAATAAACAGTATTGGAATTGTGATATAAACGGTGTGGAACTTATATTCATTAGCGGAGAAGCACCGTGGCGGAGATCGCTAGCACGTGGCTCAGAATTGGCCGGAAGGTGAGTGCAGAATATCAGGAGCCCCGCGTGCGCTGGTCAAGCAAGTTAAAGTTAACTGGAGCTGCGCCGCACGTTCCTACACGTATAATTAGGTGGCGACTGGGCGAACAGAGGCAGACCAGGACCAGAGACACCCCAAGAAACTCGGGAGAGGAGAGGGTATGTGTGTCTGGTTACAATAGCAGCGTGGAGTACTCCGGTACGAATACGCATGGCGCTCTTCTCAACAATACTTCTGCACGGACCCTTGGGGATCTTCTTTCTTGTACGGATCGTTGTCTCGTATCTTCTTGTATACACTGCTGTCTCCATCGCCAATCAGAGTGGAGTAAATCAACCCGTGTATCTGGACGCTTGACTTGAACCCTTCCACGATGATATCGCTCTCCATGGCCGTGGAAGTTTGATTGCGGCCCCAGTTCTTGTAGCAAGTGTGCTTGCGGGGCTCTTCGCTTCGTTTCGCCGCTGTGAGGCAAATGGCGCAGAGCTTCATACGACATTGACGGTGCAGCTGAGTCGCGGCTCAACATCGCAACGATGTCTTCTTGACCGTTGTTGCCTGCCTTTGCTTCTGGATGGCGGCGTCTAAACGGAAATACGATTTGGAAATTAGCAGTGAAATCATGTACATTCTATATGTATAATATTAGTGTAACTTTGTGATGAGAACACATCGGAAAAACATTCGTAGTCACAAAGTTTGTACTTACTTTTCAACCCATTTCTTTCGCCGTGACAATCGCCTTACACTCGGTAGAAGCTTATTCCGGGGTTGCCCTTTATGCCTCGTTCTACCCGCTCCGGAATCTCTCACACTAGCACTACACTCAGGCTTCATCACAAGGATTTTACAAATGTCACTTCCAGCCGTGAAAACGCTTGCGACAAGACTGGCGCTCGCAACTCTATCCTACACATATTCAGACAAAGCAAAATATGTGCTTGCGATAAACTATATCCCTGAGAAATTCGTACGCGATCCGCGATTGAATTCATATCCATCGGACCAGCTGTATATAAGATTGTATATATATTCTCTTTAATATCTTTGAATAAATATCTTGTAACTATAATTGCAGTGGCTAGGCGGCAAGACGCCTGAATTATAATTGTAGTAGGTCTCGAGTTCAATTCCTCGCTGCAGCGAATGGTTTTCTGTTCTCCTGTCAATTTTCCTCGAGTATTCAACTTACGGTCTTTTCTTTTATTATAAATTTTTTCTTATACATTATATATTTATGTTTTACGATAAATAATTCCCATCCTGAAAAGGGCTTTTCCTAATTAGACGAAGATAAAATTGTAATGTTGGTATACAAAAATATTTTTTAAAAAATGATAAAAAACTGACAACACAAAATATTGGTTCACAATGTTTATTATTTATTGATAATGGTACATTTTATATAGGTGTTGGATGGTGGCCGGCCCGCCGCCGGTCACCGCGGCCACGTCTTCGTCGGCCACCTCCTCGACGGCCTTGACGACGATCGTTGTGCACAAGTTCGCCGCTGATGTGCCGCCGATCGGTGCCACCATCCCTCCGCCGCTCTCTCCTCTCATCCCTTACTTGGGGGCGGGCTTCGTGCCGACGTCGGGCAGTTTTTATATCCTGCACGAATTTTTCCACCATTTGAAGAATCTGTAATTAAAGAAAAAGTACAAATCAAATGAAGGTGACAGATACTCAGATATTGATCGGTTTGCACCGACCGCTACATAATTTTTACGATCGTTGCTCGGAGAATGAAGATCTGATTGTGAAATGAGAAACACAAAAATGAATCGCGTAGTAGACCGGACATGTAATTTCAAACATATACGTACATCTCTTTTTTCCTCCTCTGTCGCTGCCTGGAGCAGAGTAGGAATTTTTGATTCAGCATTACTATCCGCCGCGTCATTGCGGGTCGTCGTGCCAGACGGCCCCGGAATCGCCGGATCGTCGGGGCTGGCCAGCTGAAGTATCTTCGGCTCGACGACCTTCCTCCTGCTCTTTGGCGTTACCAGCTCCAGAGCTGGGAACTCCCTTTCGAGCGTTTCTCCTGGCTGAAAAACACAATCAATCACAAAATACCCAAATCTGGGCAATGGGAGAGAATGAAAATACTTACGGTTGTGGCTGTTGTTTTGCTTGCCATGATTGACTGACGAAATATGGGATTCTAATAAACTGAAAGTTTTGACATTCGTTGGCAACCCACCCCTGGGGTCATTTCCCCACTCCCCATTCCCCACTCTTTTACTGCACAATTTTTAGAATAATTTTGTATGGAGTAAGAATACGGTTCGGAAACGCACAGAAGTGCGACCAGTTATTTTGTACGTAACTTATTCCCGGTTTTCCACTCAATGCGTCCTTACACTTTACTATTGTTCCAGCTTTCTTGATTCCAGGAACAACAACTACGGAATAAATCGCAAAGTGTACAACGAAATGTGCATCAAAATGTATCAAGACATAAATTTAAATATACAATACTTACCGTTCCTTACTTGCCTTTACACAACGAAGCACAATTTTATTGTAAACAATTACAAAACGTCCACATGGTTTATAATAAAGGCGGCTTTGCGAGCCGTTGGGAGGCCTAGTTTAGCAGAGAATGAGGGTATTATAGTGCTTGAAGGGTCTATCCGTTTGCATCAGTACAGGCATGGCTGGAATATGTGATCGAGTCGAGCGAGGCTGACAGGTTTAGCGGGCTTCCAAATTTTGCAGATGATTCCACCAGCTTGCTAAGGATCAAAGTTTGACCTGATGACTCGAAAGGCCGAGATCCAAGCTATAGCTGCATACAGGGTGTCCCAAAAATGTCATAAAATATTAGCGCCATCGTGTTGGGATGGTTGTTAGGAAGAAAATGGCAGGTTTGAAATTTGTTGTTCGGCCCTCAATTTCGAGTTATTAAACATTAAGTTATGCTCCACCCCTCACGTTCTTGACGAGTCACAGACGGCTATCGCTTGGTCCTAGAAAAAGGGAGGTGACCAAAAACGTCTTGACGGTCAGCCTGTGAAAATCGCGATGGAGGACCAACCGGTGCTCAACCGTTCGGTTTTCCCGAAACGAAACAATCGCTGTCTCGGTGCGCTCGCACCGACGGCCCAGCCAGCGGCCCGCTGCATGCGTCCTTCTCGATACCTGAACACGGCACGGCATCGCCCGACGAACGCTTCCTTGCCCTTCCTTCTTGCTTTCCCACTTTCTTAATATGTGCTTACGATAACCAATATCCTCGAATAATTGTTTCGCGACATCTGATTAGATCCAATTAAATCCGACCAATCATGTTCAATACCCGGCAGTCGTAATATTTTTTCTTTTACGTTTCCCCGCCTTTCGTCTTATTTATTCATTTTCGTTGCATGCGCTTGCGATAAGTGTCTTGATGAGAAAGCAAGAAAAAACAAAAAAAACAATCGTGACAACGGGGGACAGAACTCTGATCACCGCGGTCACTGTTCCAACGCTTTGCCACGAAGCCACTTCGATATTTGAAAAAAAAGTATCTTAGGCTCCTGATAAATTTGTGTCACTGGATTTGGTCGGATTTAATTGGATCTAATCAGATGTCGCGAAACAACTATTCGAGGATATTGGTTATCGTAAGCACATATTAAGAAAGTGGGAAAGCAAGAAGGAAGGGCAAGGAAGCGTTCGTCGGGCGATGCCGTGCCGTGTTCAGGTATCGAGAAGGACGCATGCAGCGGGCCGCTGGCTGGGCCGTCGGTGCGAGCGCACCGAGACAGCGATTGTTTCGTTTCGGGAAAACCGAACGGTTAAGCACCGGTTGGTCCTCCATCGCGATTTTCACAGGCTGACCGTCAAGACGTTTTTGGTCACCTCCCTTTTTCTAGGACCAAGCGATAGCCGTCTGTGACTCGTCAAGAACGTGAGGGGTGGAGCATAACTTAATGTTTAATAACTCGAAATTGAGGGCCGAACAACAAATTTCAAACCTGCCATTTTCTTCCTAACAACCATCCCAACACGATGGAGCTAATATTTTATGACATTTTTGGGACACCCTGTATAGCGTTTGCAGGGGGTGGCTTAGTGAGCAGGGTGAAAAATTTGATTTCTCGGTGTGACATACGAGCTGACGACGATCTGCCATTCCGAGCAAATAGTGCTAGCGCACCAAACGGCCATTTGTCTAGGTGTGAAATAAGACATGTTCCGTATTTTACACTTTTTCCTTACTTTAACGTAAAATTTTATTAGTAAAATGGTACCAATTGAATCAGTAGACCGTAAAGTTTAGCCACAGATACAGAATTTTCCTTATAATACAGCAAAAAAGTTGAATCCATTGAAAAGTTCCAACGGCGCCTTAGTTTGGTTAGATGACAGTACTGGCCGCTTAGCAAGTCTAACTTTCAAATCGGATTTTCTGAACTGCGGCACGTCTATGCTAGAAATCCTTATATGCAGCTATTCCTTGGAATATAAACTTTCGATAATTCTAACTAGTTTTACGAAACTCTGTAGTATGTTCAATTTAAGTGTAAAATTCATCTACGCTTAGCGCTGCATGTGGTAGTGTATCCATGTGAGTTGACGCGTATGTGCTTGTCACTGAGCATTCACCCTTAACGCGCAAAGCGCGGAGTCTATCTAGTACCGTCTCTTTAGGATTCTCTATTACGACTGACTCCTCATGGCCACCGAACTCGTCAGCTCCTCAACTCCCCTTTGTGCCCCTGTCTTGCTTCCGGCACTCATATTTTGGAGTGTCACCATGATACCATAGTCCATTTCCCTATCATTCAAGCTTCCGCCATAGCGACAAATCGGCTTCCAGGGTTTCCCAGGCGGTTACATACAGAGCACGGCGGTTATGCCGGGTGATTAACCCGGTGACGTGACGTCACAGTCAGGTGACTGATCAAGCGCGCGCTATGAATCCTCTAAACCCTTCCCTTTTTCTACGAGCAAGCGACAGCCGTTCGTCACTCGCCAAGAGCCCGAGGGGCAGACCATAATTTAATGTTTAATAACTCGAAATTGATGGCCGAACAACAAATTTCAAACCTGCCATTTTGTTCTCCGCAATCATCCTGACATGACGTCGGCAATATTTTACAACATTTTTGGGACACCCTGCAGTTTTTAAGGTCCCGGCACCGGTCGTCCACGCTCCTGTAGAGACATCCTTAGTGCAAGTGATGCCCGGTCCCTCGGTGGCTAACGCCTTGGTGCGAGTCTTTGTTGCGCCCCCTGCGTGGTGACGGCGCAGAGCGGGTAGCGGGATCGAAGGAAGTCAGGCTCGTAACGTTTAAAGGATTCGAATCCACCGGGATTAAACCCAAACATAGCATTTATTGATAAGGTATAACCAAAGAAGTGACAAGAGGTACAGAGTAACTCGCTGGTTCGCACTGATGTGTTCGGATTGAAATCTGCATAGCGAATCCCTGATCGTGACATCGGTCGATGGTTTTGATCGATGCGGGCGTTGCCCTGGCACGAGGCGCTAATCAGGCGAGGTGACTCAGCACCTTGTCGCTAAACGTAATTTAGTCTCTATGCGCTCGCTATTACCTTTGGACACTGCATCATCCTTTCGGATTTTTAATATTGCTAGTTAGTGCATTCCGAGAGCCAACTTTTGGCTCCGTCGCAACATTTTCTAGTCAGTGCAAAGTTCCCGGTTTTCTTGTAGTAGATTGTACGGTGTATGAAAGCTAGGGGCGGCACGGTCGCCATCAGCGGACTATTGTAGACGCGGATCTTTTCTGGTGTCTGTTTTTTTTTCGGTGCCATGGCTATTTTACCGGCCAGAACGAATTGAGCTCCGGGCAGCGGCCCATGGGTAAACTTGACGGTACAGCAGTTCGACTGCTAAACAATTTATTCTGACAAACCGAATAACTGGCGTATCCAACGTACACGATTTACTGAAGATCTGTTTGCCACCCATCCACATGGGTTATCTGAGCTCCCTCTTCCCCAGCAATACACTCCGCCACTCTACCGAGTCACGAGCAGGTCGGGCTGACAGCAGCGCGTACCGCCAAGTCCACGAGGGTTAACCGGCAGGGTCAAGAGCGACGAGGAGGAACCGTTTGAAGAAATTCGTCCCTGCATAGGGCAAAGTGGACATAGGTCTCACAAATCTCATTGAGCGTTGAGATAAAATTGACGTAGGGGATAGTGCGCCAATTAAGCAGCGCTACTATCCAGTCTCTCCTAAAGTTCACGAGCTTATCTATCAAGAAGTCGATAAGCTCGTTCGTGACAAAGTAATAGAGCCATCCGAGAGCGCGTGGTCGACCCCTATAGTTACGGTTAAAGAGCCCAATGGTACTTATCGTTTTTGCTTACATTTTCGACGAGTAAATTCCATCTCTAAGAAGGATGCTTATCCTCTCCCAATTATGGCAAGCATTCTGGACAAATTACGCGCAGCCCATTACATTTCGACCATCGATTTAAGCTAAGTCTATTTTCAAATTCCGTTTGAGGAAAAAAGTAAAGAACTTCTCTTACCGCCTTCTCGGTACCAGGGAAAAGTCTTTACCAATTCATACGAATACCGTTTGCACTTACGGGAGCTTCAGTCACTTTCCAGCGGCTGCTAGATCAGCTTATCGGTCCAGAAATGGAGCCAAACCCTTTTGCATATTTCGACAATATCATAATAGTATCCAAAACTTTTGAAGAACACCTCGTTTGGCTCGGGACCATATTTAAAACAATATCAAAGGCTGGGTTGGAGATTAATCCCCACAAGTGTGAGTTCTGTTGCTCTGAGGTGCGATATTTGGGCTTCTTGGTAAATAAGGACGGCTAGATCCTCAGAAGGTAGCCCCTTTCATGGAATATCTCGCGCCACGCAATCTTAAAGAACTACGCCGCTTCCTAGGAATGACCTGCTGGTACCGTCGCTTCATATCGCGCTGTCGCGTATGTTTGAATCTGCCGAACCCGAAGGGAATGAAATATTAGTGTCTAGCGCCTTTCGAAATCAGTCTGTGTCTAGGGTTCCCGAATCTAATAAATTAACGTCTTGCGAATCAGAAAATGTAGAGTCTAGCGATCGAGTGGTACTCGGGCAAAACAATTCAGATACGTTGGTGTCTAGCGAAAAATTGGTGTCGGGCGATTCCAAGAACTTAGTGCTTAGTCATCCGGAAAAATCAGAGCTTAACGAGGTAGAAACATCTAACCCCCTGATGGAACCCCTTGATATCGTAGCCCCTATTGAAGAGACCTACAGTGACAGGGAGGAACAGGGAGACGAAAACGATTCCCCAAACCCATTACGTAAATCCTGGTATAAAAAACGCCTACTGGCTGTTCAGAATTTCCCGCCAAAATTTCCCGACTGGAGGATTGAGAAAGGAAGGTGTATTTTAAGCGCACCAACCAATTGGTGGAGAAATTATTACATCGCGATTTGGACGAGTGGAAGTTAGTGGTACATGACATCTGGGAATCGGTAAAACCTACCGAAAGATTGCTACGCTCTATTATTGGCCTGGTATGTTTCGGTCCATAGTTCAGTTCGTCCGTCATTGTCAATTATGCCAACGAAATAAGGTAGAGCAGGCCCTACCAATCGGCTATTTATATTTGCCCTATATTTAATATTAATACTTAAACATTGCGTTATATTTGCGCCGCCTCCGAAAAGTTGCAGCATATTTAGGCTTAATGGGGTTGCCAAAATCGCATATTATGACTGCAAATTTCTATATCCATGAAAACAACAAATTACTTTTTACTTTTCAGCACATTTTTGCTACTGCTTAGTTTTTATTTTTCAGCTTTTTGGAACCCTGTTAGTTTTTAGTTTTAAGCTTTTTAGAACTCTGTCAGTTTTTAGTTTTCAGCTTTTTGGAGCTCTGTCAGTTTTTCGGAGCCGGTCACATTTTTTTAAAAATATTTTTTGTCATGCAAGACCTACTCACCAAGTGGGTAGAGTGTCGGCCACTCCGCGTAGCCACCGGAGCCAAGATGGCGGAATCATTAGAAGACCTTATTTCCGTGCTGGGGTACTCCGCGAATTATAATCACTGACAATGGAACGGAATTTATTAACCAAGATCTAGAGCAATTAGCGGCAACGTATGGTTTCCTCCATCATACAACGCCTCCATACCATCCGCAATCCAATCCAGACTAGAGAGTTAACAGAATATTCAAGACAATGATTATTTCTTTTATTGACGAAAGCCATCAAGAATGGGATCGTCATTTACCTCAACTACGTTTTGCGTACAATACCGCCCATCATTCTAGTACCGACTACTCGCCGGCATTTTTGAACTAGCGCGCAATCCAGCGCCCGGAAGAACTTTGGCAATTAATAATGAATGAGTCGATATCGAAATGAGTGACTCCTGAATCTGAGGGGGAGCGCTCTGCAAGCCTTTCGAAGCTCTGGGAGTGGGTAGCCCAGAATCTACGGCAGGCTGCGCAGGAGTAGTCCCGCCATTATGATCGGAAGCATCGCCGACGAGATTTCGCTCCCGGCAAGTTGGTTTGGAAGAGGCTGCATGTAATGTCATCCGCTGCTCGCCATATGTCCGCCAAGCTGGCAAGCAAATATCATGGTCCTTTTCGTGTCTCGCTTATTTTAGGGGTCAATGTGTACGAATTAAATACATTGGATGGTGAAGGCGTGGGCAAGTTGCACGCGAACTAGCTAAAACCTGGCCACCCCCAATAATTCTTTTCCTTTTGTGTGTTTTGCGCTTCTTTAGTGCCTTTCGCCCCTTATTGACGGTCTGCTTAAATTTTCTTCCTGCTTAGAATCTTGCGTCTCTCCCATTGGTGTATTGCGATTGTCTAACTAATTTTCCTTCCTTTGTGAGTGCTTTTCTTAATTGGTGTTTGGCTTTGGTATTGTCCTTTAACCCGTAGGTCCCTTCCTAACAACTCCCCACCTACCACCTCCCGTTATGGAGAATACAGACCGCCCCAATGGACCTTGAAAGCGTGGGTCGAAGAGTATGGAGAAGTAATAGGGCAGGTGGCGGAAGAATTCCCATGGATGTTGGAGGAACTAGGGGGGCAATGTCCAAGCTGCATCTTCCCCGGGTGACGGCTGGGAGGGAAAACATCCGGCCGTTCACGGAAATGCGGGACGTCTCCACACAAACGGACGCCATTTCCGCGGATGAGGAGGACGATAGCCCCCTGCGCAGGATCCCCCGGGAGAAGCCGCTTTCACGACATTCCTCCTCCTCGTCATCGATGGTTTCGATAGAAATCACCTCCGAGGGGGAAATGGAGATGCTGGAGGGGTGCTTGGGCGATGACGAGTTGGATGTCTCCCAAGAAATCACCAAGGACGGCTCCCCGCCACCCAGCGCGAGCTCTACTATAATTCTGGAACACCACTCCCAGGATGGCCAAGCCTAGACGGACGAACCGCCACTACCCTCCGCGGACGTTCCGACGACCTCTTCGCAGGTCACCGCCACTGCAACCCCTCCACAAGCGACCAACGAGGCCTTGACTTGTTGGCGGTGCCAGAAACCAGGGCACAGTTACTCACAATGCCACGAGCCTGCCCAAACCGTACGCCCCTTCTGGTATCGCTGCGGCCTAGAGGGTTACACTTTGCGATCGTGTCCTCGTTGGCAAGCTCGATGGAGGAGTGATGACCCATACGTGCCTGGATTCGAACGAGTACCAAGGAACATCACCCTGACTCTGAATGAATATGCCCGAAGGTGCCACGGTCCACTCCCTAGGGGTAGACCCTATTGACTAATGAGGATGATGGTGCTCCTCTTGGCCAACCTATTGACCTTCTTAAGCATCTACCTGGGACTTACCTTTTTACGTTAAGTTGTGTGACGGGGCAAGTTGCCGTCCCAATACTCCTCACTCCGACAAGGGAGGCCGGGCGAACGCCCGCCATAGCTCTCTCTCTCTCTCGCATTCACACGCCCGGGCTATTATTCATCAAACAACGATATTATCAAGTCTCGCCAAAAGTACGCGAAGCAATTTATAAGGAAGTCGATCAGCTGCTCGCGGAGGGGATAATAGAGCCATCTAATAGCGCGTGGTCCAGTCCAAACGTTATGGTGCGTAAACCGAACGGCACCTACAGATTTTGCTTAGACTTTCGTAAAGTTAACGACGCGACTAAGAAAGACGCGTATCCGCTACCGATTATGAATAGCATTTTGGATAAACTTCGGGCTGCCCGATGTATTTCAACGTTAGATCTTAGCCAGGCGTACTTTCAGATCCCTTTGGAGGAAGAAAGCAAAGAGATTACGGCTTTCACAGTGCCTGGAAGAGGACTGTGTCAATTTATTCGCATGCCGTACGGCCTGACTAACGCTCCCGCGACTTTCCAAAAATTGCTTGATAGCTTAATCGGGGCAGAAATGGAGCCGTTCGCGTTCGCGTACTTAGACGATATTATTATAGTCACCACCACCTTTGACGAACATGTGCAGTGGCTGGGAAGGATTCTGGATAAAATACAAGACGCCGGCTTAGCAATAAATCCAGAGAAATGCGAATTTTGCCGGTCAGAAGTCCGGTGTCTCGGCTTTATTGTTCACGAGGACGGCCTCAAGATAGATCAAGAGAAAATACAACCAATTCTCGACTATCCAGAACCGCGTACGGTGAAGCAACTACAGCGATTTCTCGGCATGGCTTCTTGGTACCGGAAGTTTATCCCGGGATTCGCTAGGATCGCCGAAAATCTAACCCAGCTGCTGCGCAAAGATAGAAAATGGGACTGGACAGACACGCAACGAACTGCATTTGAACATCTTCGTCAGATGATAGCTACCGCGCCCGTATTAATTTACCCGCATTTCGAGCTGCCCTTCGTATTGCAGACAGACGCGAGCACTGTGGGATTGGGTGCAGTTTTAACACAAGACAATTCGGGAGTAGAACGCGTGGTGGCTTACGCAAGTCGTACATTAAATGATGCCGAACGAAAATATACGACCACCGAGCAAGAGTGTCTAGCCGTTTTATGGGCCATCCGGAAATTTCGTCCGTATTTAGAGGGTTACCATTTCACGGTTATCACGGACCATAGCAGCCTACGCTGGCTGAAAAACTTAAAAGATCCGACAGGTCGCTTGGCTCGTTGGGCACTCGACATGCAAAATTACGACTTCGAGATAATTCATCGTAAGGGAGCTTTACACTACGTTCCCGACGCACTTTCGCGAATGTTCGATTCGGAGGTTCACACGGTTGAGATGGCGGATAAAATAAGCCCGCTGTTAGACAACTTACATCCGGTCGTCGGCGCGCTAACCCACGTCCACTAAATTCAGGTCGCGGAAAAATTAGCACAAATCGCCTCTCTGCCCGATAAATGGTACGACGCGAAATACGCGGCCGTATTAAAATCCCCGGACAGCCGGGACTGGAAGATTGAAGGAGAACGGCTATGGTTTAAACGCAGCCATCCAATAAAATCGGAATTGTTAAATCACGACCTGAATGAGTGGAAATGGGTTCCCAAAAACTCGGAAAAATTGGAGATCCTTTCCGAAGCGCACGACGAGCCACAAGCGGGTCATCTCGGCCGCGAAAAAACATACCAACGCCTCACGATGAGGTATTATTGGCCGCGAATGTATCGAGACGTCACGAAATATGTTAACAAGTGCGAAACATGTCAGTTAATTAAAGTCGAGCAAGCGCCTGCCGTCGGCGAAATGGGCCGCCGAATTGTACACAGCCCATGGACCGTGATAGCCGCGGATATAGTGGGACCGCTTCCGCGTAGTCGGGCAGGCTTCATGTATATCCTTGTAATACAAGATCTTTTTACGAAATGGATTGAAGTCTGCCCGCTAAGAAAAGCTACCGGTAAAAAGATCGGCGACGCCCGTGAGGACTTAATTTTTTCGCGATGGGGAATACCCAAAATTTTATTAACAGATAACGGCACGGAGTTCGTAAATACGACACTCAAGAAGCTCGCGGCAGATTACGGCCTACGACTAGCTACCACTCCCCCATACCATCCCCAGGCAAATCCCATCGAACGGGTTAATCGCGTTCTAAAAACAATGATAGTAGCCTATATTGAGCAAGATCATCGCGATTGGGATGTCTACCTGCCTCAGCTCCGATTCGCATATAATACCGCAGTACATTCCGCGATAGAAACATCGCCAGCTTTCCTCAATTTCGGTCGCGAGCCCTTGCCGGCTCGCTGTTTCCGTGAGGGAGAGGGGGCGAGCGGGGCTGAGGAGGCAGACGCGCAACCAACCGACCGTGCGAATGGTCGGAACGCATGGCGAAAATAGGTGACTTGCGGAAATGGGTGCTCGAAAATCTGGAAGCGGCATATGTGAAAACGAGCCACCACTTTAATTTGCGGCGGAGAAATCGCGAGTTTCGGGTAGGCGACCTAGTGTTGAAGAGGCAACACGTGCTGTCGTCGGCAGCACACAATTTTGCGGCAAAACTCGGGACAAAGTTCCACGGACCCTTTCGCGTCGCGAAAAAACTATCGCCGGCCGTGTACGAATGCGAAACCTTGGAAGGTAGGCAGGCTGGCAAAGTACATGTGCAGGATTTGAAACCGTACGTGGGCACTCTTTAGGAATACGAGTGACAGTATTATAAACTTGTGTTGATTTGTGCGTTGAGTTGGATTAGAGGGAAAGGGTATTACGTGTGTGTAATTCCCTCCAATAGATTTGCAATTACGATGTCCACACGGGGGACAGAGAAGCCAGAAGAGGTGAGTTCGTCGGCCGACGACTCATTCGAGACGGCCTTCGATGGGGAGGATAACAACCCCGATTCTCCAGGGGAGATCGTTCCACCCAAAGAAGAGCGAACCGCCACCATCGTTAGAGGAGCCATCTCCATCCGGGGCTGTCTACGGGGTAGGCGGGTGATAACGAACGCAGAAGCCAACCTCCCACGCGGCCGGTCGGCATCAAGATCGGCCAGGAGACCAGCCCCCAGGGATCCACCAGGGTGGATAAACCCCCTGGGGCTACTGGCCAACAGATTGAAGGAGATTAGGAGAGGCCAAAGAGAGGCTTGGGTCGGCAATGCGGCCTCAACATCGCCGTTTGTAAGGAGCATCACTCCGACCGAACCCCTCAGCCCGGCCCAGAAGGAGAAGCCCGGGAAAATGTTAAGAGAGGTATTGGAGCGCCGCGACATTCGCCGGGAGGATTTGGAGGACCCAGACCGGCTGCAGGCCATAATGGACTGCCCGGCCAACGTATGCTGGAACTGTAGCCATGGAGGCCACATGCAGGTCCACTGCCCGCACCCAAGGCGGGCCTACTGCCACCGATGTGGGGCTCAGGGCACCTCCACCGCCCGTTGCCCGTATACTCGCCGCCCCTGGCATGGTCAGGAGGCCAAATTCGCGGCGAAAAAAAGGATGGAAGAAGGGAGAAGGGCCCGCTAAGCTGCGCAACAGCCAAGACCGCCGACCAACTGCGGCCCGGGTAAAACGGCCGCCGTACACCAGCGGCCGAAAGAAAATCAGCTGCCGACCAACCGCGGCCGAGGAGGAAAACGGTCGCCGACCACCCGCGACCGATTAAATGGACGAGAGGAGGGGGAACACCCTCGTCCCCGGGGAGCAAATGCCACCGGCCCTTGGGCCAAGCTCCCCACCACACCATACCCCCCAACGAGAAGAAAAGACTGACTGACGAACACCAGCCGCCGAAGACGGCCGAGGAGCGGCTAGAAGATCCGGTGTAACGGAACGCAGTGTTCGCTGTAACGCTCGCGAACAACACGGGCGTGTTACAAAGTGCAGGAGGGAAGGGCGGAACCACGCCGAGGCTGCGAACACCTGCGCCTCGCCGCCAGCCGAGCAGCGAGACACCGAGCCCCGAACGCCGAACCGAAGATCACCGACGGCAGTCGAAGGCAGCGAGCGTCGGCCGAGCAAGACAGCAGTTCGCCGGACGAGCGCGGCGGCCGAGCCGCCGCGGAGATTCCCGAACTCCGCCGACAGCGAGGAGTGAGCGAGCCACCAGACGCTGTTACGGCACATCGCTGAATACCGCCAGCAAGCACGTGGTCCCTCAAGCACAACTAGGAATCGACGCGCGCAGCTGCCTATTGCAGGATCGCCTGCCGCTAGCTGCCCTGACTGGATCGCCTGCCGCGCAACCACCGCCAGCAAATGGGACCGTCTTCGTCTAACCTCCCTCTAGTCACTAGTAATATAATTAACTTAGTTAAGCTAGTCAACTTTAGTCGTGTGTGTCCTACGCACGAGGAGGTAATATTTTTAAAATAACATCTAGTCTAGCGTGCCTGTCATAACATGTACTTACGTCCGTCCAATTCAACAGGGTGAAGGAAAGCGATTTCGCCTGAATTGGAGCAACGATGCGAGGGGCCCGCGGGGCACTAAGGATTTGGGCACCGGAAGTGTGGAGCAGTGGATAAACCCGGCCCCCTTAAGGGGGGGGGGAGTGTGACGGGGCAAGTTGCCTCGTCCCAATACTCCTCACTCCGACAAGGGAGGCCGGGCGAACGCCCGCCATAGCTCTCTCTCTCTCTCTCTCACATTCACACGCGCGGGCTAGCGTTATAGCGTTGCTCCAAGGCAGGCACAGGCGGAGTAAGCGGGAATTAAAAGCGAGCTTGAACGCCGAGAGGCACCTAGGTCGGCACGACGGACTGGGCCACCTAGTGGAATGGCTATCCGAATTGGCGAGGAGGAGAGTCCGGATACCAGGAGTGCGCAGCCTGGGAGGCCGGATGAGCTGGGGATTGCCGTGTCGAGGACGAAGCAGCCCCTGAGGACGGACGGCCAGCCAAAAGACGTCAGGGATGGAAGCTGGGCGCCCGTCACTCTTGATGGTCGACCTGCGCTGGAGACGGATCGTAACAGGCGGTCGATACATGTGGTCGAGGTCGGGCCTAACGCGCAGGCTCGATTTCGACACCGTCTAACGGATGGAGCCACGGGAGGATTCGGGGGTAGTGGCGCTGAGGGTGTGGGGCCACCTAGCGAATTAGGGACTCTCTCTCGTCACTCAGATTGCGACCGTCCTAGCGACTACCAGCCGTCAGAGCGTTTAGCGAGATTGTGATTAGAAGTGAGAGTGACGAGAGGGAGAGCGAGCGAGAGAATGAGAGAGCGACGAGCCAGACGACTGGAGTTTCCGTAGAGGACCAGTGAGCCTGGAGTGTAGATCGGCAGATCAACGGCCGACTTAGATTTGTGGTAAGCCGCACACCTCACTGCCCTATCCTTAGAGTCCTACGTAGAGATTCCGCGCCCGATAATCGGGTTCCTCGCATTGATTGTTTGCCTGTAGAGTTCAATTAGCCTGCATTTGCCCTGCCTTCCTTGGGGCGACTTCGCAAGTCGCTTGTGAGTCGCGCGGTAGCACAATAAGACTGCGTTCGCCGAACAAAGTGGCCGCCATCTTGCCACTTGTTGCCGGGATCCGCGATCGATCGTCCGCTCGAACGGGCGACGGGTTTCTATTTATCCGCGGCGTACATCGTCCACCGACGTTCGGCCAGTTTAATTATTGCAGTCTGGTAATCGACCGACCATCCGCCGATCGCACGACGCGTTTCCCTACCGTGGGGTTAAATTGTAAAGGGGCCCCCGTGACCTAGGATCGAGAGCGCGTTAGCTCGATTTGCCATAGGTTATTTAGTTGTAGAACCGTCGGACCGCCCGACATAAATAAACAGGGCGTCATTGTTTAAAGAAAGCAGTCGTTAACCATTCTTTTCAGCTTTTCGTAAGTCCAGTGTGCCGTCCCTGGCCTCCCTTGTTCCCCGCCCCTCTACCTTTACATCTGGCCAGCCGGGCCACCATTCGCGTTTCCCACCGAGCTTTTCATCTCCTCTGGGTTGCACATTAAAATCAAATTTGGTCTCGGCAACGGGGCCTGGCGCCCATCAAAGCACCCAGAGGGCTTGAGGTTCAGAGAGGAGGCTCGGTCGAAGTTTCCCCGCTTTCCTAGCCGGCCAACGAAATCGGCGAGCGTGGGAAAGCGGTGGCAAAATTGGCGCCCAACGTGGGGCCACGAGGGAAAAAGGGGACATCATAGCTAGAAGCAGGGACTATCTATACAGTAACCAGGCAGATCGAGAGTACGCCACTGCGTGCCCGCGCGTAGGGAAAAACTAGGTTCCGTGGAACAAAGCGTTTCTGCCTGCCGGTCGACCGAGGGTCGACCGTCGTAAAAGTAAACACTTCGCGCCCATAACTTAAGTTGCCCGACGAAGCAGTGATTCTCAGCCATCCTGATGCCGCCACGACGTAAAGGAGTTTCGCGACGGGAATTAGAACGGGTCTACGACGCCGTAGACGCCGATATCCTTCGCGGACTTTTACAGATACAAGGGTTGGACGATGGCGGTACCGTGGAAGGCATGCGGAGGAGGCTCGTCGACCACCTGGTGGGAAGCGCGGGTGGAGGAGAAGGTGAGGAGGAGGAGACGGCGGAGACCGGAGGGGTGGTCCCGCAAGAGGGAACCCCGGTCAGCCTCTGCGAAATATATTGTGCCCTAGACCGAGCGAAAGAGACTATCGCGTCGCGGCCCATCGTACCAAGTCTGGAAGAGATGGAGAAACTGACTCTCTCAACAGACTTCTTGCCGACGGCGGCGACGGCCGCGTCGGTAACGGAGGACCTTTCCGAAAAACGGGCAGAGTCTACCGATATACGAGTTCGGTTACCGGTACCGGTCATCACCCTCACCCCTCCACACGCCACGCTCACAGTCGAGCAGCACGTCGGTCGAACCGATGCCCCTTACGCCTCTACTCCGCAGCACGGCCCTAGTGGGCTGAGTGCGGTGACGGGAGAGAGGGAGGACCAACTCCCCTGGCCCCTGTCCGTCGCACCTACTCGCCGGGAAGACCCCGTCACCCTAGCACCGCTTCCAAAGTTCGAGAACCGACCCCCGCGCCCGCGCCTACAAACCACGAAGCCGAAGCAGCTCGCATAGGGACCAGCGCGCGCACCGCTCCCCGCCCGCGAACCGACTTCTATTTCAAGCGGCGATCAGCTGACGATTCTGCCCCATATATGATAGACTGGCAGGCTGGCGCGAGTCCGTCTTTACGATGACTGGTACACCCACCATACCACCCACGCACCCAAATACGATCCCACCCACCCACCCTATAACAAACCCCTCGGATGGATACGTATACGTCCCAGACGGCTACCAGGTAATCCTTCAAAGAAGTAAGGATGCCAGAACTCCCCCACATCGGCCGAACCAACCAACGAGAGCGGAACCGTGGATCGGCGATTTAATGGTTAAATGGCCACACCGTTTCCACGGCACTCGAGGAGAGGACGCCGACCGCTTTCTTACAGTGATCGAAGCTCGCGCCCACTACCACGGGCTCACGGAAGCCCAAATGCTAGCCAATGTATTGGTTCTCCTGGGAGGAGTCGCTGAAGACTGGCATTTGGCCACTCGCCGCTTCCACCCGACCTGGTCATCTTTCGTAGCTGGGTTTTTGCGAGCTTTCGATAACAAGCCCGATCTGGGGAGAATGAAAGAACTTCTGGAACGCGTGCAACAACCTGGCGAGCCCTTCTTTCTGTAACTGGCAGATGTACTCCACCGAGCAGGCAGAATACAGCCCGGATATCCCGAGTCTTGTCTCTGGCAAATAATATATAAAAATATGAGGCATTACTACCGTACACTGATACCCAAATCCTCCTTTCGAACTTTTGAGGAATTGGCAGAGCGCGTGGCTGATTTGGAGGAAGATGCATCTGAAGTGGTGCCCGCCCAAGTGTCGCTCTTGGCGACGGGGCCCTCCCAGCCACCCGCGACTGCCCCTCCTTCCGCTCCACCATCTCCGCAGTTATCCGCTCCTCACGCGAGGGCCCCGAGTGTAGAGCCCGCCTGGAAACCTTATAACCAGCCATCAGGCACCCAAACAGCAACATATTACGCTGCCGCTCCTGCCGCGCGATGGCCAGCGCGACCGCAGCCCCCGCCACCGGTAGGGCCATACGGCAATGCTAACTACCCGCCGTACTATTCCTCGGCAACGCCACCGGCATTCGCGCCATACTACCCAGCAGAGTCACAAGCACCACCAGCGCCTGTAGTATATCAGGCGCAACCCCAGTATCAAGCGCCTGTAATCTATAGTGCACCGATTCCCCCTCCTCCTACGACAGCACCTCCTCCATCTCCCTCAGCCAAACGCAACACGCGCGGACGCCTCGCCAAGATGACCTCTTCAGCAGTAGGCCGGAAGAAGAATGGCGACACGCCAACTACGCCTACCAGGACAGCGCCCGTACTACCACCTCGTTGCTGGAGATGCGGGGCTACGGGCCATAGAAAGGCCCAATGCACGGCGGAGGAAATTCTCTACTGCGTTCGATGTAACGTCGCAGGGATCCCAACTTCCAAGTGCCCGAAATGTGCGGGTAATGGGGCGGACCGACGCTAAGAGAGGCATTAGCGACGGCAGAGGCAAATGAGGCCTCATCGACATCGGAGGACTCGGAAGAGGAGAAGGGATATGAACCGGCGGCCATACCTTTAAAATCCTAGCCCGACAAAACCCCCCTCCTTGACATAGAAGTAACAGTGGAGAAATTTAAAGTTAACGCGCTCGTGGATACGGGAGCAACTGAGAGTTTTATGAGCGAGCAGTTTGCTCGCAGTCTTGGCACGCCGGCCGCTCTCAAGCCCGTCACTCCTCAATATTACGCGCTCGCAGGCGAAACCGTTCGCTGTGCACGACTTGCGGGTTATCTCACCGTTACGATTTGCACAAATACGCAAATAATTTACTTACAGGTTATAGAGGCATTGGATGAACGCATGATACTGGGTGTTGACGCAATTGATAGATTCGGAATAGTACCTATTTTTCCATGGCGCAGATGGCTTTTTCTTTCTAAGCCGGATGAGTTATATCCCTTTCAGATGAATAAACGAATACGCCCGAGCGTGCAGGGAATCAGTCGGCTGACCGCGGAAGAAACGAAACGCTTGGAGATTTTCCTACGGGAAAGGTTAAGTAAAATAACAGCGACCGCAGGATGCACGTCGCTAATTAAACATAAAATCGACGTGGGCAATAATCCACCCGTGAAACAACGTTATTACCAAGTCTCCCCGAAGGTACGCGAAGCCATATATAAAGAAGTCGACCAGTTGCTCGCGGACGGGATAATAGAGCCTTCAAATAGCGCGTGGTCCAGCCCAATCGTCATGGTGTGCAAACCGAACGGCACCTATCGATTTTGCTTAGACTTTAGAAAAGTCAATGACGCTACACGTAAAGACGCGTGCCCGTTGCCAATAATGACCAGCATTTTGCATAAATTACGGGCAGCCCGTTATATATCGACACTAGATCTTAGTCAGGCCTATTTCCAGATCCCGTTAGAAGAGGATAGCAGGGAGATTACGGCATTTACGGTCCCAGGAAGGGGACTGTTCCAATTTGTTCGCATGCCGTATGGTCTGACTAACGCGCCCGCGACATTCCAAAAATTGCTGGACAGTCTTATTGGAGCGGAAATGGAGCCGTTCGCGTTCGCGTACCTGGACGACATTATAATTGTCACGACTACCTTCGACGAGCACGTGCAGTGGCTGGAAAGGATTTTAGATAAAATACAGAACGCCGGTCTCGCGATTAACCCAGAGAAGTGCGAATTTTGCCGTTCGGAAGTTCGATACCTCGGATTCATTGTGCAAGAGGACGGCCTCAAAATCGACCAAGAGAAAGTACAACCTATTCTCGAGTATCCAGAACCTCGCACGGTCAACCAACTGCAGCGGTTTCTCGGCATGGCCTCTTGGTATCGAAAGTTTATCCCGGGTTTCGCTACGACCGCGGAAAGTCTAACACAGCTGCTGCGCAAAGACAGAAAATGGGCTTGGACCGACACACAAAAGAATGCGTTCGAACATCTACGACAGATGATTGCCACCGCGCCCGTACTAATCTACCCGCATTTCGAGCTGCCCTTCGTGCTACAAACGGACGCGAGTTCGGCGGGATTGGGTGCTGTATTAACGCAGGAAATTTCTGGGGTGGAGCGCGTGGTGGCTTACGTTAGTCGCACTTTAAATGACGCGGAACGCAAGTATACGACAACGGAGCAGGAGTGTTTAGCCGTGCTGTGAGCAATACGGAAATTTCGTCCGTACTTAGAGGGCTACCATTTCACAGTTGTCACGGACCACAGCAGCCTACGCTGGCTGAAGAATTTAAAAGATCCTACCGGTCGCTTGGCCCGATGGGTATTAAATATGCAAAGCCACGACTTCGAGATCGTACATCGGAAGGGAGCACTCCATCATGTTCCTGATGCCCTTTCGCGCATGTTTGACACCGAATCCCCCGTAGCCGAATCCGCGGTTAAAACAAACTCGCCAATGAAGTATACTCACCCGATCGCTGGCGCATTAGCCAACCTACACGAAATTCAGGTCGCTGAACAAGTGTTGCAAATAGCGTCCTTACCGGATACGTGGTACACGGCAAAATATGCGGCCGTAGAGAAAAACCCGAACATCCGGGATTGGAAAATAACGGACGGACGACTATTCTATAAAAAAGCACATCCAATAAAATTAAATTTACCAAACGGCAACCTGAACGAGTGGAAGTGGGTCCCAAAGAGTTCCGAAAAACGGGAAATCTTATCGGAAGCGCACGACGAACCGCAAGCGGCACATCTCGGTCGCGAAAAAACGTACGATCGCCTTGCACTAAGATATTTCTGGCCGCGAATGTATCGCGACGTCGCGAAATATATTAACGCGTGCGAAACATGCCAACTAACAAAAGTTGAACAAGCACCGGCAGTTGGGGAAATGGGCCGACGAATAATACATAGCCCGTGGACCGTGATAGCAGCCGATGTTATGGGACCATTACCACGTAGCCGGGCAGGCTTCATGTATATCCTAATAATACAAGACCACTTCACAAAATGGATAGAAGTCTGCCCGCTACGCAAATCTACCGGTAAAAAGTTTGGTGACGCCCTAGAAGACCTCGTATTTTCTCGTTGGGGAACGCCCAAAGTACTTTTAACCGACAATGGCACGGAATTTGTCAACTCCACGCTCAAAAAACTTGCTGTCGAATACGGACTGCGCCTAGCCACCACCCCACCCTACCATCCGCAAGCAAATCCCGTCGAACGCGTGAACCGCGTTCTAAAAACAATGATTGTTGCGTATATTAACCAAGACCACCGCGACTGGGATATCTACCTGCCTCAGTTCCGCTTCGCATACAATACCGCGATCCACTCAGCTTTAAAAGCCTCGCCAGCCTTTCTTAACTTCGGACGCGAGCCGGTGCCGGCTCGCTGTTTTCGTGGGGGAGAGGGGGCGAACGGGACCGAGGAGGCAGAAATATCACCAGTCGACCGTGCGCAATGGTCGGAGCGCATGGGAAAAATAAGTGACCTGCGAAGATGGGTGCTCGAGAACCTGGAAGCAGCATATATTAAAACAAGTCATCACTATAACTTGCGGCGGAGAAATCGCGAGTTTCGGGAGGGTGACCTAGTGTTGAAGAGGCAGCATGTGCTATCGTCAGCAGCACAAAATTTTGCGGCTAACCTAGCAACTAAGTTCCACGGGCCCTTTAAAGTCAGGAAAAAACTATCGCCGGTTGTTTATGAGTGCGAGACCATGGAAGGCAGACAGGCGGGCAAAATTCATGTCCAAGATATGAAACCCTATACAGGCGCTCAGTAAGGGATAGTGGACTATAAAGATTACCTAAAACGTTTTTGATTTCACACTGGGTAGATGAGGTGATGGGGAAAAGTAGGGATTACGAGTATGTGTGACCTTCCTTTAAGCTGGAGATGACCGGAAGAGGAGGGGAAATCTTGGAAGAGGCGAGCTCGTCGGCGGACGGCTCGTTCGTATCAGCGGCCGATGAATGGGATCCGGCCGTCCTGGAAAAGCTGCGGGCCCTGAAAGACGGTAACCCACCCCTCACCCCATCGAGAGAGATCACGTGCCGGCCAACCCGCGGATGTCTGAGAGGGCGACGCGTCATCCAAATCGGGGAGAACCCCAGCCCCCGCGGCAGGTCTACCTCCCGACCAGCTGGTCGACCGACACCAACCTGGATAAACCCTCTGGGTTTATTGGCCGATCGGCTGGAGGACATCCGCCTGGCCCAGAGGGAAGCCTGGGCCGAAGCAAGACTCCCGGCTAAACCGAATGCACCCACGCCGCCACCCCAGGCCGTAACAGCGGAGCCCAGCTCGCTGACTAAGGAGATCCTGCGGCGACACGGTATCCGAAGGGAGGACCTCCATGATCCCGACCGGCTCCATGCCATCATGGAAATCACGGAAAACAGGTGCTGGAACTGCGGTGGCGCCGGTCACATGCAAACGCGATGCCCGTGCCCAAAGAGGGAGTATTGTCACCGATGCGGAGCACAGGGCACTAACACCGCCCGCTGCCCCTATGCCTCCCGGGCTTGGCATGGCTAGGAAGCCAAGTACGCGGCACGGAAGCGCGCAGAAGAAGAGCGCCGGCGCGGCTGGCGCTAAAAGCACCTCGGTGCGTGCAGGCCGCCGACCACCAGCGGCCGGGAATTGAAGGAGCCGCCGAACATCCGCGGCGAAGGAGTGACGGCCGCCCACCATCTGCAGCCAAAGGAACGAGGCCGCTCGAGATAAGCGGCGAGATGAGCTCGGCCGCCGTCCACCAGCGGCCGAGGTAAGAACGGTCGCCGACCACCAGCGACCGAGGAGGAAACGGTCGCCAACCACCAGCGACCGAAGGAGTGACGGACGGGAGGAGGGGGGACAACCTCGTCCCCGGGGAGCAATTACCACCGGCCCCTGGGCCAATCTCCCCACCACACCAAACCCCCCAACGAGAAGAAAAGACTGAACGGCGACCACCAGCTACCGAGGGCGGAAGCCAGCTGGTAGATCCAGTGTATCAGAACGCTATGTTCGCTGTAACGCTCGCGAACAACTCAAGCGGGGTACGAAGCGCAGGAGGGAAGGGCGGGACCACGCCGAGGCTGCTACCACCCGCGCCTCAACGAACAACGAGCGCCGAACATCGAGCGGCGAACACTGAGCGCCGAACACCGGACCGAAGATCACCGACGGCAGCCGAACACGGCGAGCGCCGACCGAACGCGATAGTCGGGAGCCAGACCCGCGTAGCGGCCGAGATGCCGCGAAGATTCCCGAACTCCGCCGACATTGGAGAGCGAGCGGGCCATCAAGCGCCTGCGGCGCACGGCTGTTTGCAGCTAAAGCACACGTGGCCGCCCGAATGCATCGCGAGGCCGGCGCGCTCGCGCGCGAACGAGTATCGCAGGAGCGCCTGCCGCTAGCTGCCTTCAGCGAATCGACTGCAGCACGACCAGCTTGACTTCTCATCGTCTTCGCGTAACCCTCCTCTAGTCACCAGTAGTATAGTCACCTTGGAAGTAAGCTAGTCCACCCTAGTCATGTGTGTTAATGGTACAAGGAGATAATATCGCTTTAATTAACCCCTAGTCCACCGTCCGGATTAACGTGTATTTAGGTACATCTGCTGTAACAGGGTGATGGAAGTTCATCTCGCCTGATAGGGAGCAACGGTGCTAAGGGCCCGTAGGGCGCCTGGGATCTGGGCGTGGGGGATGTGGGGCGGCGGATAAACCCGGCCCCCTTAAAGGGGGGGAGTGTGACGGGGCCAGTTTGCCTCGTCACAAGTTACTCCTCGCCCCGATGTGGCAGGCCGAGCGTACGCCCGCTGGCTCTCTCTCTCTCCCTCGCTCTCACCGAGGGCTAGGTTACCACTGTTGCTCCAAGGAAGGCTCAGGCGGGTAATACAGGCATTAATGCGAATTGGGCGCAACGAGGCAACTAGGTCGGCGCTGCGAGGCCAGGCGGCCTGGTGAAGCGGCTTCAACGGATAGGAGAGGAGGAGATTCCGGATACCGGGACCGCGCAGCCTGGGAGGCCGAATGAGCTGGGGCCAGTCCGGGAGTCAACGGGAGTGCCCCTGAAGACGGATCGCCAGCCAAAGGACGAGTCAGCTGGGGAATGGAGGTCCGCCACTCCTGACGCATCGGCAGGCTAGGGGCGCAGGATCGCCGAACGCGGTCGATGCGGGAGGTCGAAGTCGATCCTAACGCGCGGGATCGGCTTCGACACCTCCTAAACGGAGGGAGCCACACGGAGATTCAGGGGTAGGGGCGCTGAGGGGGTGCGGCGGGCTAGCGGACATGGAACGCTCTCTCCCCACTTGGATTGGGAAAGTCAAAGCGACTACCAGCCTTCCAGCGAATTGTGAGCGAGCGAAGTGAGTGTAGAGAGAGAGAGCTAGTGATCAAAAGCGGATTCCAAAAGAAGCCAGGCGACTAGAAATAAAGAGAGACCAGCCCTTGACTGGAGACATAGCGGCTAATTCCATCGGCCGACGGACACGCAGTAAGCCTCACTTCCCTCAGTCCCTGCCCTGGGAAATTCGTGTAAAGGTTTCGAGCCCAGTAGAGGGGTCCTTCGCATTTTGTTGTGTCTGAGTTAGTAAAATCTAGTAAGCCTGTAACTGCCCTGCCTTCCTTGGGGCGACTCCGCCAGTCGCAATCGAGTCACGCGATAGATCATAAGGTATTGTTCCCCAGGCGAAGTGGCCGCCATCTTGCCACTTGTTGCTGGGAACCCTTTGTAGATCGCCCGTTCGATCGGGCGCAGTGATCCCCCCTCTTGTAACAGCGGCGTACATCGACCGCCTTTACTGGGCGTTTAAATACTGTCTTTCCGAATATCGACCGACCATCCGTCGATCGCGCGACGCGTTTCCCTACCGCGGGGTAAGTTTGTACAGAGGCCCTCGTGGCCTAGGATTGAGAGCGCGTTAGCTCGGTCTGCATTAGGTTAATTAGCTTGTAACCGCCGTCGGTCCGCCCGACATAAATAAACAGGGCGTCTGGTTTAACGGACATCTTTGTAGTTACCACTATTTCAGCTTCTCGTAAGCCCGGTGTGCCGTCCCTGGTCTCCCTTGTTCCCCGCCCCTCTACCTCTACATCTGGCCAGCCGGGCCACCATTCGCGTTTCCCACCGAGCTTTCTCTCTCGCTCGAGCTTTTCATCTCCTCTGGGTTGCACGTTATAATCAAATTTGGTCTCGGCAACGGGGCCTGGCGCCCATCAAAGCACCCAGAAGGCTTGAGGTTCAGATAGGAGGCACGGTCGAAGTTTCCGCGCTTTCCTAGCCGGCCAACGAAATCGGCGAGCTTGGGAATGCGGTGGCAGACTACATGCTTATTCTATGGCTTTTTCACCGACCAAGTTGAAATTCTATTGTATCAGCGGGGCCGACGACAGTATAACAAACGATGGGGGTCGCACGTCGGTTGTGTACGGGAAGCCTACAATGTAACGTTGGTGCGCGCATGAAGTCGAATTTCTTGACGGCCACTGGCTCCATGCTGTCTCGAAATACCCAGTTTAATTCAGTATTTCAATGAGATCAGGTGTTTGAGAAAGCGTCTAAAGAAAAAATCTTTGACCGAACACACAACGATGCAACAGAGTCGCTTGAGGCAGCTGCATATGTATAGTATATACAGGGTGTCCCAAAAATGCCATAAAATATTACCGCCATCGTGTTGGGATGGTTGTTAGGAAGAAAATCGCAGGTTTGAAATTTGTTGTTCGGCCCTCAATTTCGAGTTATTAAACATTAAGTTATACTCCACCCCTCACGCTCTTGACGAGTCACAGACGGCTATCGCTTGGTCCTAGAAAAAGGGAGGTGACCAAAAACGTCTTGACGGTCAGCCTGTGAAAATCGCGATGGAGGACCAACCGGTGCTCAACCGTTCGATTTTCCCGAAACGAAACAATCGTTGTCTCGGTGCGCTCGCACCGACGGCCCAGCCAGCGGCCCGCTGCATGCGTCCTTCTCGATACCTGAACACGGCACGGCATCGCCCAACGGACGCTTCTTTGCATTTCCTCTTGCTTTACGACTTTCTTAATATGTGCTTGCGATAACCAATATCCCTGATTAGTTGTTTCGCGACGTCCGATTAGATCCAATTAAATCCGACCAAATCCAGTGGCTCAAATTTATCAGGAGCCTATGATACTTTTTTTTCCAAATATCGAAGCGGTGCCGTGGCAAAGCGTTGGAACAGTGACCGCGGTGATCCGAGTTCAGTTCCCGTTGTCACGTTTTTTTTGTTTTTTCTTGCCCTCTCACCATGTTCAATACCCGGCAGTCGTGATATTTTTTCTTTTACGTTTCCCCGCCTTTCGTCTTATTTATTCATTTTCGTTGCATGCGCGCATTTTCGTCGCATTGGTTATCGTAAGCACATATTAAGAAAGTGGGAAAGCAAGAAGGAAGGGCAAGGAAGCGTTCGTCGGGCGATGCCGTGCCGTGTTCAGGTATCGAGAAGGACACATGCAGCGGGCCGCTGGCTGGGCCGTCGGTGCGAGCGCACCGAGACAGCGATTGTTTCGTTTCGGGAAAACCGAACGGTTGAGCACCGGTTGGTCCTCCATCGCGATTTTCACAGGCTGACCGTCAAGACGTTTTTGGTCACCTCCCTTTTTCTAGGACCAAGCGATAGCCGTCTGTAACTCGTCAAGAGCGTGAGGGGTGGAGCATAACTTAATGTTTAATAACTCGAAATTGAGGGCCGAACAACAAATTTCAAACCTGCCATTTTCTTCCTAACAACCATCCCAACACGATGGCGCTAATATTTTATGACATTTTTGGGACACCCTGTATAGCTCTCTGAAACAATCTGACGATCAACCTCGTTGGCTCGCCAACGGAATCGTCACTGGAAACAGTTCCGCGTCCAGCTTCGAGGCGAAGACAATGTGTTGTGACAGTTTCTGTGTCCCTTGATACAACTAATTTATTCTGGACCCTGATTTGACAGTTACGGCTTTAACATGAGTTCTTCTGGTTCCTCAACAGTAAGTACCTTTGTATCTGTGTAAGTTCATTCGTATCGCGTGAGAGTTACGAAGACTCTGTCTCATTACATCGACTTAAGCTGTTACGAGCCAGGCTTCGCGAGTCCTAAATATGCTTTGAGATCGTGCAAAGGGCTATTTCACCTTTGCCAGACTCGAGTCTTCTAGTTCCCAATCGGCCCTATATCAATCCTGGGATCGTGCTAAGGGCTATTTCACCTTAACCAGACTCAGGTCCCTATTCTCCTGTTTACCCGTTTATACTAGTCACTTCCAAATAACTCAGAACAGAACTTGGGATCGTGCTAAGGGCTATTTCACCTTAACCAGACTCAAGACTGGACCTTGTTAATTAAAAGAATGGCTAGTTACTTTCAGTAGCTCAGAACAGGTCTTGGGATCGTGCTAAGGGCTATTTCACCTTAACCAGACTCAGGTCCCTATTCTCCTGTTTACCCGTTTATACTAGTCACTTCCAAATAACTCAGAACAGAACTTGGGATCGTGCTAAGGGCTATTTCACCTTAACCAGACTCAAGACTGGACCTTGTTAATTAAAAGAATGGCTAGTTACTTTCAGTAGCTCAGAACAGGTCTTGGGATCGTGCTAAGGGCTATTTCACCTTAACCAGACTCAATCCTGCTCATTGATCATGAAAGAATGCCCTAGGCTAAAGTTAAACCTTACTATTGCTCGCCGGATACACCTGGAGCGGTAAAAGTGTATCCTCGTGGGATCTTTTATTATTCTTCTCCTTATATGTGCTTATTTAAATCAAGGATGACTGAACAGGAATTTCCAATAAAGAAGCAATGATTTTGTGCATAAAAACTAAAACAATGATCAATATATTCTGAATGAAAATACAATACAAAAATATAATAATGAGAGTTTCAGCGGAAGTGAAATGTTGTTATAATATACTTAAACTGAGTTCGTATTACGTTACGATATTGAACGGGGGAGAAACTGACGAAAGAACTGTGACTTGCCTAACGATCGCGATATGACACGATGTACGTACGGTAATATTGACTGGTTTCGAAGGAGACTAATGCTCGATCTACTACGATGTTCTTCGCTGGTCCGAGTGACAGAGCTTCGCTGTCGATGAGAGTTCGGAACTGATTCCCCCGCTTTCCACTAGAATTTAGGGCTTAAATACCCGAAAACCCAGTGAAAAGGGGGTATGGTGGGAGTATAGGGCGCCAAGAGTCTGACCATGCTTGAGTTCTAAGGAACTACACAGATGCACCAAGGGCACGCTGCGTTGCTCCCCTACTAGAAAGCTATAAACACTAGAGATAAGACGGAACGAAAGGAGTCGAAGTCACAGTTTTAAGGCTCGAAAAATACGCAGGAATATTCTATGTAGGAAGCTAGCGAGTTATAATTATTGAATCTACGTATGAAATAATGTTAAGAAAAGTAGTCCGAGAGGATGAATATGTAACAAAGCATAGGTTTTCAGCAGAGAACACTGGCGGAATTAGAAAAACGGTGATCCACATGCTCAAATTATCCTTGAAAAGAGAAGTGGCATTATTATTGACGGCGCAGAAGCAAATGCCTAATAAAGCTGTACTGAAATCGATAGCATTATGCGTCGTTCTATTAGGTAAGAATAATCAATTAAAATCGCTAGTTTAGTATTATTATACAAATCTTTTACTTTAGATAGTAGAATATTTGATATTTTTTTCTTATGTTATGCAATGTCTAACATTTTTAATGACTCACATTTTAGATATTTTAAAATGTACTTACACCACAGCATGCGAAAACACTATTTTGTCGGCAATTGGAGATGCACTTTCAAATGCCAAGGATTGGGATGGACATCGAAGCAAGAGAGTTAAAGAGGATGACGCAGAAAAATGTTAAATTAACAGTAAATAATAATTTTATAAAATGTGTAAATATTTTTAAATAAATACTTTATTTGTGTATCAATGCAACTTTTATTAAAATAAAATTTATCTAGGTGCCTCGGGGTATCCCGATCCCAGCGGGATATCATAGTTAGAACCCTCTTGATCTGCCCGGTTAAAGCCCGTTCGGGTTGCCCAGTTAGAAACCGCTCCGGCTGCCCGGTTAGGGCCCACTCGGGCTATTTGAGTCGCAGCCCGGTCGGGGTCCGGATTAAATTTCTACCAGGGCCTGTTCACAAACAAGCTGCGGCCTGCCGCAATCATTTTGTATTGGATGAATCCAGCAATTGCGCCTTGCGCGCAAATAATCATGGTCGCTAACCAGTGATTTGTGCCCTGTCACAAAGATCCTTATCTGTAAGTCCGTTTCCTTAATATTGTACGACTTCTTGTTTAAGCCCAGCGCTATTGTACTTTGAACGGCTTTTCCGACACTCACAGAGCGAAGATTTTTTATGCCAGTAGCATCTCAATACACTTTCAATTTTCTTCGGGCTGATCCCACAATTATGTTTTCATTTGTTGAATCCCATTCGCTTCTGATCATTAATATTACTATGATTCTTTCAATAACATGAGACTTATTCACTTATATTCCGAATAGAGATATAACAAAAAAGATATAGATATCATATAAGAAAGCCAAGTTTTCATTCAAATAAGGTACCTCGATTTAACTCGCATTAGGAATTAATAATAAATTAGCGAAAAATAAAAAAAACTTGGCGTGTGCACGCTTCATTCGAGGCACTTGCTCTGGTAATATTGCTAACAAACTTTTAAAGAAGTTAAATTGTAGTAAAGTCAGTGTTAGGTTTAAATCAATTTCCCCTTGCCTTTTTACCTCGCAATGAAGCGCGTACACGCCAAGTTTTTTTTATCGTTAATCGCTAATTTATTGTTAATTTATTGTTGATTCCTAATGCGAGTTAACTCGAAATATCTTATTTAAATGGAAACCTGGCTTTCTTGTATGATATCTATATCTTTTTTGTTATATCTCAATTTTGTCGGGGGATCAAACTGCTACTTGGCGCATTTTTTTTACATTTGAATGTTTTTGGACGTTGTACTTGTGGCGATCTCCCGAGTGACACGATCCCGACCTAATTACCAGCAGGCATAAGTCACGGTAATTAGGTCGAGCGGCAGACGGTAGACGGCTCCGAGTTTGCAGCACTCTCGCAGCTATTCGCGCTTGTGCTGGTACCACATGCATTTTGGCCAGGAGGCAGAAAACTGCAAAGCTCCGTGCGAGATTAATGCGGGAAACCAAGGAGCCGGTCACTGATGGCGGCAGGTGGTTCCCGCGGCTATAGCCGCCTCTTTGTAATGGACAAGTCGAGCAAAGTGAAGTTCCTCGTTGACACAGGTACGGAGGTTAGCGTCTTCCCGCGCCGCTTAACAGGTGGCGTTCGAAAACCGACCAACTACACTTTGTTCACAGCAAACGATACGTGCGGACTGACATACGTCACGCTCAATCTCAGTTTGAGGCCAGACTTCCTGTAGCGATTAGTAGTTGCCGATGTCAGCTACCCAATCATCGGGGCCGATTTCCTGCAAAAAACCGATTTCGGTCTTTTGGTCGACGTACGTAGCCAAACTCTCCTTGATTCGGTGACGAGCCTCGCGGTCCAGGACATTCGTGCATCGCGGGAATTTTATGGTTGTTTCCGTCGCTAACGAGGCCCAACGAAGCCTTCCGCGATACGAAACATTCAACAGTGCACCGAATTATCACGCGGCCGGGACTGCCCGCCTGCTGCAAAGCACGCCGACTCGCGCCGGACAAACTCAAAATCGCGAAATCGGAATTTGAAACGATGGTGAAGTTGGGAATAGTTCGCCGTTCGAAAAGTACCTGGTCTTCACCGCTTCATCTAGTGCCGAAAAGTGATGGTGGATGGCATTCGTGCGAGGACTATAGACGCTTGAACGAAGTCATCGTGGCAGACAATTATTCGCCGAGGAATATCCACGACTGCGCCGTCGATCTCGCCGGAAAGTGCGTGTTTTCGAAAGTCGATTTGGTCCGAGCTGTCAACCAGATCCCGGTCGCGCCGTCCGACATCGAGAAAACAGCAGTCATAACGCCGTTCGGTCTGTACGAGTTCCCGTTTACAACGTTTGTACTTTCGCATACGGCTCAGACTTTCCAGCGATTCATCGACGAGATGATGGCTGGTTTAGATTTCTGCTTTCCGTATATCAACGACATCCTGGTGTCTCTGATTTCGGCGTCATAATCAACGCAGCCAGATGCGAGTTCGGCAAAACGGAGCTGGATTTCTGGGCTACACAATCTCCAAAGAAGGCACTCGGCCACGTGAAGCACGTGTAAAAGCCGTCCTGGAGTGCCCACCGCCAGCGAATACGAAACAGTTGCCCAGATTTTTCGGCTTAATGAATTTCTATTGCCGTTTCGTCCGAAACGTTGCTGAACTCCAAGTTACCGTCACGGGTAACGTGGTAGCGGACATGCTGTCGAGAATAGAGGCTGTAACAGGCTCAGTGGACGTCGACGAACTGGCAGCCGCACAGGATGACAACAAGGAACTCCCTGAAATCCGTCCCTCTGACATCGGCATGAAGCTCATGAAAGTCACACGTCCGACTGGACCAACCGTTCTCTGCGATGTGTCTACAGGCAGTGTACGCCCTTTCGTCCCAACGCAACTTCGCCGGCGGATTTTCAACACGCTCCACAGCCTCAGTCATTCGGGGCCTCGAGTGTCCGCGAAACTAATAACCGAATGCTACGTGTGGCCGTCGTTAAACAAAGACTGCACGAAGTGGGCACAAGCGTGCGTACGGTGTCGGCGCGTGAAAGTGTTGAGACACACCGTTGCTTCACTCGGGAATTACGTTGCGCCGTCAGCCAGGTTCGAGCACATCCATATCGACCTGGTCGGACCGTTCCAGTCTCACGCGGAACGCAACACTGTCTCACGATTGTCGACAGATTTTCCAGATGGCCAGAAGCATTCCCGCAGAACATCAAGGCAAGCAGCGTAGTGAGACAGCTATTTTCGGGCTGGATCGCCAGATACGGTGTGGCGCTGCGCGTAACCTCCGATCAGGACCGACAGTTTCTAGTAGATTTGTTTCAGGCACTCACGAAATTCTTCGGAATCTGTCACCTGCGCACCCTGGCTTATCATCCGCAAACGAACGATATGGTTGAACGATTGCACCGACAACTTAAGGCAGCATTCGAATGCCACGAGACCAACAGCTGGTTTGAGGACCGTCCAATCGTATTCTTGGGCATGCGCGCTGCATTCGAACAGGAAATCAAGGCAACTGCAGCAGAGCTCGTGTACGGAGAGCTGATTCAACTCCCTGCCAAATTCCTCGCAACCTCTACGTCGCAGGTTATTTTGCGAAAATTCGTAAGTACACTCAAACAACATTTTGAGCTGTTGCAGGCAATGCCAGCAGCCCGCTATTGAAGTCGCCCAACCTTCGTCCACGGAGATTTGCGTAATGCGACCTACGTGTTTGTTAGGCAGGATGCGCTAAGGCCAGCGCTCCAGCCGCCCTACACCGGACCGTTCGAGGTTAGAAGCCTTTCTGCGCAGACGCGGCAACGATTCAACCATCTCCATCGATCGGCTGAAACCTGAATTCACTTTCCGCGTCCAGCTTTCGAGCGTATCGCTATGCAACGCGCTTGGAGTCTATCGCGTGTGACGGTTGCATTCCTACCGCCTCAGCTCCGTTGACGTTTTGTAAAACGGCTGAGTGACGATCGGTTATGTCGGCTCCAGGCCGATAGTCAATAAACGCCTTTTCGGCGACTGGCCCCCACAACAACGAGTCACATTTTCCCTGGAGAAATCCTAAATACTATTTATCAGCAGAAATAAATGTCTGTTCACAGAAAATAGTAAATGTTTATTAGCATCAAACTATACTGCGGTTATGTTAATGCTTTAAAGTTCCGTCCCAACCGAGTTTCAGTCTTAACTAATTTGGAATCGGTAGGCTCCCTTCGCTCGCAAAAAAACTAACATCAAACTATACTGCAGTTATGTTAAATGCTTTAAAATTATGTCTCAAATAGTATCTTTTCTTATGATTCTAAGTGAATATTTGGAGAACAATTTTAAGTAAGACTACAATTTCTGGCACGACGCGATTTGAATAGTGTTCTTATAAGAAAAAGTTGCGAGGATTACGGAAAAAATAGTTAGCTGGGAGGTAGTAGGTTGGGACCCCCCGTTTACCGAGAATGAATGAGTTCAATCTGTATTATACTACTACGCTTAACAGACTTTACCAGTGCCCCACCAAGATTTTTGGACCCATAATACGTCATCTTCTTCGTTTTGACGAGCTGACTACCACAGTCGTACTAGTTTTTGGCTGTTTTAAAAATCCGAAATTGTTTGTTTTACATTTATTGATTTGTTGTAGTTTTTAATAATGTTATTTAAACTCTAAGTTCTAACCCAATTCCAAACCTAAGCCATTTGTTAATCGATAGGCTTGCTCGCGACTTCTACAATCACATCCCTGACCCCTGAAGGCATAGCCATCACCCTTGGAAACTCGAGTGTTTTGAACTCAAAGTTCTAACCCATGCGTGTGAAAATGTGTAATAATATAGTACAGATTGAGCCCATTCGTTCTTGGTAAACAGAGATTTATGGAATTTTTTAACTATTTTGTTCGTAATTCTCGCAACTTTTTCCTATAAGAATATTATTCAAATCGCCGCGTGCCAGAAATTGTAGTATCCATCAATTTTAAATAAAATGAGGCCCCAACTTTAGAGAACAAGTTTTTTTTAATAGCAACTAATATAATTTGGTGAACGTTTTAAGATTAATTGGAGACATAGACTTGATGAAAATGTTGAAAATAATTTTTTATGTGGCGTTCTCATGAACTCAATCGAGACTTATCGATAATAAGCGAAAGTTAACGGTTAGTCTTAAAAATAAAAGGTAATCTGCAGGCAGACAGGTTCAGTTGCTTGAGGTGTCCTTTGTATAAAACGGACTGGATACTGAACTGTTGAAATACACACTTTTGTAAAATACACACTGTTACGAACTAAAGAACGTATAGATTTTCCAATTACAAAAGAACATTTAAATTTGTTCCCCTTAAAAACTAATCTTGGCATTCATTTGAAAGCGGATCACTCTCGCTGAGCTAAGAAGTTTCCATTCGATTTGTAATATATTCTGCGAAATGCGTAATAACAGGGCACTCAATAACAAATCTCAGTTTTGGCAAATAATTGCTAACACCGGGTATTATCAATCGATACCTCAAAGTAATTATAAAAGTAGAGAATTTTCTTCCCAGAAATAGCTTCGAAGCTGTTCTAACTTACTGATACAATGCTTGTTGCTCCACGGAACCAAGAAGAGCGGGAAGGACAAAAGATCGGAGTATGCCGATCAATGCTGACGACATGATCCTAGAAACTAGAAAGGAGACTTGGTATGGGTTACCATCCACACCCTAAGCAAGCGAGTGTGACTGTTTACAGCAATGCTTTCTCAAAAAGTCGATTGTACAGACTGAGACTGTATCTATAGTCGAGCCGCTGAGAGAAAGCAGCCCGTGAGGGAGGGTAGACAGGCGGACCACGAAATTTCACCCTCTCCAGTTACGTTTCGGGAGTTCCGTAGCCTGACTTCCCCTCACGCGCTTTCTACCCACACATGCTACGGCGCCTTGTAGCCACGCTATGCGTCTGTGTTTGAGATGTGAAGTGAGACGGAGACCCGCCTGTTCCCTGTCTTAACGTAGAGAGTGAGTCTAATTCTTATTATACATATGTTTAATAACACACATGCGACATATTGGGCAGATTTTTATTCTACTTTCATCCCCTTTCTATAGCTCCGTGGAATAGTATTTATAGTTACACCTGTAAACAAAGCTTTGTCACCCTGGACGTGACAGTATTCGGTAAAGGAAAGTCCATGTTATATTTTGCAACTTGTCTTAGAGTGACCGGTGCCAGCAAAGTAAAACGATCCATTTGGTCTGGATTAACCCTTACCAGGCAGGCCGTACCTGGTAGGGAATGTTCGGAAAAAGGAACTTGTGAGGAGGTTTGGTGGGTTTTTTCGTGCAGGGTTTGGAATAACACAGGAATTCTGGGAATCAACAAAATCAAATTTTATTGATACGGAGCATAGGAAAAGTACATTGGAGCTGGGACTCATATTTTAGGTTCTACATAATTCAACTTTGTAATAAACAATCCCAGCAACGACTTTAGTAAGAAGAACGTAAAACGAACTTTGGGCGTCCGGCTTTCTCAGCCGAACTCTCCCATTTAGACTATTCGGGCGTCCGGCTTTCTCAGCCGAACTCTCCCATCACCTACGATCGGGCGTCCGCGCTTTCTCAGCCGAACTCTCCCTATCGTAGGGTATAGTAGAAGTCTAATAGAACCGTAAGGCGTCCGGGCAAGCCCCTGTTCTCTCCTCTCTGGGAGGCGTCCGGCTTTCTCAGCCGAACTCTCCATCCCAGGGGCGACCAGGTGATAGTTCCCCGGTCTCTCCTTATATTTCTCAGAGGTTCGGAAAGCCGCCCTGTACTCTCCTTCTGGAAGGCGTCCGCGCTTTCTCAGCCGAACTCTCCGTTCCAGGAGGCGTCCAGGAGCTGACCCCCGTACACTCCGGTGCCAATGCATACTCTTTCGGGCGGCCGTGGTTTCTTACCTCGTCCTCTCCCGAGAGAATACTGCAAAAAGGGGCGATCGCGATTTTATAAGTCGTGGTTGCTAAGATTGTCGAGCCGCCGCCACCGCAATCAACAAGGCGGTTGCCACGCCGGTGGCTGCTCCGTTCGGAGCGTGCTTGCCGCTCCCCGCCGCACCCCGTAGCACCAAAAATGTTTTTCCAGGGCCGGCCTTAGGTTTTGGTTCCATCACAAACTGAAATTTACACATGATCTGCAAACTGTAGCAAAAACTTATTTCTGCTTAGAAATATTGAAAAATGTATAGAAACAACAACCCCTATAATGTATCGATTAATTCTTATCTCTGAGAAATCATAATATAGAATCACGGTAATCTCGTGTGATGCATATAGTATCTCATTTTAGTTTAAATCGGCGATTTGATGCAAAAGAACTGATCCGTTTTAAGAAAAATGGCACCCAACCCTGGCTTGCGGATCGTTCAATGTGTCAAACGGAGACAGACGCAGGTTATCTTTTTCTAAGTTAGGCTGACCCTATTGGGTCGGCCAACCAATAGCGAGACCGTAGATGCATACTGCTAGGACCGCGACGCACCCAAGTGTCAAGGGAAGTGGCGGTGACTGCGCTTGGGAGAGGGTAATTCCAGACGCATTCTCTCAGCGGCCCGACTTATAGTAAGAGACAGTCCTCGACTCATATAGACGCCTGAGGATGCATAGGAAGAACTATCCAAACGTCTCTTTTGAGATGAAACAAGTAGGATAACCTGTTGCACTCCGAACAACAGTACGAACAGACCCTGCGTGTCTGGGAGCGTTTGGTTAGTGAAGCCGTACGCTCGACAGTAAAATTGGTACAATATTGGACCATAGAAAATATCTCGTTTTGCTGTTAAACCAAATCCCAATATGTTCTACAATTCAAAATCATTGAAACATCATTCCATATAATTACTATAAAAATAGTCCTTACTTAATACAAACTCCAAATGAGTATCCTTCATTACCTGTAAGGTTCACCAAAACTCGTGCAAACAAACCTGGCCACGTTGAAGGGTACCGTAAAATTGTTGGGATTCAGCATAGTTTTGCAGCTTTAAACCGAAAAATTGGGTTAATAACCATTCATCAGCAACCATTTTCCTTCTCCTCCTAAAAAGTATGGTTCGCTGATAATCGGCATACAACCGGAATAGCACTGATAACATTACACATTCTGGACCCTTTACGTCGCACAATTTAAATTCATTAAGATAAAATATTGTATTTTCCAACGTTTCACTAAAAACAGGCGTTCAAAAAAAATATTTGTTTAGATTTTAAGATTTTTTCAGTCCACGATTAATTGATGCTTATCGCGGAACCCCACTGACAACGTATTACGCACCAAGGATCGCATCTTTCCCACGTTTGATGCTATTGAGATCCTGAAAACGTCGATCTAAAAATTTGTCAACATTATTCGCAATTGATATTTAACAAATTTATAATTGACGTTCGTATCCAGATTGCCGTAGCCGAGCAACTACTCGGTAATGGGCCTTCTAGTATCTAACCGATCTACCTGCGATTGGTTGCGCGGTGAATTGCACTCTGCTATTTAGCAATCTGCTATTTAGGGATCGATTGTAAAGGCCGTAGCCGGGTAAGCAGCCAAAAATTGCCCCCGGGCTTTACTTGACGGCAATTTAGGGGAATGTTTGGACGATAACGAAATAATTTATTCTCAAGTTACAGCCTTCTTCATCGAAGGGTATTCGAGAAAAAAAATGATAATTGAAAACTCGTAAAAAAATCATATCTCGCGATCAAAATATACAATCGGCTTCGAAAAAACGCAAAAATTTATGTATTATTAATTTTCTAACTATGACGTACATTTTTGAAAATTCTGCAATAACTGAGGTGATAGGGACTGTCCAAAGAGAGAGGGAAAAAAGTTTGGTAATTGTATTTGTTGTAATATTCAAGAAATGACATGAGCAAATAAACATTAGTTTTTATAACTATGGCGTTCATTTTTTGAATTTTTGACAAAAATTGAAGTGATAGGGAACTAGCGAAATATAGAGGGAAAAAGAAATTGGTAATTGTACAAAGCAGCGGTATCGGTGAAAAAAGAATAATGAAACAAAAACCATTTTTATCATTGATTCCGGGACGGAAAAAAAATCGGATGATTTTTTCTTTAATTGTGCTTTAAATTCTCTAAACTTTCGCGTTTTTTCGAAGCCGATTGCATATTTTGATCGCGAGATATAATTCTTTTACGAGTTTTCAATTATCATTTTTGTTCTCGAATACCCTTCAATAAAAAAGGCTGTAACTTGAGAATAAATTATTTCGTTGTCGTCCAAACATCCCCTTAAATTGCCGACAAGTAAAGCCCGGGGGCAATTTTTGGCTGCTTAGTCGGCTACGGCCTTTCTGAAAAAAAAGTTTGGAAATAATTTTATGAAATTTTGAATTTCACGTTTTTACTGTTTTGATTCCATCGAATACAGAAACGATGCGATCCTTCGCCCGAGACACGATTGGAAATGTAGGTTCGCGATGCGTACCGGTTGATTATGATTAAGGGGAAAAATTTCGAAAGAATTCGGAAAACAAACATTTGGGACGGCTGTTTTCAGGACTGCGATTTTGCAGGACGTGGGAGAATGGCGAAATCCTAGATCGACTACAATGTACACATATTTCATATGGGTACGGCCCTGCATGCACCCTGCTCGTTTCTTCACTGCAAGAGTTACATCCCTGAGACCGTCTGCAGTATGATCGGCTGAACTGCCCTTGACTACCACTATCAACTTGGTAGCATTTGGTCAAATCAGTGTATTTCGAGATCCCAAACTGTACAGACGTCCTTACGTCCTCTACTAGTAAATCCGTGTTGGCTTCTTTCGTATTCCAAGTTCCTATTTCTATGATTACGTGTTCCGCGGGTGTCACCCGCAACAATATGTATGTCAACTATATATAAAATCCTGCTAACTAAGAAACGCTAAATGTAAAAAAATGTATATTTATATTTTATTTTCCAACAACTTATAATTCAATACTTTCTTGAAAGGAAGTAATATCATTACACTTTGCATATGCCGTGTATTCTACAGTTTCCATGTATTATTCCCAGGTATTTCAGTAGTGGAAGAATCCTACAGGTTTACAAGAATTTTTTAAAATTCTAATATCATAAAGATTTACTGATATTTTGTGGCAAAAGTCTCTTCCGATATATTCAGGTATACTACATAGAAATTTAAAAAAAAATATGAAACGAGAATACCGATATATACAATTAAACTTCTGTATGTTTCAAAGTGCGAAAAAATGTCATAACCTAAAATATTTTCCAAATGTGTTGTATATATAAACAGATGTTAAATAAGTCATTTTGACCCCATTCATAGTTCCAATTTTAAATACTGGTTGTCACAAGAGGACATTTAGAAGTCATTTCCAGGTTATCTATGACAGGGGATACGACTCCACGTATGGAATTTTAGTAAGGATATATGAATAACCTACAAACAGTATATATAATATATATATAACCTATAATAGAAATAAAATAAGCATAATAATATACATGCATTATATATATCATATGTCACTAATAACCATGCAATTACTGTAACAATAATAAGTACCTACATGTCCTATAAATCGAACTTTCCTGTCATCAATTCAATTCCTGTATTGGAGTTAACACCTGCAGTATTGACCCGCATGCTCTTATATAACTCTCTTATATTGTAAAAAAAGGATAAGTTTTGTGGCGGAGCAAGTGGAAGTAACTAATTCTATTAGGCAGCAAATTTGAGTACACCAATAACAAAATAATAAGTAAAATATTCGGAGGTATTAAATAAACAAAAAGTGGATTTTGTCAACTTAATTTATTAATTCTTTGTACGCTTCTATGAACCCTGCCGCCCATAAATTTCCGCACATATACGAATTTCCATAAAATGTCTGCAGTATTGGCATACTGAATAGCAGTAATTGTTATCTTTGATCATCTGCAAGTTAAAAATACTTTTCCTTTCTATACTACCCTTACGTGCTCTATCTCCTATTATATGTACACAAGTTTGTGGAGAAGTAAAGGAACTAAATAGTTCTTGCGATACTTAGTAGAATGTGATGATTATACGGATAAGTTATACATTAATAATGTTGTTTTCCAAATTCTTGCTTAACTTTTTCCTCAACTAAATTGATCTCTATCTGCCTATCGAAGGTAATAACTGATTTTTTACTTATAAAGCTGCAAAGAAGCTGATAGAGCAGGCACGGAACGCGCTATACGTGTAAATACATATCTTATACTTGATATTTCGTAAAGTTCTTTTTGAGAGCCCGGTAAAGTCACAAGTTTTACCTCAAAAACGAAGGGGTGTTATTATGTTCATTGTATTCGCTCTACCGACCACCATTCAAATTCATCCGCAATATATACGAAAAACGATTATTCGCTTTGACTTCAATCAAGACTCTATATTTAACCCTTTATAACGCATTTTTAATGACTTAAAAGCATATAATATGAAAGGAGAGCAAATATAAACTTACCAATGCATGGTTCAAGAATTAATTTTAAATTTTCAAACCTTTTGTTTAAAAAAAAATCTCGAAAGAACGTCGAGTTGTGGCCTAAAAATACACAGAGACCAAAAATATCGATATATCGTTATACGGCTTCAAAATTACATGGCGTCGTAGAAGGTTAAATCCAAATTTTCCAAGTGCATTTCAAAGTAGTTTCACGTTGTCGTGCTGGCTTTACGTTTCGAAATGAATGGAAGGAACAGAGAAACAAGCAAGCACTCGCAAGAAGTTGCGTTGTGACGAGGAAAACAAGTGCTTATACATATTAACAATCTTACACAAGGAACAGAATACATGAAATCGTAATCGTAAGTGTAAAAACTATGATTACGTAATCATACTTATGCCTGAATGTTATGGACGGCAGTGTAAGAAATTTACACTCTTCAAAAGTGCAACGCGCTTATTCCATATTTTTCCTATGCCCTCCCTCTTCCTTACATATTATTCTCTCAGAAAGATAACAGTGTGTGTAAACATTCGTGACGGGAAAGGGCGAACAAAAGAAACAAGAACCTCCTAAGTCTTTTCTGAACGAGGAAAGAGGGAAGGATTTTGATATATTACAGCCTAAAGGTATTTACAAGACCGACTCACAATATCCTATTACTGATCACTCGTCACCCGAACAACTGTTTCCAATTTTAAGTGATTACTTTTCTCAAATTCGTATACTAAGCAGATAAGCATTACTCTTTATGAGAATGTTCTATAAAGTAATCTTCAGTATGAAAAAAATACGACTGCATACTGAACTATATTTGAACGTCATTCTAAACTTTGTTCATTAATGGAATGCAGTACATGCAACGGATCAGAATACAGTAGAACCTCTTTTATACGCATTTTCTATTATCCAGACACTGTTGTTCGAACGATCAGATATCCGAACACGTCTTCTACATACGCAATTGAATGTATATCTAGTGTAACTGATCACAACACAGCTTTAATACTTTAACTAACAACGATGTCTAATGCAGTACGCTTATTTCAACCGACGAGTTGTTGGTTGTAATAAATGCAATTGCAATGTATTTTTAGAGCGCCTATAATCACCAGCTGCCTACAGTGAAAGTCTGAAATCTTTAACTAAGCTACATTTCACATTTCATATTTATATAATATTTATATTTTTTTTTTTTAAAATATGGAAATGAATATTAAGAAATCAACTGTTGGGTTATGAAAAAATTTCTTTATTCGAATAGACATATCCCCCGATTAGTTTGGATAATCAAGGTTCTACTGTACCAGATGAATACAGAAGGGCAATATCACCCAGCCTATTTCAAATTTCACGATTTATTACAATTTCGACTTTGTTATATTAGTTCTGTTGTTATTTCACTGTATTGTAAAATAACGTTTTTAAATACAGGAACTTAACATTTGCGCAAGTTTCTATCCCAAAGATGAGGTTACGAGTATCCAATAAAATTAAGAGCCTTAAAAATAAAAGTAAACAAAACCCTTGGCACTAAATTAGCTTATAAAGTCGACTAGCTATCAAATGCGAAGTGGATTTGAAATAAACACTGAAGACACATTATTAATAACTACAAATAAAAATTTATTAACGACTATAAGAGCACGCGGCTGTTCAATTACACGTAGCTGCCAAGGCGAGACAAAGTTGGCAAACATTGTGGTATGGTAAATAATTTTCGCAGTTACATGCAAATGTTCAACAATGAAACTCTGCCTCCGCACGATACTCTAATTCTAAGCGCCAGTTTATCTCGATTGGTACAAGCACAACAAAATCAGTAAATCACGCACACATTGGAAACAGTAGTCAGGGTACACATTAATCAGTTATTTAGATAATTAATCACCACTAGGTGTGTAGTCTCATGATGTAAGACTGACATCAGTGGTAATTTACCTGATCGACTGATACTGCGTGATTCATTAAGGTGACTATTCAGCTAATTAAATCATTAAATTAACTGGAGTCGAAGGAGTTGCGCCTTAATCATAGAAAATTACTATCGCTTCTATCTGCTTCCTTTCTCGCTTTTTTAACCGACAAGCGGATCATTGCAAAAGTGATCATTTTTCCCTTAAGCAACAATCCGTCCCACGTTTTAATTGTAACTTTGAAACATGGTTTGCAGGTTTTTCGTCTCTCTCAAAAATTGTACTTTTAGTGTAATCAGTATGCCCTGTTTTATCTCTCGTTTTAGATATAAATCGCACATGCGAAAATCTTATGCCCATCTCTTGTCGCTGTTGCAATTTGTGCACCGCTCTTACCGTCGTGTATAGGTTTTACTTGCGCGGTCTTTTAAGGTAAGTAACTTAAGTACTGGATTCAATAACGCTGAAAGGACAAGTGCTTCATACCGCGTCTCTTCTAATACTCGCTCTTTGGTCTCATTCTCTGGAACTACTCGCAAAACTATTTTAGTAACGAAAGCAAAATGTTCGTTATGGCAGAAACACATGCGTGAAAGAAATTTGTTAAGGAAATGTTGATGCAGTAGTCCATCGTGCAGTTATGAATTAATACTCCCGACTTGAAGTACACCTACAACCACCAAATTGGTAAGAACTTCCACTAGCCGCTCTGTCAAACCTAACTAAGAGCCAACATATAGTTCTTCCTCGACAATAATACTCGCAGGAGAGACGACCAGTGAAAGATTCCATGTGAAACTCAGCTTGAAGGAAAATCGCCGTGAGAGGACCGTGCAAAGAGTATAAACCAAAAGTAGCTCCCGATTTAATATGCATATCATTTTAAGGGATTTCTTTATCCGAAAATGCAATTTTTGAAGAGAAACTCAAAAAGTTTCTTTGCCAGCCAGTACTTTGCGCACAGTCCTCGCACATTTCCGATGAAAATATTACGAATTATAACGCAGTTGTGTAAAATTCTATTATCCTATTGGCATGCAACTCTTGAGACAAGTCTTAAACGTATCGCGAAATTAAACACTTTTTCGTTAGCAGCACACAATTATTTAAGTGTTAGAAAATCTGATTCAGATTGAACTGTATCATTTTTTACACATATACACCAGGCTTAACCTATATGACGATATGTCGGCTGGCAAGAGTTGTTTTCAATGTAAACTAACTTTTTTTAAACCGAAGCCCTGATTATAGGTAGAAATAGCAGTGCCTGTCGTCAAGTCAGTGTCTAATCATGGATGCCAATAGGTTAACGCTAACTCTAAGATTCAAAAGGAAAGGCACCTTTGAAAAAAGTTCAGTTCAAGCGTTCCTGTTATCTCCATTTAATTCGTTCCACTCTACTATAACAAATTATTGAATCCAACCACTAGACTCTTTGTACAATTGTTTAAATAAAATCCTACTCATCTTCGCATCGTAATGCAAGCGTTCGATGTGTTAAAATGTACAATTACAATAAATAAGTTTTCAATGAAACATTGATCGAGTAACGCATATTCCCTATGCACCAATGTCTTTTGACAGTAGTAAATACTAACGATAAATGCTCGATTAGTGCTCCGGGCCTTGGTTTTCTTTACGTATCATTATGGTTCCATTATTACATTCAGTTATTAGCTTCTTAGACACAAGCGTACTGCAGTAGACAATCGAACAAACAGTGGGAGTACAAGGGTAGTTAACGATGTTCAAAAAAAGCCGATGATTATTTTGTCAATTATTCCCTTCGCTGCAAAGGGCAAATACGCATAGTGATCATCCAGGTTACCGACGCGTCATTAATTCCTTTTTCTCAAATATAGTCTGTAACTGTATTTTATTTACTTTACTCATTTTCTCCTATTTGCCCGGTCTATGTTAAAGATTCACAGTTTCATTAATAAATGCAAATTTAAATGAAAACAGTTGTACTTTTGATTTACATTCAAACTGCTGCAAAGTTCAGACTTTTCCGTAGCGAAAGGGTTACGGACATTAATTAATAGTGCAGTAGCTTTGTGTCCCAAATATAGAAAACTAGTTTTGTCGTTTTTATTAAAAGTAAAATGACAGTCATCTCAATTATCTCAAAACTTTGTTGAAATTGTGTCAACAGTTTAACCAGCGCGGCCTACGAACACGAATTAATCGTGGTGCACGAGTTATGTCATCTTTTAAGCACCAAATCAAATTTCAGGGGTGTTTCTAAACGTTTTCTAGGTTGTACTCCAACCATTCTTTTGTTTATACCACGTCTAGCTTTAATTGAAACATAGTTTTAGATTTATGTGGAAAAACGGAGTATATTTCGATCAAATTTGAATAAATACAAAACCGATAAGAGCACAAATGACTGAGGCAGTCAATAGCCCAGATTTACTTAAGAGTTTGATAATAAACTATTGATATATCAAGATGCAATACTAACGGGACCTTAATAAAACCGATGCAGATTTCAGGGGTTCCGGAAACTGACTTACAAGCAACACCTTCAAATGTTTTGTAACATAAAATCAATCTCATGTTCTACGCATATACTTCATACGCGCGGCGATATCTCCCCGTACGAACCCTTTTTTACCAATGTTTTCATCCTCACGCATGAAGAAGACCACACCGGTACTCAATGATAATAAAGAACCTTGGTTAGGTTTAATTATGTGCATATCTGTATACTATCCCGTAATATTCATTCAAATTCACTTTGAACCAAGATATTTGATTGTACCTAATCCGCAATTCAATGTACTAGCAGAAAAATCATAGGAAATGAGGAATAAAAAAACTATTGGTAGAAGCCTCAAGAACCAGTAATGAACAACTGACCATAATGAAAATGCCTTATACAAGACTTGCACCAAGAAGACTGTGACTCTCACAGTAATCCTCCCTTACGGCCGAATAACAAAGAGCTAATAGTGCCAAGAGCAGTTTGTGCTGGCGATTCTTTGCTCGTAGTAACAGGCACGGCAGGTATAACCTGCCCAAGATCCGGTCTAGTAGCTTTAGTTCCACCTCTACGCTGCCTACCTACTGTAACATCTTTCTTTTTCTTGCTATCGCTCCGTAAAGTTGTAGATTGCGTGTCCGAAGAAGCGGTCAACGAGGAAGAAAGTGTTTCTTGACTTCCACTGGAGGACATAGAACTTTTCAAAAACGTTAACTGTGCCATGGGACTTTCTGTAGCTCTTCTTGTGTACAGGGAACCTTGGAGTGCCAAAGGAGAAATCGTAGAACCGACCGTTGTCGCCATGATACTGTCGATTCCAATTCTCTCTAACTTCTCGACAAGACGAATTCCCGTGACAGCTTTTCTCTCTTGCCTGGACAAGTTTTTTCTGGGCCTTTTACTTGGTCGTTCCACTCCAAAAGTTCTTTTCAATAACTCAGCACCGCTATAGAAGAGGCCGAAAGGTAGTGCAGATTCTGGGGGTGGAGAGGTTGATCGGCTCTCTGCGGGACTTCGATCTGGACTATTACATGGGGTCGCAGTAGGTGAGAAATTTTTATCAGTATTCGGTGTACCAACAGAGGATGGTGTGATAGCCTTGATGCCTCGTTCATTGAGCATTTTGGCTAGACCAAGCGTTGTGGAGAACGTAGATGTTGAATTGCGCCTGCTAAGAGTCCTTGGTGTACTCATACCCGAATTCAATTCACTACTCGGTGCGGTAGCCACTCTGCTCCCAATTATACTTCCTGTAATACTCGTGTGATCGTCCGGATGTAGGACGGTACTATTTGTAAAAGTATATACAGATCCAGTATCTTGAAACAGTTTCCCCGGATTTGCAAACTCTTCATCCTCCTCTAGATCGCTTAAGGTAAAAGTGACCAGTCCTAAGTCCTCCAATCCCCGACCACCTCGGGTCTTCACTCCAGGCCGCTCCTCTAACAAACCACCAAGTGTGGGTGTGGCGAGCTGCGACCAATGATGAAGTGTTTGCGAACCTTCCATTGGCTTGACGATCTGCAATTTCTCAGGTAAACGCCAGGCATTGCCACTGCTGTATCCGCTAAGGTTTCCACTGCTACCCGTTGACATGATACTGTCGGGTGTTCTACATCCATGCGGCACAAAAGTCGATGGTGATCTCGGCCCTGTGTCGTAATCAAAGGTATAACCGGTGCCAGTGCTCAAACATGCCCGCCTTGCCAGCACTTCGGCCGGGGTTAATCTTCGCAATGCAGCTTCCAAGTCCGCAGCACCTGGTGCACCAGGCACACCAGGTTGAGGAGCACCAGGATAGTCTTCGCAATCAGTAATAAGACCGCCTTCTGAGTCACTTTGACCTGCTGAATCCGAGCCTGGGTATGTAGATCCAACAGGCCTAATTTGACCGCAACTCATTCTCGGACCCGAAGAGCTACTCGATAAAGTTGACGTTGTCATTGAGCCTATTCTCGGGAACTGATTCGGATCGGATGTAGCCGTACTGTAATTCCTAGAGGCACTTCTTACTGTTTCGAACACCTTTTTGTACGTAGGTCTGAAAGTATAAAATTAAATGTAAGATAATAAATAATTGGCCGCTGGAATTTTTAATTAAATACTACTAGGCAGAAAAACTGGGTTATGCTTTTCCTAGAACAATCTATCTTTTTCATGGTTATAGAGTGAATAATGTTTACCCTTCTTTAAACAACTACGACACGGTAAATGATTAGTGCAGAAAGATCGTCAATAAGACTTAAAATATTGTCGTTGGCTTTCGTCAGTAATGCGTTCATAATTATAGATGCTTATGTTGGGTGTAAATTAGAACAAGTTATACACTAAATCAGTAAACACACGACCTTGTATAGCTTTTTCTTAAAGACTATAGCATAGCACGGATGTTCGTGGAGGAAAGAAAATAGAAAGGTTCTGTTTGATTTGCCATGCAGGAAGAAAATTTGTGGTGCTGCATTTTGACGCAACATGCAGCCAGGTCAAATTTGACCCATCATAAATTTAAGTTTTATATTTGACTCATATTCTTCGCCAATGATTAATAGGAAAATAATAGATTCTATAAACTACAAAATCGTTTTCGTTCGACAACAAATCATACGAAGTTTGTTATAACGAAATGTGTAACAAATGGATACAAAGAAAACATCAAGAACACATACGGATATCCTATGACGCACATTGGTAGACACTTAGTTCTGAAACATAACACCAATCGATAAAGCTACTTACATTCTATCGGAGCTGATACCAGAGTCCATGCTTAACTCTGAATAAAGAGAGGATTCCAATTCGGAAGCGATTGAGTCCGGCTGTGGAGCCATTCCTAAAGAAGGAAACAGTGAGCCACCTCTGACGGTTGGCATTCCTCGTTTCCTCTGCCGCCTTAATTGTTCCTGTGTCTCCGCCAACAAATTTACCACCTGTTAACAACAAGAGGCGAATCTTATAAGAGGAATTTCTGACTTGTGCCGTAATATTCACATGTATTTAAAGGGATTTCGTTCCCGTTCCGAGAATCTCAGAAAGAGTATTTATAATTTCAAATTAAAAATAATCATAAGATACGGATAAAAAAAATATATAAAAATTACATCACATTTTTAACATATTCTTTTATATTATATTTTATTTCTCCCATTTTACTGAGATTACTCTTTTACTAACATTAGTCTTTTGTCTCTACTTTATTCTGTTAGTGTAAAAATTCTGTTTTTGTTTATTTCGGTGCAACATTATAAATTGAACAACGAATTTCCGATTTTCAAAAACATTTACTTTGATATCTGAGATGAGAATTAATAACTTCTATAAAGCATTTTACTAGCTATCAAAGACAGATTACAAAACAAGATGCGTGTTCAACCTTTAAAAGAAATGGAATTAGAGTAAAAGAATATTGATATATCGGTATGCGATTTCAAAATTAGACTAGGCTGTAGAAAGTGAAGTCTCGATCTTTGCGACTTTTCTGACTACTGGTATGAGAAGACAAGTACAGAATGCGGAAGCGAAGGGTTACATAAACTTAAAAATTGCAGGCAACGCCTGTGCAAGGTGATTCACTTGCTTCTGAATCACACTATCATATGCCATTTTTTCAGACGTATATTCATATTATAGTATACGCATTACACATATGACAAAATATTATAAAATATTATACGTTGCGCGGGGTTTGAAGGCACATGGCGGATATCGAATTTCACCTGGCGATATTTCGACAAGGATAGTAGGAAGAAGAGTTAAAGAAGTGCGTAAGGAAAAGAGAGAGAATACGGAAAAAGAAGAACGATGCTAGGATTGACCGTTCTTTTGTTATAGTATTCATGATTTTTTAATAAGCTACTGTTAATCTCTTGAATGTGGAAAGTTTGTCATTTTCTACCCGCCCTATCCTACTACATACAGAATGTAAGAAATCATTTGTATACAATTAAAATTACTGGATAATTTATAAGTATTATTATAAGTATATTATAATAATTTTAATTGTTATATAAATGCTCCCTTAGATTCTATATATAGGATAAAAAAAGGGTGGGTGGAAAATGAAAAAGTGAGTAGAAAATCGCATACTTTTCACATTCATAAACACTAATACTAGTTTATTAGACTATAATACTTTATAATTTATAATACTTATAAATGCTCTATGTATGGCAGAATATACTCAACAATGATGATTAAAAGGTAAATGATTCACCCTACACAAGGGTGGGGAAATTGCCAAGTCACTCGCTGATCCTAACATAATGGATTAGTCCTCTTCAACGATAATAAATTGTTCGACGTAGTTGATAGAAAAGAGTATTGGAATCTTCTGCCTACCCTGAAGAGCTGCCCTTTAGCAATAAAAGAACTGATTTTACTTTTGACCTTTAGTAACTGTGAAGCATTATACTCTCTCTCCGACAAGATCAAATGTAGGCAAAGCACTTCTGAATAATTCATTTCAGGAGCATCGGTGAGTCGAATAATGTAGATAGAAGTAGTTTAAGAGATGCAAATATCCTTTTGGCATTTCGATAGACGTCTTCTCGGTGTACATGTCGAGGGTGACAGTTTGGCAATGGCTCGTTTTAAGGTACAAGGTGATGCCTTTGCTTTGGAAGCAACGATATCGGTATTGTATGCGTAAAAATATTAAAATAAATATTAAAAACGTAGGGGCTGTCAAAGATCATCTAGTAGTTTGTAAATTGAATTGCACAGCTCACAGGTAGGTATAAATATGATAAAATGAATTCATTTCGAAAAATTAATAGTAGATGAAAATATTTCTTGCTTCTAATTGCAAACGTATCGTTATGTATAGTAGAATCTCTCTTATCAGAATTATATTATGTCGAATTCTATTACCCGAATTATCTGGCTGCTCTATTTTTGATTTTTCTTGAACTATTGTTTTATTATTGCGTCACCCATATAAAATAGAATGGTTAAAAACAGTATTAACACACAAAATTTATTGTTCCCTAAGAAGGTCACTTTGTTGTTAAAAAAAAGTATTTCTATTCAAAGTGAAGAGATCTCTTCTTTAAGAACATTTGTTTCAAAAAGATTAGGTCTGCAAGTACTTTTCTTCAAACATTGTAAATATAAGGATCCGTTTATATTGTTATGACCCTAATAAACAACCCGTTGCTTGAATCATCATCCCTAAAGTTGACCTCAATCCCGAGTAGTGCGGATATCTTGTCGAGCTGCCAATAAATTCTGCTCCCTTTTTACATCGCTTGAAAAACATTCGTAACGCGGTAGACACAACAAATATTCTTTATTTAATAGTATACGGCTATATTCTTACTATGCAGTCTAAGCAAAGTCAAAAAGGTTACGATTGTTGGAGGATCGGAGAATACTGCAACCTAGAAATTACAACAGCAAAGAAAAAGAAACAATGTTGGTGTTTTGTCGTGACTCTGCATAAATATAGTATCAAGAAATCACATTGTGTTCTTAATTTATCTAATTTTTATCACGAACCTTTGAAAATTAATACAGATCGTCCTCTAAACATTTTCAACAAGTTATTCGAACTTACCGCTAATCGGATTACTTGTTCATCAATCATTCGTTATCATTTGTTTTAAATTCGCAAATATTTTTATCCTAAATTATAGTACACAGATCGCCATTAAGCATCCGAAAACTATGCCCTCCTACGACAATATTGAAAAATACGAGTGCGTTGCTGCAGAGTCGTGATAGTTATTTATCTGGTATTCCGCTTCACATTTAATTTTCGATGAATCAGGTGAAGAAACGTCACACTGTGAACCATGTAGGGGTAAATTAATTGAGATTATTGAGCAAATTATTATAGATTGGCTGATAACAATCTGTGTAATATATTTTAAAACGAAAATAGTTGCAATTTTAAAATTAATAATGCGATTTATTAAAGAATGAAAACGTGCGTTCTTTTTGGAACACCCTTTATAAAAAGACCCTAAACAAGTTCAATATCATCCAAAAGGCATTATTCGGTTTCTTCAAATTGGAGCATTGGTACTGTTGTGTTACCCAGTATGTGAAATTGTATCAAAGGATATATGATAACCACCGAGTAGAAATAAAAATCCTTCACTGCATTTTTATCGGTTTCTATAATCGTACTAAAAGTATGCAATCATCCTCACAGATAAAAGATGCCTAATCGAACAAAACTTTCGGCAAGGGTTATGTAAGACTTGCTGTAAACCAAACGAACGACTTTTTCAGACCAAGCGTTGTCCAAGCATTATTAAGTGCTGTCTTCTCTTACACGCTATCGGCAGATTTAATAAATAATCTAATTTAGTGTCAAAGTTGAGAGTAATAATGACTTCCAACCTCTCCTGCATCAGAACAGTACATTTAATGCTCCTTCCAACGCACATAATTTTCAGGTGAATTTTGTAACGTTCCGAAAAGGAACGCGCATGGCATCCTCAAAGCGCTCGATATCCGTAGCCAGACTTCAACTTACACCGACAAGTGCTTGCTGCTATTCCCAACTATCGGTCTCCGGGTCAAGTCCAAAAAAGCGGTTAAGAGCGTTTCATACGACGTATTAAGATAGAGTTTCGTTGTTTGAAACGTAAAAAAACGATAATTTTGAACGAAATTATGTCGAAAATATAGTACCTATAACCTTGCTAAATGAAAAACCGTTTTTCTTATACTTTTCCCAAAACTGATTATTTTACAGTGATTGTTATAATTTTACTCGAATGTATTTATTAAAGACTATTTTCACTAATTATTTGCGATTTTTAAACAAATAGATTGTAAAATTGGAGCAAACCATGCGGCTAACGCTCCTTTGAATTTGTAAATTAATAATAGCAATTGAGAAAGTAATAGCCAACCTGTTTTGGGAAGTGTTTAATGGAAAGCTACAGTGACTCTAATAACTATTCAAGCACTCGTATATTTCACTATTTATCGAGTATTCCATACCTATCAGTGATAAGTGAAAACGTTTGTTAACATTATGTCGCTCTCATGTTTCCAATCAATGCTGAAAACCCCTACTTTTTCTTTGTCGTACCCAATCAGCTCAATAATAAGGGATAAAGCAACAAGCTGTGTTAAATAACGCTTTCATTATTTTTGCATTGTAAATGTTAATTATACTTTAGTCTATGGCTTGCATTGTAAAAAGGAATGGAGATTAAGTAACTAAATTATAACTTTCGAAGAACTACAGGATGTACCTCAATTCAGGAGAAATCAATCAGTTAACACTCCAAAATTAACAATCTTGCATTAACACTACTGTAAACAAATGTATACGATCATAATCGTTTGATCATAAAGATGTTCGAGTATTAATGCAAAAGGAATGGACACGACATAGACAAACAATAACTCTCCCGAAACTATATCTATCTGAATTCAGTAAAAAATAATCAATAGGTTAATTCTACTACAAAACAACCCTATACGACAATAATTACGAGTATATAACAGTACGAGTTACTATAACAAAATGTATCAACGTGCTACAAACCTCAGCATAGCGGTCTTTGAATTCTGCTAGTTCATTAGCAAGGTTGTGTTGGTTGTCGCGCGTGATAAGAAGCGTGGCGCCAACTTCATCATGCTCTGCAACCAATTGTGCCAAACGGAGCTCCGTTTCCGCCAGTTTAGCGCTCAAGCTCACAATTTGCTCATGTTGCAATCGATTTTCTTCTCTCTGACGCTCCAACTCTAAGGCAATACCATCCACCTCCATGTTTGCGCTTGCTGAAAACATAACGATACAATGTTGAGTGGTTGAAATAATCTGTTGAAAATGAAATGAGTGATTTATTTAAGGATGCCTTAACGCTAAACGCATCGGCATTTCGTATGTCTATCTATATAAGTAATTTTCAATTTAATATGAAAAGTAATGCACGAAGTAGCATTAAATTGTAATACTAAAAAAATAAATATTTCTATTTTTATTGTCCAGGACGAAAAAACAAAACGTATAGTTAGATCAAATTTTAAAATCAGTCATTTGATCTATACCGTGGTATATTCAGTTTATATATTTAGTTTATAAATTACAGGCTATAGAATGTTGCAATATTCATCGATTGTACTGGGTGTTCTAAAAGTAATTTCAACACTTCATTCTTGCAAGATAGATGCAACAACCCTACCATTTTTCAAATTAAACTATTCTTAAATAATCTATTCTAAATAATCTAAATAGATAGCGAAATATGTTGTTGCTAAGCACGAATACAAAAATGATGTTATAAGACAAAATCATATGCAATATCGTCCAAACATTTACCTAGTTGAGCAGCGATATCCTTTACAAGTCTAGCTTCCTGTTCCTCGGAGTCATCAGCCTCGTGCACTAGTTTGGTGAACTCCGTGCGCAACTGTTTGTTCTCCTCTTCGAGCGTACTGATCTTTCTTTGCATCATATCCAAATTGATGCCTCGGAGGCCGATTGGGGTTCCGGCCTCCGAGCTTGAATCGTCGGCATCGTTGGTTAATACTTGTATTAATTCAGTTTTCTTCGCGAGTTCGTGACTCAATTGCGTAATCCTTTCATTTGCCTCCTTTAACTCGGATTCAAGACTGCTCACTGTATTCTCGAGCTTCTGGTTGTGCGAAAGCAATTCTTTCCCAATGCGTGCGGTTAGTTCTAAATCTTTTTCTTTCTGAAATACAAAGAAATGGAAGGATTAACTTCATGTTGAAATACTAGTGACGCAAAAGATAATTATTGGCAAAAGGGGATTTGTCACCGATTTCGATGACTTTGAAATATGTTGCCAGTGAAATGATTCACGGTAACTTTTTTGTATACATAGTGGTTTTAGTTTAGTTCTAATTATTGAGATATTTATGAAAAAAGTTTTGTTCATGGCAGTTTGGTTTTGATTAAAAGGACACGACGGTTTCGGATTGACCTTTAATTATGTTTATTTAACACCCACGCACGCACGCACGCATAGACTTTCCTGTTCCTTTCTACTTTGTACAATTTATTTATAAAAAGATACTATTCTTAATCGAAATTATTTTAGTATGAGTAAAAATATAGTAAAAATGTTAGTATTACTCTAATTGTTATACAAAGTATCAGAAGTATTGGGGTCCTGTTATTCAGATGGAATAGGAGCAGAGCTGCTTTACCAGTCTCATGTTGCTTTCTCGCGTGGCACGATTGTTTGTAAAAGATATAACTACAACCTATTTACCCTTTCACTGCTCGTACATTTCATATTTATATCTTGTAATTCATCCACGTTATGAATCTGTCACGAAAAGACGGCTTGAAATATTAAATGACTTGAATGCCTGTCACGCAGTGTCCATCACAGAATGTTTTTGTTGTTATTTTGTTGTTATGTTGTTTAATATTTTAATAAATTTAAAAGAAATGTTTTGAAAAAATGTCCACCGATTTCAAAAGGATTAACACAAACATGTGCTAAAAAGTACAATATAATCTCTGTCGTCTTTATACTTAGATAGTAGATGTCTCCCGTTTCGGAGACGGCGCAAAATTAAAACTTTTATTTTAATAATATATATTCTCTTATTTATTTTTTAATAACAATAAGACGGGAATAATTTTATATTTTTTAGGGCGTTTTTGTGTTACCAACGTTCGAAGGGAGTCCACATTATTTAAAAATATATCCTTTCAAATTTCAAAGGGGATTTCGGCGGAAAGGTCCCCCACGAAATGCAAACGATCTTATATCGATTCGGCCATTCGTTCAAAAGTTGTGCCAGTTCAAACGAGAAATTGACTTTTATACAATAATAGTAGTTAATGTTCATTAAATTCGAAATTTTTCTATAACAAGACCATCCTGGTAACTTTCGCTAAAAGTTAGAAGAGTCTTCATTGCGATCGGTGTATTTTTCAAAAGATATCCGGACGCTGCGCAAATGACTGCTTTTTGACTCTTGTAAATTAGTCATAACATCATTTCAGTTGCTTAGCCAAAGAACTCTATCGCGTGACGTGACATTCAAGCAGTTTCACTATCATTACACTGACTTATGACACGTATTGAAAGAAGATATAGCAACGGCATTAATGATAATGTACTATTTCATTGTACTTATGTTAGGTTGTACTCGAACCCAAAACCGATCTTTATTCATACTGGAAATTGTCGAGATTTATAACATACTATCTGTCCTACCCGATTTTGTCTTACAATATCATTTAGTGTGAAAAAAGCTATACAAAAGCTATTAATTGTACTTTGTACAATATTTTTTAAGGAATTGAAACCTCTCGAGGTTAATTGCGTTTATATTCCTCAGATATTCCCTCATAGAATTAGTGAAAATAAATTATTTAAGCTACTACACAAAGTTCTTCGGCCATAATTTACGATGGGGTGAACTTTAGGGGTTGTTTAAGGACCCTCATAGTATGTTCTCTAAGGTATCAAAAAATACTCTTGTTGAATTTGATGCGGATACGTTGAACGGTATGGGAGCCTTTGGGGAACATTGTATATAAATATTTTGTTTTTTATATATTAAAATACTCCAAGAAAACTCTCGAGATTTTTATATCGAAATAGTAGATAGGATTTTTCTTAGGAACACTAAATCGAAGAAAGAGCTTTACTAATAATGCTAACTCACCGGAATAGACGGTTTTTTCTAAACGCTTTATAAAGACAGTTACGTAACAGTCAATAAACTATTTAGAAAGCGATGAATCATCATTTCATATTGATGGGGTTGTCTGTCAGTATAACAGCCCGGAGGGAGACCAACTCAAATTTGATGGAATATTGTCTTGTCGTTGATAATACGTACAGTGAGAGACAAAAGTATTCGTACAGTAAGAACGAGGAAATAAAAAGAACTGTAGTTTATCTAGGATTGACCGCATTGACATGTATATATTTATCTTTATTATATATAGTTAGCAATAGTTAGCATTATTCCGGTTATACCAGACCGAGCATTAGGACGACTAAATACAAAAAAAACACAACTACAGCATTATAGTTCTTATTTTCACATTCTTACTGTATAAATACTTTTCTATTTCACTGCATGCGTGTGAAATTACATGAAAATCAACTTAAAAGATAATAAAAATGATTAACAGAAAACGCGTCGTTAGTTTACAGCTATTTCTGTCGTTATCGATCCAATGGCTGTAACGCCATTCGCAAGCGCATGCAACGAAAATGAATAAATAAGACGAAAGGCGGGGAAACGTAAAAGAAAAAATATCACGACTGCCGGGTATTGAACATGGTGAGAGGGCAGGAAAAAACAAAAAAAACAAACGTGACAACGGGAACTGAACTCGGATCACCGCGGTCACTGTACCAACGGTTTGCCACGGCGCCACTTCGATATTTGTAAGAAAAAGTACCATAGGCTCCTGATAAATTTGAGCCACTGGATTTGGTTGGATTTAATTGGATCTAATCAGATGCCGCGAAACAACTATTCGAGGATATTGGTTATCGTAAGCACATATTAAGAAAGTGGGAAAGCAGGAAGGAAGGGCAAGGAAGCGTTCGTCGGGCGATGTCGTGCCGTGTTCAGGTATCGAGAAGGACGCATGCAGCGGGCCGCTGGCTGGGCCGTCGGTGCGATCGCACCGAGACAGGGATTGTTTCGTTTCGGGAAAACCGAACGGTTGAGCACCGGTTGGTCCTCCATCGCGATTTTCACAGGCTGACCGTCAAGACGTTTTTGGTCACCTCCCTTTTTCTAGGACCAAGCGATAGCCGTCTGTGACTCGTCAAGAGCGTGAGGGGTGGAGCATAACTTAATGTTTAATAACTCGAAATTGAGGGCCGAACAACAAATTTCAAACCTGCCATTTTCTTCCTAACAACCATCCCAACACGATGGCGCTAATATTTTATGACATTTTTGGGACACCCTGTATATCTCTCTATTCAGCTATTTACTCCTTCGTCGCCCCGAAATCCGGCACCTCATATCCTACACACTCATTCGCACTTCTTTCGTTCTTCACTCTACCACCGCTTTGTCCACAGCCATTCTCAGAAAACAGTCACACTATTCTCGTTCGATAACGGTCACTTGATGTCGCATACGTTCATCTTAACTGCCACTCTTTGCATCTCACCGTCGTAGTCACCCTGTTCTTTCAGCCGAACTACACAGCATCTTCATTCTTTCATACGCACAGTCATACACATACACTCATCAATCGCTTGAAGTGCATTCACAGGAATCGCTCTGCATTCTCTCGCGTATCAAATCATATACATTGTCCAATCATTAATTTTCCACCCCAACAAGAATTCAATCGATATCTGATATCGGTTGTTTGACCGGCTGGAATATCTCAAATAGGACACAATGTTTTGAAGACGGATTCTTTGTACGACTTTCTCGGCGGGAACGTCTTAAGACCTTCATAGGACGTTTTAAATATATTCTACCGAAGACGTTCAAAGATGTCCACTTTTATTCATTTTTAAAACATCTCCAATACGTCATCTCGTATTAAATCTCGCATTAAATGTCATTCACGTATTAAAGATATATTTAAAACGGCTTCTACATGTCTCCTTGCAGCTTAGTCAGAACGTATTCTAGACGTGTTAAAGATGTATTTGTAACGTTTTTATACGTCCTTTTGGACGTATTGTGGACGCCTTTAAAATATTCTCTTTCGTAACATCGGATGTTTGTGAAACGTACGTGAGATGTTTTTGGGGCATCATCTCCTTGCCGTACGATTTAGTTCAACGAAATCCGGAGAAATAGGCCAGAGTGATGCCCAAGAACAGTTGCAACACTTAACCCCCAAAATATCAACAACAAAAAAATGCAACAATGTTTGCCCAACCTTCATTGGACGAGTCTGACTCGTGATATTCATGGTTGGTACAAAATTTGTATCTCGAGTCAGACTTGTTAAAGTACGGCAAAGGGTTAAAGACGTTTTTAACCGTCATTATGCTATCTCGGATGTTTAGTATTGAAAAGAAAATCGTGTAATAATAAATGTCTTGTACATACCTCCTCCAGAAGCCTTGTAACCGCCTCTATATCATTGTAGGTCTTGGTCATTTGGCTTACCCGATTGCTACATAGAACTGTAACATAAAAACAGGATATTGCTTAGAACCACTCGAAATTCGGCGGAAGCCACACGCTACGCTGAGATTTTCTAACTACGGCAACACTTCGTTAAATACAAACGACAGCATAAAATAATAGGAAAGCAGTAACAAAGTGGCGCAGTAAAAATTGTTAACTACGTGTACTTTCCAAGACGAGATTTTCATCTCGTTCAGCCTCAAAAGTCAAAGGTTTTATTTGAAGTATTTAATATATGTAGAATTGCAAAAAAGGGGTCGAAGTATGACAATTTTTTGCTGAATTTTGTCATATTCAAAACTCAACATATATTTCATAAAGTACATAATATGGAAAAACTATCTTGAAAATTTCGTTTCAATATTTGCAACAAGAAACAATATAGCAACATCAGCGTGGAAACGATGGTCAAAATTTGCCTTCTTTTTGCGGTTCTACATAGAAATTTTTGCAATTTTTGTCTTACTTAGCAGTCTAATTATTCCGAACTCATCATATGTGTGCTGAACTACATGATTTATAGTGACTAACCTCAAAATGTAACTACGATATTCGCAATAAAGGATGCCCACCGTAACTTGTCAAACAATGAATGCGGCGGATATTTTGAGTAAATCTCCTTAACATGATTATCTAGTGGAAGTGAATTTTGAAAATTGTGCACAAAATAGTGCTCAATTTTATTCAGAAAATCAATCGGTAGCTTCAAGCAATGATATCTTTGTATATAATGTATTTATAACCGTAGCTAATTGAATTATTAAATTAAATAAATTGTCTAACTTATTTTCTAACTACAAACCATGTTCTAATAATGTTGCTATAGCATATTTGTTAATGCAACTATCAAAATGAAATTTACAGCACGTTGACCCGCATTGTATATTTTAATAAATGCATAAAGAAATTTGGATAAAAAATATTGTAGGTCAGAAAAAATTGTCAAATAATCAACCATTTTTCAGACAGGCGATATTGTAACCTAACGGATTATAAACAATGTCTTGATGTGGCATTTTTTGCAAATGCTTGCAATTGTTTGCAAGCAAACTTAACAGTAGCATAAAGAAGTGCAATATACAAAATGAATAAATAAATGTGAGTAATATTGGCGTGATATTGCAATATTGCTAAACACATAGTGCGAATTGATAGCAACAATCACGTAACCTTGCTGGTCTGCTCCATAACGACATTCCGTGTAATGTGAACCCACCTTTAATGGCGCATGGGCTCGACGAAATTGCATACATGTGCGCCTTGAGTTCAGCAGCAGACTAATTAAGTTATACATAATTACGACGTAATTGGCTGTTCATTTAGTCACTAACGATAAGCCAATATTATTCTTGTAAATAAATGGTTTAATTTTCAGCAGATTTGGAGATTTCATTAAATAGATTTTATGTACGTTTTGCAGACCGTACGAACTATTGTTTTTTATTCTAATTATTTAATTAAGAGGTTAACTGTAAAGTAGAATTATTCGAAAGTGTTAAGATTTAATACTTTATATAATACAGAGAATTATGCCAATTCAAGACCACAGAATGTACCACAATTTTTATAATTTGGTATAATGATTCTGATTTATAGAATAACCCTTGATCGGCCTAAGCAGAGACGAGCCTTGGTGGTCATGGTTTTTATTTTATATTAATATTGAAACTTACGCAGTCAACTAACTGACTTTATAAGCCACTTTCTTATAAACTTTCTTCGATTAGTATTCGAGAGTCATTTCGTATTCTTAAAGTTTTATTAAAATTGTTTTTGATTTTCTCAGTGTTTCTCTTCACTCTACCAACATATCAGAAAAATTATCATTTTAAGTTATAACTGTTTGTCTTCGCAATGTTGGACTAAACATATTCTGGTTTGCCGATTGAAGAATTAACACCCAAATCTCCTGCATCATAGCGTATTTAAAGCAAGTTTGGAAACTATATTTATTTTCTAATGATTATTTTATTCCTTTCTAAAGCAACGCACTTGAATATCTCTGAAACCATGGGAGATTTGAAAAGTTGTTTTTGATCTCCCGTTCGAACACTTGAACTTCAATGACCGTGGGTCACAGTCATGACTCTAACGGTTCCATCCAAGGTCATTTTTTCACTAATCAAAACATGACACCATTGAAACTTTACAACAGCAAATATACTGTTGTTGCTGTTTTAGTGTTATTTAAAGTGTTGTATTTGTCGACCGAAATCCGATCTGTTACAAGTAATGAACGAACTTGCAAACTGTTTATCAATTTGATTTAATAGCTTCTCCCGTCGTTTGAGATTCTAGTTCATACAAAGTCATGAGGGGTGTGAACCTACCACAGTTAGTTGACTATGATCGATATTTAAGGCGCGGTATTCCAAGGAGGGGCAAAATAATAATGAATACGTGAAAATGACTCAGCTTTGCCGGTAGGACAGTGGTGATCATAACAGCAATTGGGTGGCAAAACATCAGTCATACAATTACGAGCTTATTTTAACATTTCAGGGTTAGAAGTAAAAGATTTAACAACTTGAGTGTTTTGCGTTCAACTTGTGATAATGTACAGCGCATATTGCTTGGATAGAAGAAAGTTTTGTACAGTGGAGTAATTACTCAAGTCTATTCAGTTTCAGAGATTACCTCGTATTTTGGAATAAACATTTCATGTTAACAATAATTTAATATAAAGTATAAAGGTCGTTCTCCATGATGCGAGTAAAAATTCTTGCAACAAGCGTCTCGCTTGTACAAATGCATTCGTACCATGCATTTGTTCTGAAAATGCATACATACAACTAAAATTCTGCTCACTACAAGTAAGTACTTTACTCGCATCGTGGAGAAGTCCTTTAATAGTTTGCTGTAATTATCTTGTAATAATGCGTAGCCCAACTTCCATTCTTTTGGAACATTTTTTGTTTTTCTCGAAGCACTCTGTATGCGTAATAAATATTGCAATATTTAATAATAATTTAATAGATATTGCTTCTTAAGAATGTCCTTCACTGTCTATTTAAATCTCTTCCCACTTTATAATACATAATTATGTACGAGGTGATATAGATACACGATAATTATAAATTATTCAATAGCTTCAATTATACATTAATATTTCTCAACTCTTCTCTACTGTATATTATATAGTAGATGTGTTACCCGGCTTTACTCAAGTAACATTTCGTGTGCAGCTTAAGAATAATTCAATTTAATGAATAATTAGTTGCTGCAGTTATGTTGCAAAAATCGTTTAACGATGTTCAGCTCGATTCTTCAATCCTTTTGAAATTTGGTGTTACTTGTAATGCGCCCTGCGTAAGTACTAAATATTGTAGGAATATTTTATATTAGTAGGAAATAGATTGGAATATAGGAAAATCGGATGATAAAAGTGTTTCCAATACAAATATGATACAAATATGATAGCAGATTTTCGATTGCTCGAGAGAAAATGCATGTGTTGATGAAAACTTCTTGACAATAAGCAACAGTGTCAATTAAGAAATCTTCAGTAAGTTTAGAGAAATTATTGATTTAACTAATAATTTCTTAGTTCGCACAGTATCTATTAAGTATCCAAGAATTTTCCATGCGTCGACACTCAGATTGACAATCATACGTTAACACAAGAACTACCGAAGATTAATCTACATCTATGTCTACCGAGAGGATCAAAACGATTTGTTTTTGAAAAGTCATGCTACTAAAGAAACGAAAGAACATTGATGTATATTTTTACATTCATTCAGTGGAGTTGCGACGTAAGATTATTTTATAATATACATATACATATAAAGTTATTAATGTATATGTATTTTATAACATTTTCATATATTTTATTTTTCAGCAACTTATAATTCAACCAATTCGAATCAATCCGGGACAAGTAAAACGTTATACTTTGCATATATAGTATTTTTCAAAACTTTTATGTATTATGTCCAAGGATTTCAATACTGAATAAATTTAGAAAAGATTTTTATAATTCGAATGGCATCAAAATTAACCACATCTTATGAGTAGTCAAAAAACCTATTCCAGTATTTCTAAGTACCACAGATTCTTAGGAAAAACATCATGAAAGAGTACATCGATTTACACAATTAGTCATTTACATGTTTCAATAAAATCCAATGAAAATTAAATAAATTAAAATGTTTCACAAGTTACTAATAAGTATGAACAAACAAGTCATTTTGACCTCATTGGTAGTTCTAATGTTACATAAAACGGGCAGTATATCTTATGTAATCTTACTTAACCAGTGTTTGACAATACATAGCATAACACAGACTTAACATAGAAGCAAGCGTACTCGATTATACTCGGTCAAACCGCAACCCATATAATTTGTTAGCCATAAGTCATTATTATTGGATGTATGAATGTGGCGCTAAAATTTACACTACAATGAAGCCACGGTTAGGTTAACCCTTTCGCTAAGAAACAGCAATATATTTATCTACATATTCTTTACATTTTCTAAATATGTTTCGTGATTGTACTATTTGACGCCATCGATATATCGATATTCTTTTACTTTTCATTCATTTTGGACCGCAATATGGCGTACGCATCATGTTTCATAACCTTTCCTTCATAAGCAAGGAATTTGTTTCCCGCGGTTTTTACCGACTTCTAAAAGGAGGAGGTACTCGATTCGACCACTATATTTTTTTTCAACCCTTACACTTCATACTTTTTAGAATAAAATATTTAAAGATTCTAGATTGTTAATGTTACGTCATTTTGTTCACTCGTGAAAAAGAAACTCAGTTACACAGGAGTAATAAACTAACATTTAAATAGAAATCTTTTTGGAATTGAAACTGCAAACAATATTGCAGTAGCGAAAAGGTTTACAAAACGAGAAGTAGAAACTGTAACGAATGTAATACGATTATGAGTTATGATTATACATATGACTCCCAGTTGCGATTCAACCGATAATGGCGAGTAAGGATCTGTGCGAAAGCGAATGGTGGACACAACAAATGCACTTCTGTCGATGGTGAAGGTGTAACTACAGGGCGTGTCAAAAGGTCCCATACACAAGACACACGAAGACTTATATTGATGTGATGCATGAATACTATCGGTTATATTTGTTTATGGTATGTTTTGTTGGCATGGTATGCTATGATACGTATGGTAAATAAAAGGTCGATCTAACAGAAACCCAACCCAACGGCAAAGGTTCATACACGCAGAACTCCAGTTCGATAGCAAAAACATAATAATTTCGCACACGAGATACAAAGAATGTTTCATCTTCCGAAACTAAATTCAAGAAAAATATAGTTTATTGGAAAATATAAATCCATGATTTGAACTGTCGTGGTTCGCTTGTGTCTTGCTATAACTGGGATCCTAAGTTCTACAACCCAATAATCAGGAGGTCTGTCAGATAACAATAACCGACAGTAGATATGTATCAACCCAATATTACAAATAAAATGAATTTGCTTCATTCTGTATTGAAATGAAATTCTATTGAATGGAAATAACTCACAGTATTTATGAGTCAACCTAATGCTAAAGTGTATATGGAAACTTTTGGGATTCCCTGCACTGTAGGACCGGCAAGAGAACGGATCTGAAAGTTTCTTCCCCCTTATAAAGACATTGGAACCACCCGTTGGGATACGTTTATACTATTTATAAACACTGAACATAGCGTGGCAAACACGAAACATATTTTTTAATGCTTACAATTAGTATACTATGTGCGTGTTTGGACGTGCTGATTCGGGTAAGTTACATAAAACAAGAATACGCTAATATACTCTGCAGTAAGGAATATTTCTCTTGTCTGTCACGCTACGTTCAATACCTGTAAATATAAACGAACCTTACGCTGGAATGTCCCATGACCTCCACATTATGCACCCGTCTCAACATTATTGATTGCGCGCCCCCATAAGGTCAGCCCTAAGTTGTACAAAGATAAACTACGGTAAATGTGCCAATTGTGGCGACTTATTTATTCTGATATACTAAGTATTCCTAAGCTGCTTTTATTATATTTTATTACATTATAAAGTTAACCTAATAATACTTCGTACAGTAATAAAATAATACTTTGTATTAGTATGAAACGCGAAAAATGTTAATTGTTTGTTGAAATTGTGTCGAACACAAGATAAGCAGGACTAATTATTTTATAGTAACTGTTATAATTTTATTTCGCGAGACTCACTAAACACTATTTTTATATATTATTTCAGATTTTCAACTATCAGTTTCCAAGACAAGTACAATAAATCTGTCAAGAACGTGTTATACCACATATTAAAATAGAGTTTCATTGTTTGGAGCACAAAAAACTGTAATCCTTATCCAAATTATATCAAGAATATGGTAGCTATAACCTTCTCTTTATTTTTCCCTTATTTTCGTTCTACAACTAATTATTTTGCAGTGACTTTTATCATTTTAATTGACAAGTGAAATTTTTGAATAATTGAATTTAAAAAACTCTATGACTTTTTACGAAACGGAGCCAGTAGCGAATTTTCAGTCTAAGATCACATATTGCATCTCTGTCACTTCGGTTTATAGGAGTAAAGTAGGATGAAATAGCATGAACCTACCTTTTATCCTATTTCACCCAACACCAGTATCATAAACTGGAACGACAGAAATGCAATATATGATTTTCGAGCCTTAGGAAAGTCGTACTTGAATAGTAAAGTGCCAACTTTTTCTGAGACCGATGCGCTATTACTGCAGGACGTCAATCTCAAAAGCAGGTAAAAATCATTTATTGCCTGAACGGTTTTTTTCTGTTTCTAGAAATATTTTATGGTAGAGATTTTCTATAAAATTGACAAGATGATTAGTTCAAATCATGTTACTTTATCAGGTGTATCATGAGTTCCCAATAAAAAGTCACGTATGAAAGAAAGAATTTTCCGAAATTTGCATATAAAAATGTAAAAAGGCCAATTTATTCTTATATACAAAACTATTTATTTAGAACTCATCATGTATCACCATTTCGTACATGTTAATTGAACTAACTAAGAGAACCCGTTGATATTTGACTTAAAGTATCAACAAACAATAATTATTTATTTTATATGTGAAAATGAAAGAATTGTTTGTTTTACTGATGGAAATGCATTAACTACTATCGAAGAGATTTATTCACGGTAAGAGTAATATTTGCTACTGCCAAACCTAGCCAAATTAGCACTGATAATACTGACAATACATATCCGAGCGCGCTTTGTTTACTCTATTTGATGCATCAAACTTGTAACTAAATTCAAATACAGTTTAAGCACCGTTTCAATTTCAACCACTTACTAGTTTATCCATCGGGATAAAAAGTGACCTGTGTCTTATTCCAGGTTATGAACGACATGTGTACTAACTTTCATGAAAATCTGTCCAGCCGTTTGAGTGTAATAGTGCAACAAATATCGAAAAGATTTTTGCATTTATAAAATTAATACGAATTTCCCCCCCAATCAAGTTCCGTTCTCTCGGTGGTCCTGGCTACAGTGGTACGAAAGCATGGAGAGAGAGAGATGGGTTACTGACAAGAGACACAGGTGCACGGCGTCTCAGTAGGCGAGGAAACGAGGAGTATCGACGTGGAGCTATGCTGACATCTACTGCAGCCCCAGCAGGGCGCAGGAAGATGCGTCGTCCGCAGCTCCGGGCGCAACTCCGGTTGCAACAGCAGCAATAAATCCTCCTGCTCGCCGGTGTCGAGCGCGTTTTGTCGACACACGCTCGGTCGAATCTCCTCGTCATATTCGTACGGATCCTCCTCCCCCGCTTTCTCCTCGCAGCTCTGCTCCGGCTCCGAGAGCCGGTCCTCCCGGAGTGCTCCTGCTTCCTCCAGGATACCACCTTTCCTGATTTCTAGTCAATTCACCTTGTTATTCTCTTCGTTCACCTAGCTTTATGTTAGGTTATGTGTGCTCGTCAACTCACCGTAAGTCGATCTCTACGCTAATTGAATGTCTGAACGCAATGATTCATGTCGTGTTTGTATGAGAGATGTGTATTGGGTGATGCATTTCATGTGGAAACAGTGATATTGGAATTATCGAGTCTATGATTCGATTGTATTATGTCACTCATGTTAACACTAAATGTATCGCGCCCAATCAAATGACCGGTTTTAAAATGCTATTAGTTCTTGTTGAAAGTAAATCTTATTTTAGGCATTAGTTCTCGTATTAGATTAATAATTAACTATACTCCAATTGGAAAAAATGAACTTTATTTTATAACCGATCATTTAACCGATTACGTTAAGAATAAGTAAAGAAAGGTTGTCACAATTGCAGGATTCCTAAATTGCAATTTTCTTTTTTAAAAAATGCTAGGAAAGTGCGATTTTTGCAAGCTTCCACTATAAAGTTTTGATACGTTTAGTGTTAAAAACGTAGGATGCAAATAGCAAAAGATTATCCAGTACTTTGCTGGATATAATAAATGTAATTACACGATTTATGTGTAATAAATGTAATGAAACGCATCACTGTTTGTCAAAAATATTTAAATAAGTTGATTAGCTCACATAAATAATCTAAATTCGTTTTAAGGGCGTGTTTATAGTAGTCACGCAAGCATATCAACTGTCGTGAATTCACGTGACGTTTACCTGAATTGTACGCCCAAACGCAATCGTTCATGTGAGGTGATTAACTCAGATGACTAATGTAATTTCGTCCTTAACCTTTACAGCATAACCTTTTTCTGCAGTCGAATTTTCGTGTCATGAATAAGTCAATAACAGTGAAGAAACTAATGCAATGTTAGTAAATATGGAACTGTTTCCTATGGTATAAAGTGGCGAGCGTATAAATAAATATGTAAAGATAGATAATTGAGAGAATTTAATCTACAAGTACTAGGCCAAATATAAATGAAATTATTTTTCGTTCGCAAATTTCCTTCTACGACATAATAATATTAATTTACACAAAACAACTATTTATATCAAAAAGATCAATTATATTTTACTTTTAACAGTATAACATTGGTTCAATGGTTCATTATGAAAACAGAATGTTCCTATTTATATATTCGTCACTATAATATACATATTAGTGTAATAGATTAGAGAAATCTAAAGAAATTTTCAGATTATGCAAAGTAAGGGTTAAGGCCGAACTTTGTGGATCTTTTCTCCTAAAGACCAGTGTTTAAAGAGCATGGGTCAACATACTATTTTGTAATTCCTTATTTCATAACAATTTAACCTCTATTTTGTAATATTTTGTAATAGTACGGTGCAGATATAATAGTAACAACAAACATTTTTCTTTGCCTTTCATTGTGAATGATGTCTAGGAAATTCATATACCATTAAATATGATCAAGTATGATAAATATGTAATAATGCCTCTGTGCAAAGATATTTAGTTAGAAAGTTTTAATTACAAATGACCGTGCAACGATTGAAAGTTGGCTACCTTAAATACAGATTCACAATTCAATAATGTACAGAGTGTAAATAATAACATAAATCACAGTTTCTTCTCAACCGCTCAAACATTTGTAAACACATTTCCAATATATCGATGCTATTTTTGTGAGACAGTTTTACTACACATAACTTTGATTATTTTTATACAACATATTTTGTAGAACTAACAAGTGTACAATGTTCTAGGAACCCGTGCGTTTGTATCGTAAAGGTAAGAGTAAGGTTGGGCGACTTAGACGCGAGTGTCTCTGATGTTATTCGTATTATGTTATTTTTTTGTGTATTATATTATGTGAGTACTATTATCTTGATTTCGAACAGAATCGTACTTACACAATATCGAAATGATTTAATAATAACAGTTTGTTCTTCAGTATGCCCCCAACAGTGCGGCCATTTCTACAGCTTACGATGATTTCTAACTACCACCATCTGTTCATTTAGATTCTAAATTTTAGAACAAAGACAAAAACGAATTCCTGTAAGGAACATTCGGCAATTAATTCCGGAACAAAACAATTGAACATCTAAGCTCGCCGAGTTGGTCACGAGCCAATCTTTAAAAATCCATATAATTTACACGGTAGCTTTTTAAATTCTCAAAGAAAGTGTGGGAGTTTAACTCGGTTTGAAGTCCCTGATTTTTATATACATATAATGATAAACAAATGAATAGAAAGATTCTGTCTTCATCATTGAATATTTTGCTACTAAGAATATAACAAAATCTGATCGAATGAAGTTCCTTGGTATGTTTTATCTGCTAGTTTGCAATATTGTTAAGTCATGATGTATTTGTTAATATGTCGAAAAATCTTGTTATTTATTACTAGTTGATTCTAGCCAAGCATTTAAATGTTTAATATTATTACGTTGTGGACAGAAATATTCGTCAAACGTTGATTCATAAGTATTATGATAATAAAATTTAGAATGAAAAAACGTAATTTGTATATTTTTTATCATAAATTAAATAAAAATTTATTTAATAAAATTTTAGATTATACAAAAATATCTAACTCTATCATGTTATGCAAAAGTATATTTAAAATTTACGGATAGCAAACAATTTCTGTTAAATTTTCTCCGGTTCTTGTACTCTATTTGTAGTATGTTTACCACTGGACAGTTTTAAAAGATAGAAAGAATTCAAATATAAAATTGCGAAAATAATTATTGATTGCTTATGGTCGTAATTATTGATTAATGTTAACTATAAGAATGTAATTAATAGTGTATTAAATATAGGTTATTGAATGAAAGGTGCTGTATTGAAAGTTAAACTGCTTTCTGAAGAAACAGACAGTTAGACATTATGGCATGCAACTGATCGTAAAATCATTGATCGTGACGCGGATAGGTAATGTAATGTATGCTTACGATACTCTCACTTTGTTGCACGAAAGATTCCAAACCGATATCGGTCATGCAATCTAATTTTAGTCTCGCGATCGACAACACGCACGATTGTTGATTCAATCAAACGCAGGTAGGCTACTAATGCGAATTTTAAGATAAGGCTTTGTAACTCTGAAATCTCTCGCTAGGTGGCTCACATTTCAATAGTCGTCTGCATACTGATTGGCGCATTATTTAAATCCTTCTGCCTTGTTTCCTTGAATAGTAATAGTTTTACCAATTCGAAAAAAATAATATAAATTGGGAGTAAATTAAATTGTTAAATTTTAAAATAGTAAATAATATTTAAGAATAATATTTATGTATGATTAATATATTGTTGACCAGAGAAAAGTCGGTGTCTTACATTTTAGTTTATTCTTTGTTGATTAGTTTATTTCTCGTAACATTAATTTGGATTTTACTGTATTGCACAATATACCGTCAACAATGTGTTAACTTAAGCCATCAATTTGGAGTTAAGACGATGATAATTTCACGTACGAAAGGATTTTGTAATGCGCACGTCCGCTTCTTAGTCATAACTAGTAAAACAATCCAGAAGCAGATTGCGGCACATATGAGCACTGATTGCTTTGGATTAGGTATCTGTCAGCGATCATTATGCAAGCAAGTTTTTCCATTAGTCTTCGCGAACTCTAAGAACTACAGTGGCGTAACTAATGCAAATACTATAAGAACTTGGATAACCTTCTGTCTATCGATTTACAGAACTGATGTGTAAAACAAATGAAAAATCAAACTTCATTTAACTGCTGTTAATAGTCACTTGACTGATTCGTCATTACAAGTCTGATATTCGACTTTCCTTCAATTTTTGATTTGTCATAATTATTAAATAGAAGTGCGAATTCCAAAATTTGTGCACCACATATACTTATTTTAGTGTTAAGAATTATTGATTGAAATTCACACGCGGAGGTTTAAATCTAACATTAAATTTAAATTTAAGTTCTAGCATTATACATATTAGGACTGTATGTTCTGTGCAATAATAACATAGTTTTGGGCGTTGTCACAGAATACCGATTACCAGGAAAAACATAAGAATTACAAAAATATCAAAAATTGTTTAAAACTATTTTTCGTTCGTAAATTTTCGATATACTTTTATATAGTTGAATGCTATTTATTCCTTGAATACCCGTTACAGTTTTTCGAATATTTCTATGTTATTTGTCCTTCCGAAATGTGTGTTCAGTGATACAGTCGCACGGGTACAAATCTACAAGGCTCTACCGAGCATTTGAATATACTAGTAGCAAAATGTCACTATTACCATCTAATCGGCGGTTTTTAGCATCGAAAGCTGAAAAGTAGCATACAGGATCATTCAAAACCATACTATCAGAATTAGTACTAAACGTAAATTGGAAAAGTAGATTAAATTGGAAGTTGAATTGTATTGCCGCGAAAATTGTAAACACCCGTTATATACTTTTGAATCACCCTGTATAAGAAATGAGCAGGTAAATCGCAATCTTAATGATTGTATGGCAATGTTTCTCAGCTGACGTCTCATGAAATACATAGAAAAAAAATACATTTTCCTATGTACAAGTATGATAAACATCATACAATAACAAAAGTCTTCCCAAATGTTAAAAGAGTTTTGTAATGAAATCGAGACGCTGGGATACAAAGGTTGAGAAACACTGCTGCTCGACATAGAAATTCGTAGACATTTAATAAATACACACACATACTAAAAGGATATATTGAGCAATAATTGTAGATCGAGATTTTTTCAAGATACACGTTCATTGTTTACAGATAAAAGTATATCAGTATCAATATTTATAATTGTGAATATATAATGTTAACATGTAAGAACAGTGACTACGGTGACTCATCGTCTCGTCCTACCAACACGTATTAGTCAGATAACATAGTTTTAAAAATGTACGTATGGTGCAGAAGTTTAAAGTTGACAACAAAAGTAACTAACTAATTGAAAAAATTAAAAAGAGCAAAAAGAGAAGAAGAAATGCTATAGAAAGTTGTTTTTTTATTTATATTTGCTTTGTGTGTTTAAGCAGTTATGGTATATATATTTTGAATAGATGTATATCAATACGATATGCTGTATTGTACTATAGTATAGTACAATTGTAAGTCCGACCGGCAGCCTGCGTATTTTTCCCGATTACAATTTGCATCAATCTCTTTAGACCATCATCCTCATACATTTAGAATATTTTCCGTTCTTTTTATTATTATTTTTAATCAATTTACTGATAAATGCTTGGCTTCTATAATTTCACAGTACAGAAATGTACACTCTGCGAAATGGTTATTATCAATGTGTTCGTTAACGGTCAGTATACTTTAGTATGACGAAAGAAGATTTCAAGTAATAACATTGCAAATATGCAGAAACACATCGCTGGTAAACAGTGAATTATTTTTATAATGGATTGAGTGGTCGGAAACTGTTAAGAGCAACTCTATATTCAATATTCCGGCAAAAATAGTATCGCCGTCCATTTCCTGAAAAGTGTTTTCCCCCCATTTATTCTGTGTCCCGTTTGTGATTTCAGCAAAATCACACCTTGATGATCTTGTCAAACTTAATCGTGACTGAGATATCGACTATAAACAATATAATCAAAAAATTGAAACCCGTAGTAAAAAGGTTGAGATAAAAAGAGACTTTCCATTAATTTTTTACCATTTGCGCTTTGATTGAATAATTACGTTGATTTGAAGTTCATACCGTGAAGCAACATAAATTCAGAGGAAAAAACACCAATTTCAAAAAAGATTTTGACAAGTGGCGACAAGTCACAAATGCATAGTAAAACACAATCTTTATGAAAATGACTTCTAACATCAACAAACTCGAATAACCTTACCATTCCGAGTTTTAAAGGAAATTCTGTACATACAACGTCGCATTCAGACATTGAAAAATATGACAGTGTGAAAAGGGAGCGCTTAGATCAGATTCATATACGACAGGCAGTAATCCGACGCCGAGGGTCAACCTTCACTGACATTAGTGATAACGAAAATGCTGACGCGCACATTTGTCTAGTCAACTAGGTGCTAACTTATGCACACAGTCATAAATTACGTCAGCAATAGCACATATTCATTTTCATCACCGTGGAAAATACCAAAATCGACAATTATGTTACTTTATTGTATGATTATGAATAATACCGCGAACAGAATAGAATCGTCGAACAATAGCCTAATTCTACCGTAAACTAATAAAACTATGTAGGAATCTTGTGTCGACGGACATATGTATTAGACAAAGAAACACTTTCTAAAGCAAACCTTTTTTTCTCCAACAGAATGAGACGACGGGCAACCACTTAGGAGCAAGTGCGAATCGAGCTACGCATGAAGTTAGGGTTCGGTAGTTTAGAACGCAAAAAAATCAATTTTACTCAAATTGAGTGGAAAATGTTGTAGAATGAACCTTGTCAAATTAAAAACAGTTTATCTTACTTTGTCTCAAAATTAATTATTTTTCAGTGACTATTAGAATGTTACTTAAACGTACTTACTAAAAACTATTTCTATAAATTATTTTACTTTTTTAAACAAACGGATTAACATTTTTAAATGATTGTAACACACTGACTGTAACAGATGGACGTACGGACATGACGACATTATAAGCATTCCATGAACTCTGTAACTCTAGAAAAAGTGGAATAACTAGTAGAAAATACCAGCAGCGTACGGTGAAGAGTGAGAAAGAAAGCGAAACGATGCGAGGAAAGGCTGAAATCGATAAAGACTATACTGACCGCCGGTTGGCCAATTTTAGGTGGGTTGAAAAAATTACAAGTTGTATGGTCGACTGGTGGGTGAAATTAAAATGGAGAAATTGTTTATTGGCAAACTTCTTATATTGAATTCGAAATCCTTCACGTTGCTACAAATACTTAAAAAATGCAGTACGCTGTGACTCTTTGCTTTTCCTTCACTTTACACGATCATCATTCCAAGAAATCTTATAAATAATATAGCAGTTGATATACTCATCAATTGTAAGGTGCACATTTATTTCTCTTGCAGTTTAATATGTTCGAAAATATTTAGCGAAAATGTAAAGTCGAAATTCTCTTGCATTTTGGATGGAAATTTAATTGCAATTTTTGTTTCCCAAGGAGTCGACAAATTCTGAATGTTACAAAAACAAAAAGACTACGCAAAATCCCAAGACGCGTGCCTCTAAAATTTGGTTTTTAGAATTTTAATTTCCTGGGGCTGCAAAATTTGGGAAAAGGGGTGATGAAATAAGTAGAGAATTTTATTTTTAGTTCATGATAAAATTCAACTGTACTGTATACAAAAATATCACTTACAGAAAAAGCTGAAAGTTGATTAAAAGCACTGAAACCCATTGAGGATACTATTTTAGTATTGGGATGAAATCATGAGGTGAGTGCATTGGACGATCACAAATAAAAATGATTTATTCAATGTTTTGACAACCAGTACTGCTAAATAACAATAGATTTTGATATTTATGATGATTTCATAGGCTCTTGGTCTTCGGCAAAACCCACAGATTACTTCTGGGAGGAAACAGGGATAAACATCTAAAAGATATAATGTTAATTTTAAGGAAAAAATAAAAAGTAACTGAAAATACAGAGGAGTATGTCGAGCCTATTGCTTTTGTAAGATAATTTGCTTCTGAACTAAAACGGATAGAAGAAATCATTAAAGGTAATTGTAAGGAAATCATTTTCTTAAAAGTTATTAATTAGTGATATCCACTTGCAATGACAATCTCTTATGCCTTTCAATCCGTTTTATTCTTTGGCAGCTAATTACCATACACTAGTGACCATATAAACAGATACAAGTATTTGAGAAAATTTAACTGGCATTCTTTTTTGTTCAGATATATTACATATATTTTTCTCATAACATTGTATCAATAGTTTAAAGCGATGTATTCTCTCGATTCCAATAACAGTTACACAAATATATTAATATTAACATAACTTTAGATTTTTTAGAGATATTAACTAACACTTCTTTATTGCTGCAATGCTAATTTGCATCTAGTATAGAAAACATTACAAAAAACATCGTTTAAATTAACTTTCCTTTGTTTTTAACAATATAACATTGTTTCAGTCGTGAAGATAAAATATTTTAATTTATATGCTCGCCACTCTATCTTTAATCGAGAAATTCTATCAAATTTACTATAATAATTATTATCTTCTTTATTAAGTTACGTATGCCATAAGATGAAAAAAACCTAAAATTCGAATGGAAGGAAAATTCAGTTTTTTCCTTGTCGCAGGGCTTCGAAGGAGACATGTTTAGATTCATAAAAAAAGTATTATGGAAGGCGTGGAATGACATGAAATGGAAACTTTGTAACTTAAACAAAACGGAATTTTTATGTCTCGCATAGTTTCGGAGATATTCAACTGCAGTGACTAAAATGGAACACTCTGTACAGGTGTAGCGTTACTAATGACTCGTAAGCTGAGAGTGATAGTTTCAGGCGGAGCTTAGTCATGTGACACAAGGAGGAGTCACACTGAGAAGTCTTATGTAAGACAATGATGAACCCACCGTAGCAGCGCATGTCAATGATTACTTTTTCTAGATAGAGTCACACATCTGTATAGGAATTTTTTGGAGCTATTATAGCAACAAACATGAAGTAAGATCCATGCATTCATATACACTAAAAGAAATCGCAGGAATAATAAAGTACTATTAAATATTTTTTGTGTTTTGTTAATGAACCCAGAATCAACTCAACCAGTCGAACATTATACAAATAGACAAGTCGTGCTGTGCTTATTCAATTACACGAATTATAGTTGTAGAGAAATAAGACTTTAATTCAATAACTAAATCTTGTTGAAACAATGTACAGTATACAGTAGATTACAAATGGTATATTATACAGTCGCACTTTTCTATCGCTTAGTTTTCATTATATTGCGCAACTGTTATTCAAAATAGGTTAATAAACAAATTTCGTGGAAACAATCTACGTTATAGCAGGTTATTTCGTATTTTCCTTTTTGCAACCGTTTTGTTCTTCGAACAAGTACAAAACTATTAAATCCACCGTACGAGGGCAAAATTACCGAAAATCCTGTTACTTTACTGTTCACTATTTTAATTTACTGCGTTGTCATTCAAACGAACACATTAATGATCTTCTCTTCATTGTAATATAAAAACTGTTACAATAACAATATCTATTTCAATTCGATGTTATAATTGCATTTGACTATTTCTATGTTTCCAATTGTTAATATTGGGTTAACCTATCCGTGACAACAAATGCAACAATGGAAAAAAGAATAAAAAATCATAAAGGAGTATTAAAAACAAGTTTAATAATAGAAAAGAGAATCCCCTTTATAAAAACTTTAGATTTCAATTTTTGTTACATAATTGAATTGTTCTTACATAATCTAACCCAATGTATCAGGTGTTAACCCGGAATGCAAATGGAATCAATACACATCATGCTATTTTGGTTTCGCTTGGTTGATACACTTTAGTACTGTTCTCTATGTACCAATGATTTCATTTAATCAGCTTGATTAAATAGTGTTATTAAACTTTCTATGATACTTCCTGATAAATGCAAATGCCTAGACAAAATCACAGATGAACATAATGATTGAAATGCTTAAAAGATGATGTCATCAGACTTCTTGTGACACATCCCAATGAATACGAATGTTTTATTACATCCTTGTCAGACAAACTTTTCTTACTTATTGTTACTGAATGTATCACTATTATACGTACAAGCAATGCCCAGCCTTTTTGGCCACTGGTGACAAAATCATTAAAGAACATTGAGAAATTATCTCTAAGAATCGTGAACTTGTAAACAAACATAGAACATCAATGAAAAGTTCCTTGTTGTTTTGCCAATCGAAACACAATTTCTACTCCGAACTGCAAATCAGTAGAATAACTGACTGCGTATCAGATGCTTAAATGATGATGCCATGCGATATGATATAGTAACACTTCCTAGGAAGCTATGGGTAGTCCAAGCGGAGACACAAAAAACTGATAATAATGCAACAGCATAAATGTTTTGAACTACGCCAGAAGACTTTTGGAAACAAGATTGTTGCAAAACTGTCTAATACTAAAAAAAGTATTTTATATTATTAAATAGGAAAACATTTTTAGGCTCACTATTGTATTTAGTATTATTATAGTGTTTGTGAAAAATCATTATTGAATTTCCCTTCATGAGAGGTTGAAACAAATTTAAAGGTGTAATCTAAACAAACATAGAAGATGATGCTTCTCGAAAACAAATATTGTAAAACAATGGGATAGCATATATCCGACTATCTAAGCACAGGTTGCTTTAATTCCTTGTATGTATCAATTTCTCTGGGCTGTTCTCTCTTTAAATTCACAGTAGAACCTCGATTGTTCCAAGGGTTTTGTGGACTCTTATTTTAAGACTTGAAATGTTATTAGTTACTCATAAGCTCTCGTTTGAAAAAGAATACCAGCTTGCACAAATAAGTTACTCTATTTAAAAACATGATTTTACTCTACAATGGAACAGATAGCACTGTACGAATAATTATGTTGAAGTTGTATTCGTCTTCTACAGTCGAACCTTTGTTATCCAAACTAATTAGGAAACACGTCTGTTTAAATAAAACAACATTCGTGTAGAAGAACTGTTAGTCTCTTCCCATTGATCTTTGCACATTTAAAAAAAAAGGTACAAATATTAATAATAGCAATAACAAATACCAAACTTAACTATAATTTGCTTCAAGATTTATGACTTCTGAAACTTTTTAGCGATTAAAGTTGTGACTAGTTACATTACACGATAAACACTGAATGGTGTAAGTAGATGTAGTTGGATAACTGACTTTCAAGTAGCACAGTGTTAGGACAATACAAAACATGAGTAACAATGTAATGGATACAAGCATGTTAGGATAGCTGAACATTTAAGTACAGTGTTTGGATAGAAGAAGTTCTAATGTATGTATTAGCTAATATTCGAAATACTTCCAGAAATGTCCACAAGTTCAGATAACCGAGCGTTCAAATAAGACTGTTATTGGGCAACAGGGTTTTGGATAAAAACAGTTCTAATTCTTTTACCATTTCCACACAAATTGAATGTTCGCTTTATAATTTCTCAATTCATAATTGTGCATTCTGCAAAATGATTTGAAGTGCAAAACTTATATAACACGAATAATACAAACGAGTAAGGAACAAAAGTAACAGATTCTTCAAAAGGTTAGTCGACCAACTGTACATACAAGAAACATTATTACATTCCTTGCACATTATAAGATTTCCAAGTACAAATATCAAACGCCAAAGCACGAGAATGATTCTTTTACTGCCACTAACTACAATCAAACAATGAATTTCAATGACGATTCCTATTCCTTTCTGTAATCAATTATATGCAGTGTAATTGGTTGTAATTTGTGTTGGTTAATTGGAAAGTAAACGAAAGTTGGTTTAACGTTCACATGATTGTCGGGCTAACCTCACCGACAAGGTTATCCGCATGAGCAGAACGCCGGATCTACACTCGCAATATCAAGTACAAAAACCGCACGTGTCAGATAAGTGAAAAAGTAACGTACAATTGAAGTGCAAAAAGGGTTAAAGTTCGTGAAAAATGGCGTCAGCGAGATTACGAAGACCTTCTGCTGTCAAACAATGACGTAACTCCGGCGAGTATGCTTGAAATATTTGACGATCCTAAAGCTACGTCCTCACTGGACGAACAACCACGAACTTTTTGTTATTTCTTTTGCTATTTCGGCTATTGCGGGTATATATAAATAAATGATTTGTGCTAAAGTTATAACTATTTAAATTATTGTTGCATTGTTCAAATGTTTTTGTTTCAAAAGAGTTTTCTTGTCTGAACAATCGGAAACTTTTTGTTATTTCATTTTCTTGAGAAACCTTGACGGTTCCGAAAGTTTGTTAAAGCTTCCTTAAGCTGCGAACTCATACAATGGCGACTTTGAATGTTGTTTATTAGACATGGAAAAGTGCTAGATTAAATTATAACCGTTTCAGAGCTGTGAAGCTGGTATTGACATACTACAATTCAAATTCCTAAGAAAAAGATAGGTCAACACTAATTCCGAACTTTGTATAATAAGGTAGTTTTAATGTTTGTGATAGCGAAAAAAGTCGCTGCGTGGTATTGATACATCGATATTATTGTACAAAATAATAATAAAGATAATACAAAAATATTTAGAAATGAGCATGAAAATTTCCTTGTTGTTTCAGTGAGGACATACTTTAGCAATTGTCAATTTAATACGATAATTGACGTATAAGATAACATTTAGAAAATAGCGCAAAAATTATGTATTTTAATTTTTTTTAAGAACGATAAAAAGTGCATTGTTAAATAGAATTTCAAAACCAGTTATTTGATTCTAAAGTATAAACAGATAACCGATCAAAAAACTTAGAAACGCGACTAATTTGGACATATCATTCATATTTAGCATTAGTAGTACAATACATTCTTCTACCACATACGTGTGCAGCATGTGTTTAGAACCAATAGAACGCTATTTGCCATCTGCGTCGACAGTTACTTATTGTCGTTTTACACATATCCGTGTACCACCAAAGCAGATGGTTAATATGTTTCTTTTGTTTTTAAATAGCACACAATTACTCAGGTATACGTAATGCATATTTATTGGCACTGTTTGGTAGTGGCACATTACGTTCATTGATTAAAGGTTCATTTACACATATCAGAGATAGAGTCATGACCGTGTCACTAGATACTCGTATGATCACACACATATATAGTAAATGCGTGTACACAAGAACAATAGAATTTGCCATTTCCTCTGATAAAGCGCTGATACGTCGCGTGTATGTGAAAATCGACCATAAAAGGCTGTTTCCACATACCATGAACGTGTCAATGGATGTGTACACGTGTGGGTGTACTTAAAAACAATAGATTGAAATTTAAGATCTGCACCGACGCGCCACGGACACGTGCAAATCGACCTTAATGCTTCGCATTCACGCGTAAAGGTCCATTTACACAAACCAGTGAACGCAGTGTACCATCAATACATAATCGCAACGTATCCATGTGCGAATACTTGAACCAATAGAATGCTATTTCCCTTTGCACTGATACGACACTGCAACTTCGACCCATTTGCGTGTGAACCGAGTCTAATTCGAGCATAAACAGTTCCTAATCATGATACGATCGCATATCTATGAAAAAATCTCGCAGCATTCAGTATGTGTGTGTGTGTCATCACTCTTAGTAAGATTGATGACAATTGCGCGGAGGAAGGAAGGAAAGGTTACCTATCCGGAGTAACTGCCGCGTGAATGAAGACAATCAATGCTTACCATTCGACAGAAATGACTGGCGCGGCTGACGTCAAGCTACGCGAATTCACCGAGATGCCGGAAACATCGCACTGATTCGCGCACGGCTCGCTTTCGCTGCTACGCTTCCCTGACAAGCTCGCCTTGCAAGCACTCCGACACTGCTTTTGCACTGCAACGGTTCTCGGCTCGGAAGTTGTCGAGTTTCGAAGGTGCTTTCAATGCTGAGCGCCGACACGCATTCCGAGCCCGAGAACGAAAGGCGGCGATGCCATCTTGGAAACATCTGGATGTGAGTGTGCCTCCTGTGTGCATTCTGGGTGTGCTCGTGTCGTGCACAGCAGCCGTCGGTGCGGAGGATCGCTTGCGCGCGCACGCGCCGCTTAAATGCGAGAAGGCGCGCGCGCGCGTGTTAAGCGGTGGAGGGAAAATCGAAAGCTTGCAGCTTGCGGGTGCACTCCATGATACAGCGGATGAAACAAGTTCCGCGGACATTCCCTTTTCTTGCAGCGAATTTTGATATAGAGGGATTTCTTTTCTTTTTTAGAAAAAACACATTTTCTTAATGCTTAAACTGCGTAATAGTTTTATTGTTAGTTTTCTCAAAACTTAACTGAAATTTAGAGTGAATACATCTATTTTTCTATCGTAAATAGCGATTTAAAAACACGTTTTAAAGATAATATCTATAATCGTTCATTAAAAATTAACAAACGTTACAGATAAAATACCACATATATGAATAAATATTAATTAATTATGATTATAATTATTACCGTTGTCAATTTTGCCCTAATGGTATGCCCGAATGGTAATTTCGAAGGCGTTCGTCAACACACAAAGGCACAATAAAAGTGTGTCAATAAGCAATAGAAAAATTGTTATACATAAATTCGGAAATCCATTGATGTCAACAGCAATTTAAGGAGTAAAAAGCAAAGTTTATTTTTTAAAAAGAAAATAAATATTCTTAAAGGCAAATGTTTTCTCCTTCAAGAAAATTCACTTCAGAAAATCTGCGTATACGAATACTTTTCTTACCCACTGTAATTTTAGGGACAGTTTTTTAGTTTTATAGAGACTTTTATCTACCGCTAGAATAATTTTATATAAATGCATTACGTAATTAACATTGAAGTCATAAATAGTTCAATTTAAAGATGAAACTGTATTTAGTTATAGTTTCTGTGTTTACAGTTCCTAGTATTGTGTAATTCTATCTATAGAAACATAGAAATTGCATTTTTGTTATAATCAAATTGTTGTTATACAATTTGATCCAACATATGAAGAGTTAATTCAAAATACGAATGTAATGTAGTCCAAAATACACGTGGTGCTATTTTGGTTTGGCTCGTACATCGAAGCGCAGTTCCGTTTACGTATCATTGATTTCATTTATACAGCTTTCCGAATTGCAAATCAACACAATGATTCAATGCCTGTATATATACTTGAATGATAGTATCATTAAAATTCTTATGGCACTTTCTGACATATGTGAATGTGTTTATGTTAAATACTTAAATGAAGAACATAACTTCCTTGATGGAACTTTTATTGCTTGTTATTGCTAAATGCCTTTTAAACGAAAACTTGCAGGTTGCTGGTGAACTTAATGATATCTTTATTGGCCTTTTTTTTGTTTAGTAAAGACTTCGATTTGCTACTGGAATCATTTGCAGTAAGGTAATTGTCGCGTTATGGACCATTATATCCAAACATCACAGATAAGGAACGATTAGTTCAGTATACTGAATCAACACTTAATCGTGCTGATCGATGGTGATTACATACTACTGCTACGTGATGCGATCGTAATCACACCAATCATTATGACCATATGTGCATGCAGCAGCACATTGATCTCTGATTGCGACTTTTAAATAGGTTCGCAGACTTTGAACCCTTACACATAGAAATGTCACACATATGTGAAATTTTGAGGATGACTGAGAACACTAGAGAACACTCTAGTATATTTATAAAATCAATTGCATAAAAATAAAAATATGTCTGTTGGAGATATTTATAAATAATTTATACTGAAAATAATGATTTAATTAATTGTTGCGCTGTTTAAATATTCTTTCGAAAGTTCTATTTTTTCTGAAGAATTTTTTTGTTATCTCTCGCAGTTGCAGAGCAAAAACTTTCGAAGAAAGATCATCTTGGAGAAACTGTGATTATGGACTGTGATGATTTAGTGTGGAAATTCCCATATATGGATACACCCACGCAGCATAGACTAAGCTGCGCAGTAATGATGCAACTTTAGTTTCATAAGAAATGAACATTCTTTCCAGAACTACATCTGTTTAATAAAACGGTCAACAAATTCGAATATTTTTGCTAGTATTCATATTATACTTTTCCAGAAACGTGCTATTTTTTGTTTAAACCGTATGATTCATTTTGATGTTAAAAATAAAAATGTGGTAATTACATCTGTTGGCTTTAGAGAACGCGTACAAAGTGTAATGTTTTCATTGAAATTATGTACCTGCGTCGGTCGAGTTCAAAGTCATTTCAATTGTTAGGTAAGAAGTAATAATCTATCTTACACGTCATAAAAATGTTAAGTAACTTGCAATTACTTTAAGTGTAAAACAGAAAACAAAACCCGAAGAATGGTAGAATCATTCTTTGACAATTAGCATTCCTATCCGTCTAAGAAATAGAGGTTATGGTGTCTCTGCGCAAGCTATCATTATTGGGGTGCAACATATGTTACACACTCAATTGTTCCTAAATAGTCATTTTTACCCATCCAACGATATATTTAGTTCTCTCATAGTAACTTGATTGATTTTTACTCAAACTGCAACAGATTTTCACACTTTGGCGTTGGTTGCTGTCTTTAATCTTTCAAAGCCTTTTGTGCGCCAATAGAATTCTTTTGTATGTACGAGAATCATGCTGGTATGCATATGTATCCATATGGTATCCGATGTGCACTAAATGTTCCAACTAGGACTTTCTGTATTAATTGGTACCACAATTGCATCTTTTTGAATTAAAGACCGCTTCCACTGTATTGTCCAAAAGAAACTGGCACGAAGCCAACTTACGTAGCGTGCGATGTTCAATTGAAACCTGAATTGACAAGATTTAGCACGCTTGACGAGTCCGTGGCAGCACGAATAAGGAATTCAGGACTCGTACATTGCGATTGTGACAGAGGTTTCGTCTTAATGATGCTTTTATGTCATTTTAATGAGTAAGTACATGTGTCATCCTTCTAAGGATGAGAAAAAACTAATGACCACTTTAGTGGATGAGCCACCCAAAAAGGAGGCAGTTTGATACCAACGGAATTTTTACCGTGTATTATTTTATTACATAATGCCTCTATTGTTATTGTAAAGAGACCTCTGATAATGAAATATTTTCCAACAAGCGATTTTTTGTATTATTAAAAAATATTTTTTAACTTCTTATTGGGAAGCTTCTTATTTCTCAAGAATTTTAAGTTGTTTATAATAAGTTGACTTTGTCGAAATTTTTAAATCAGTACTATTTATTTACTAATTAGTATTGTTATATTGTGGTAAGAAATATTTGCAAATCTGCTATGAATATTCAAAGAAAGCATAGTATGGACCCATAACATATCGTACAAGTTTTTAAATAAATAAATATTTACATACTATTAAATATGATTTTAATCCAAATTCGTATATATTTTCAGTATTTTTCAATTACTAAGATATTAAACTATTAGAAATAAAATATCTATTCAACTTAACTAGAATTTGCAATATATTGCAAAATAATTATTATCAATGTATTTATTAACGAGCAGTATACTTTACTATAACCGGAAAGACCTTTCAGAAATAGCACTATAAATGTATAAGGAAGATGCTTTAATATAACTAATACATAGCCAGACGAATGAAAAGAAAAGGTCAGTTCTTAATGTAATAATTAAAGGGGTCGGAAACTTTAGTGAGAAACTGTACAGAGTAATGCCTTTGCCTTCGAATCAACTGTGTCGGTATTGTAATACAATACAAATTAATAATATGTGTATTACAAATATTAAAAGCGTGGGGACTACCAATTCCAACCTAGCAATTTGTGCGAACAATAACGTAACTAATAAAAAACACAGACGCATTGTCCTGTATGTACAAGCAGAGCTTTATCTCATCAGCATATAACCTCATAAATGTCACGCTGTTCTGAACAAGCATTATGTAATTATTCTCCAAATGACTTCATTATGGAATATCATACCATAATGCGATACCATTTGTTCTAGTATCATTTGTGTCATTTGATGTTTCATTAGACGCTATAATTACCGGGCGGTCTCAGATTAACAAGCGCCATAATATACCTGAGATATTGTGTCATTGATTTAAAGCGAACGTGATGCCTTTTAATCCTCTCAGAACATGATACACGTCCTTAGCGATATACACTTTCGTGTGAAGGCGTATCTTAAAACAATTGCGTGGTGAACATCGTAGGATTTAATTAATAGTTCATTTTATAATGTTAATATAATAGATTTTTATATATTAAATGTAGTACAAAAGCCTTTTAGCAATCGTAAATTTGTAATACTTTTGTTAAAACTAAGAATTTTAGAAATCGTCTACGGAATGTTCTTTTCTATGTTGGCAAATTAAAAAAAGTATTTTATTTTTCTCAAATTTCCTCCTGTTTTAAAACAGGTAACATCACCTGAAGTACTGTGTACAAAATTGCAAGAAAACGATAATCAAATTTTTTGGTAGAAATTAGTTTCGATCAGAAGTTCCTTCATCTTTGTTAAAATTTTGAGAAAGCAAAAGGATAGAAATATTGAACAAAAATATATAGCATCGTTCAACCTTACTTTCATTTATTATTTACAATACAACACTGTTTCAATTATGGTAATAGAATACTGCTATTGTTATGTTCGATACTGTACGTTCAATATGCCCAGAATATCTAATTTCTATGAGTGCTGCGTCGGTCGAGGTAAAGATAGAAAAGGGATTTGCTATGATGCAAATAGACCAAATACTGAATTAGTGAATGAGTATCTGTAACTGTGGGCTGGCCGAGCCTCTAAAGCGGCCGGGATCGATATCTAAAAATGGCACACAACCAACTGCTAATCCTACTCCAACAAATAAGGAACTGATTTGTACTTTATTTATACTTCAAGACTTCCAATTAATATAGCATTTATCGATTGGTACTAATATTATTAATGTAATACCAGAGAAAAATGCAATTCTTCCTTTGCTAATGCTACTCCTTCGTAATAACGTACCGATTTCAGCTTTATTTTTAATAACTACGTTTTAAAACTTCCTGTTAATATAATATTTATTTATTCTTACTGGTAGAGAATCACGCAATTCTTTCTTCATTCTCGCTTTGCACGGAGTTCTTTAACGGGGTTGCTATGAAAATATATTTTATTGTATGCTTCATCGGTTTAATTAAACTTTATATTTATTTCCTATCATATGTCGTCTTTTTCGCGGGGAATTAAGTTTTAACAAACTTAAGGGAAACATCACTTCAAACGGCGTGAACTCGAGAAAAAGTGTTAATTTTCTTCGGAATGCAACGATTGAATCTGATTGGAATCCAACAAAGCGTTTACACTGATGCTCAATGTGATCGAGCTCTATGGGTTTTCGGAATGTAAATATTTCGTTTAACTTATTTACTTACTGTTACACTAACTAAATAATTACCGTAATAAATATTCATTCTTCAGATTCGCAGTATAGAAATTTGTGGGGAGTTAGTACTTCGTTAATCAATATACTACGATCATTGATACAAAATGATAAGATACTCAAATAGCTAAATTTACAGGGAATAAATTTTGATCTAATTCAAACATTTTTTAATAAGCTTTTGTAAGGGATAGTGCATCTGTACCTGTTGTTATTCAAAAGTTTTTCCTTATATCATTCGGGTGTATTTTTTCTTGTGGACTATTCCATGCATTACATTTCATATACGTATATTTTTTCGGATAATAAAGAAATTCCAGCATCGGAAGTAAATAAACTTATATCCCCCTTTATAAGAGATAAATTCATCAAAATCTCTTTGGAAACTGCGATATTTCAGGGAGTGTGCGAACACACTTTTAAATTGACACTGCGCATGAAATTATACATACTTATCAATTTTCCTTTTCCACAATAGTATGTAAAATGCAAAGATTCTTTAATATAACGTTTTTCATTGAATAAAATATACTACTAATTTACTATTAACTAAAAAATATTAATTATTATAGCTCTATAGTTTGACTCTTCTGTGCAGCGTATAAGTATTAGCACCGTCCAAAGATAAAGATGCTATTAAAAATATTCGCGGTTACGTTCATTATTGCTCAACACTAGCATTGAATCAAACCATAACTATTATAAAATGATCTAACACAACATCGAAAAGTCGGAACACGGAGGAACTATTGGATTATGCAGAGACTCAAAAACGTACCTTTGTTGAGCAAAAAAGTCCTAATCACTCTTATATAAATCTTGCCATGCTTCGTTCTTGCTACGTGATACAGGAAGTCTGGCACAATGCCATGTCCCTCGAGGATGTCATTCTCTTGAAGAATCTCCTTTAGGAATTCGACTCTTTCGTCGGGCGTGCTCTCGTCCGGTGGGACCAGTCTGGTGTCCAACCACTCGACAACGCCCAGGTCCTCCCAGAATTCGGGTATCTCCTCGCTGTCATTACTCGGGGCGGACTTTCTGCTTCTGCATTGCAGCAGGCTCGGCGAGGACGGATCGAGGCCGGAATAAGAAACTTTTAAAGCGAGGTCTGTAAAAGTCGGTGCTCGGACTGAACGCCCTTCATTGGCCCTACGCGGAGAAAATGATGTCGGCATCGATCGGAACCCTCCTTGTACCATTGCTGATGCGTCCAAGCTTGTTGGAGCAAACCTGATGTCAGACGCCACTGCATCGACAGTCTCATTATATTTATCCAGCGACTGAGAATTCCAGTCAATGCCATCTCCTCTGTGTAAAGCAGGTCGCTCGTAATGCAATTGATGATGCCCGCTGATTTCATTTGGCTGTAACCTCTCTGATGAGGTTAGGTGATGCTGATAAGAATAGTCCACTTGGTCCTTGCCTAGCCTTGAGGAATCTCCGCTTGATTCTCTTCTGAAACCTTGCGCACTATTTATCGAAGAGAGGAAATACTCTCTTTCTGAAAGAGGATTCCGCGTTGGATGGAAGTAGGTCCCGGGTCCAAATCCAGATCTAGGTCCGGACCCGGGGTAAGGTCTGGATCCCTCGTGGAGCCAGCTAACCCCTTCGACCCTACCGAATCTAATTGGGTCGGATTCATCACACTCGTTGTTACTCCAGATGGAGTATTCATGCTGGTTATCCTCTGTAGATTGAAAGTCGATTGGAAGACATAGATCTGGACGCGTAGGAGCTCGATCCGATTGGAAGATATCGCTTGGAAGATTTGGATCCCTTCCTCCTCTATTATCTATACTAGTGTTCCTTTCAACGCTTCCGGCGGATGTGGCTGATTTAAACCATGATTCTTCACCCCCTGCAACCACTGGGGTTTTGTCTTCATCCTTACTCGTCCGGGATTGCAAGTCGCTACTAGACGCATCCTTTATGATCCTGGAAGACTCCTCAAAAAACCTGTCTTCCCACTGTCGGGAGGATCTGCGTGGATCGTAACGATCTTCGGGCTCGCTGCTCATGACACCATAATCTCGAGTTACTCTACTGCACCCGAATAAGCTCCGCTTTCACCACCACTTGGATGCTTCCGGAATTTTTAGTTCATTGAAGAGTCACTGCGTCGTCCTTCAAGCCTGCCTTACCAGCTTGGCATGTCTCCCACTGCGATTAGCGGACTCAATTCTGAATGTAAAAAATGATCCAGTGATTTCCGAAGAGCGTGCATTGGCGAATATGAATATTACTGGAACTGTGCTAGCAGGGCAGTCGGAATTGCTCGAATTCGAATTTAGTTAACTTTTGAAGTTACGCCTCGTTAACCAACGAGTAAGTAAAACAGGAAACTCGCTTGTTTGTAGCTTGTTTGATTCAGGAATATATATAATTAAATATAGGACTGATACGTTAATCCTTTAGGGCGTAATGTTTTGAAAAATTAAGGTTGCTCGGTATTACTTGTTCCACGATTTGGGATATTTATGCAAATATAGAGTTTTATTTATGTATTACAAAATTATATTCAGAAGTTCGATTGTTTTAATTTTTCATAGGTCTTTCATACGATGCATTGAATATTTTAGAAAGAATTACTGCTCTATAGATTACATAATTTATCGTTGAGAAAACGAGTATGCTTTATTTTGTATAAACTTGAGCAGTTTACTTATTACAATTGCTGAAATATGAAGGGCTGGATGTGAATTTACTGGCAGAGACAAGTTCATTGCACTTATAATTTTGCAATCATGCGGATGTCACTGGAAATAGTGAGCAACGAGGATTGTGTGGGAAATGCGACTTAAGTTGTTCGAATATGGTAAGTATAATTTAGTATAACGAAAAATAATTTCAGGAATAGTCAGTTATTATTATAATGATTCGATCTGGCTGGAAATTTTTAAAATCAACTCCGTGTAATAACTAAATTTATATAAATACAACACAGTATACCGGAAACATAACGCATAAAAGAAGTATTCGCATACCCAGATTCTCACAAGTAATTTTTTTTAAAAGGAAATCATTCTGTTTTGAAAACATTTATATCCCCTTAAAACAGAAATTTTCTTGTTCAAGTCATTTTTTCTTAAAAGAAAGTTTTTTTCTATATGAAAATTTAATCCCTCTCTAAGGAAAAGGATGTGTGGAAATGGTTGTTTACCCACTGTACATACGGTACAGACTGTCCTTTTTGAAAAAAATATCTTATTGGAGAATACTATTCTCTCTAAATAGAAATATATTTTCTTACATAAGAAGTGTCCTCCTTAAGAAAAAATAAATTTCCTCAATTATTTTTATTAACAAAATTTGTTTGTGCGAATATTTTTCTTATCCACTACTGGTAACTGTTACTACTAGTAACTGTACGTATAATAATTCATCCTACGTCAAAGGGCAAGGGTGATCTCAAACGAATAAATAAATACAAATACGCAAACATCCGCAGTCTAATTATTCAAGTGACAGTGAGACAATGGAGGGCGACAGTAGTAGAGCAGAGTATGTCGCATATGACGCGATATTAAAATGAAGACGTGACAATCCTTTCTCTTTCAAGTGACTGCACTCTCGTCGAATAAGAGATCTGGAATGGGCCAAGGTCGATATTACGTTACAGCCGGAATACCAATCTCGAGGAAGAGTGACACTTGCGGTTACATTGCAACGATTTCCATCGGGAGCATGAAAAACCGTAAGTACGAGCGTAATTTTGCGATTTCCGCTTGATAGTTCTGCGATTCGCCCGAGGGGAATGCACGCCAGTGAAAACGCTTTCGATTCTTGCGAAAAGTGACAGAAACGACCCAGCCGAGTAAATGTAATACCCTTAAAGGTTTCTCAATATTAAAAAATATGAGCGAGAAGTTATGAAATTGAATAACTGTTAATTATAACAATTATAATCAATAAAATAATTGTTAATTATACACGCGTTTTAGACTCTGAGGTTACTCTATTAAATTTTACTATATTCTAATATTTTATATTATTCTATTTATATTATTCATTCATTTATACTGTTCGATTATAATATGTTTAATATTATACTGTAAAAATCATAGAATTTACGTAGAATTTTTTGGATCCTATTTGTTCACATTGCAAGAGTATTATTGTTAATGCGTTTGTTACTGGTGAATATACAACACTCCGAGGTGGAAGGGCAAAAATCATTCAACATGAGTGGCGCAAATTAGTAACAAACGAAAGTAAGGGGACCGTTGTTGCTATGATGAATCTAGCACGATTTTGGATTCCTCACAAGGTACAAGATTACTGCTAAGTGTAAAAATAAAAAATAAAAGCTCGAGAGACTAATTCTCTTATAAAGAATAATACTGCTAATGTACTTAAGTCCTTGGCATTATGGAGAAAATTAAGTTTTCGTGCCACTTTTGTGTCAGAAAAAAAGTTTGATACATTCAGAATTCGAATATAGAAACAGATTTTCGACATTCAAAATGCTGGCACCAATATGGCGGCGGCAAATTCGAAAGATAGTCGCATTTCAACAAACGGGTGTCTTTTGGTGTTTGGATTTTTCTAAAAATCCAGACAGTCGGATATAAAGCAAACTTAAATTATCAAATAGTGCGTCCATAAGAAATTCAAGAACAATCCAATCGGTAGAGTAAAAATATATTTTTCTAGGCGCTACTATACGTGTCATAACACAAAACGACTTTTCTCCGCCCCTACTGCGTTTGAGTCACAATCAAGCAGTTAATACTGATGCTCGTGTCGGACATACGGGCGACTTGTATTGTATTTTACAACATAAAAGGTTGTTTAATTGAATCATCAAGTTAATTAGCGTACAATGTGAATTACTTGCTTTTTTGCCAGCACTGTCAGTAACTTAGTCGCAAGCAGTAATCGCACTGTAGATTTTCGAATTTGTAAATAAAATATATATATTTTTATTGCGCAATATATTGTTACTACTTGTTTAATAAAAAAGTAAGAAGACTAATTTCTGCTTATATTCTCTCGTTGGCCCCTAATGGTACTGAAAATGCAAAAAATAACTTATTCATTTTATAACTGACTATCAACATTCAGCAAAAAGAAAGTCATTTTTTTTCCACCAGATGTGGAAAAACGTGAACATTAAGTGGTTAATTGTGTCTGTTAGGTAACCATCATATGTATTTCCCCCACTACTTTTCATTTTGTACACATATTTTCGCGCGTATTTTTAAAAAATATTATAAGAATACTGATCCAATGAAGAATGCCGGTATGACTCAACGAAGATATCCTATACGAACAATCGATCATTAACGATAAGAATAGCGTAAACAAAGATAAGAATGCATTATCGCATCACGTTCACGTTATCGAAAAGGTGACGGTTTTACGATGCCTCAATTTTGCGCTTTTCATTATTCTTTCGCACAGTTGTTTTTGTTACGCTGTTTTGTTAGTGAGCAAAAGTGTTGTGTACCATTTATTATGCGTTCTGTCATCTGTTCTTTCCACAGATTTCACAACAAAAAGAAGCTTGTGGTTTGGCCGAAAATTTGAAAGCGTCAAGCAGTGATTAAGTATTAAGCAAATATATTGTATTATTTGTAACATTACTACTTGTGTTTTGTTATTAAATATTAAATGTTTTTCTATCTAGCATAACCTTTGTGACCTAACATTTGAAAAGTGACGAATTTGTCAATTATGATTAAATGAACAAAAGAAAAAATAATCTAACATAATGCACATTTTTTGTCTGACATTTTTTGCAATTTTCAAGAACTTTAAAAAATACGTTCGTATAGCAAGACGATCTTTCCAAAAGAATAACTTCTGATTCCTGATTCTCGACCGTGCGTATCTGCGACATTGCTGACAGTATTGAAAGAACTTGTTTGGATGAATTCCAAAAAGGGCGCGGCAACGATGTCTTTGATATTTGAGAGTTCAAGTGCCTCCCATGTGAATAGCTCTCTTAACAAAGAGCTTTCTGAAAGGAACATTGAACCGACGCCAAGCGACACACAACCATACTCCTTTTTTTTGTTTACCTTTCGGTTTGCAAACATATGATACACATATTCACGAGTACGTTGGCAGTGCCACACGTCTAGAATGATACGCACGTGCACATGTATAAGTACCTACTATTTGGAATATAACAGTATTCACACATCCAATATTTTTAGAACAAATTTTCTGAAAAAAGTAAACTGTCTTCTCTAAGGAAATTTATTGTGTTAGGGGCACTTTGTTGTTGCAGACAATTTATTTCTACTTAGAGAGAATAGTTTTCCTCTATAAGAATATTTTGTTCAAAAACTCTGGGAGTGCGAGTACATTTCTTATACACTGTACGGGGTCAATGAAAGTGATCAAAAGCAGACAACTTGGCGAAATATATGAAACGAATACAAACTATTAGAGTAATTAAGAACTTGCGTTGTATTTTTGCTTATTAGGAAAGAGTAAGATTTACTATTTAGCCAAAAACTAGAACGGTTTTTGTCGACCATTTGTGCAAAGTGAATAAAATGCTAACAATTAGTATTAATCATCATATTCATCATTGACAGAGCGCAATAATTTTTATACAAAATTAAAGAAGTTACTAGTTGATTTTAGAATGGAGCTTCAAGTAATGCAATTTAGAACTATAAATAGTAAGCAAGAAGCAAAGATAAATTAAGACATTCACCTCGTTAGGATGACAGAAAACACTGAAAAATTCGAGTTAGCTTATTGTAAGCGAGTTTTTACTGGAAACACGTAAAAGTGACATGGCATTATAAAGAAAGCTCTTTACTGCTGAAATGTCACCGAATTGCGTTATCTGTTATCGCGTTTTGGATTTAGCTCTAATTTACTTTGCCTGAACACACCTGTCTCGGTAATAAAAACGTGATAGTCCGGAAGAAGGTAACGCGCGCATTGTCAACCATTTTGATATTTAACAGCTTTAAACCATCATTGTCGAATATATGTAATAAAATATTTATAAATTGTAAAGTACTTCTAAATACACAAACACGTTTTCAAACTATTTATCGTAATCGTGATTTGTAAAAAAATCATCCATACATCTACGGTCATATTTTTATAATTATGGCTATATAATAATAGGAAAATGTTGTTTATATGTTTCAAAATGTTGAAGTTAACCCTTAAATTTTTGCGTTCCTAGTGTATACGCCTTAAGGGGGTGCCCTTAAAGAAAAACCAAACTGTTTGCCCTTTATATAAATAGAGAAAAGAAGTGATGTAAATAATATAGTACACACACAAGTCTGTTGAAAAGGGGTACAACAACGTAGATTGAAAAGCAAGCGCATACATGCAAATTCGATAGCAGCCAGATCGTGTTATTGGCAGAAGCATTGTTAGCTCGAAGGTCTTGAAATCGAGGCCACCGATAACCTGGATTGACATAAGGGCCGCCGCTCGATCTCGGAAACTTCTAATTGCTATCGAGAAATATGACCTGGTATATTAAAGGTTATTATACGTATAACTTTTCTTATAGAAGAATGAGTTATAAAACTCTGGTTAGCCCAAATAGTTTAACTTGGATAATACTTCGTGTCCGCGTTAACAATAATTTGATTTAAAGAATAATACGTTATTACAAATATCTTTTGACAGTGTTAAGAGCTTTACTTAGCACTTGTTTTAACATTTTAGAAATTGAAATTAGGGATTGATTTGAAACTGATTGGTCGCATTTATTCCCGCTTATTGTTTGTGTTGTTTGTGCGAATTTATTGTAGATTATCGTTGTATATACAGCTTCGTATAATCATATTCTGTGTATAATAACATACTATATTATTTATAGCTGTTTTAGTTCACGTTAACAATAACTTAATTTGCTGTAGCACTTATATTTCTTCTAAATATTTTGCAATAATGAGTTTCACTATCACCATGTGAAACTTGCTGTTACTTTTAGAACACTTTGTTTAAATGATAAATATTGCAAAATTTCTGATTCACCCTCGCAGAGGTGATTTCCTAAAAATTTTACAAATAAACAGTGGATACAAAAAATATTGGCGCATCCAGTATTCTTAGAACAAAGTTACTTAAAGAAGAAAGCTGTTTCCTTTAAGGACGTTTACTTATTCCCGACAAGTACAATTCCTTGTCCAAGAAAATGTATTTCTCGTTAGTTTAAAAAAGGTTGGAGAAAAGATGGAGAAAAAAGGTTTCTTCCATAAAAAAATTAGTTCCAAAAGCAGCGGATGTGCGTATGACTTTTTTCTCCAGTGTACATATTTTGCCATGGCAATGCAATATTTTATTAAATTCGCACTAATCTCTTCCGGATTTTTATTTTCACTAAGAATTCCAGCAATATGGCTAACCGCGGAAACGTTTCAAAAAGCGGAAATCAAGTTAAGTTATCGTACACTCTGCTGCAGATATGTATAATTTCCGTGTTCGTATAAGGAATTTCAAATTGAGTCAAGTATGAGTCGGTTCGTTTATTAATCCTCCAGAGTTTACTATGCTACTTGTTATACATATCCTGGCTGTAACGGAATAGTTTAGGTCAGCTCTGACTTCTTGGTGAAGTCTGAAAGTTCAAAGCTTCATAACAAACTCGAAGTTGGTTTGCCCTACATTTTCGTATTTTAACTTTCATGGAGCAGTTTGAATAAGTTCTGGCTTGATTTGATTAAATCTTCAAATTTCAAGTTTTATAACAAACCCGAAGTTGGTTTGTCCTACATTTTCCCATTTTGACTTTCATGGAGCAGTCTGAATGAGTTCTGGCTTAATCTGGTTAAATTTTCAAATTTCATATTTTATAACAAACTCAGAGCTAGTTTGCCCTACATTTGGTTAAATCCTGATTTTCACAAAATTGTCTGCGTTAGATCTGAGTTATTGATTAAATCTTCGAATTCTCCGAGCTTTAGAACAAACTTGGAGTTGGTGTGCTCTATATTTTATTGTATTCTGAGACAATATAATTAAATGAAAATGTAAACGCAGTTAATTAAAAGCTGAACTGAACTACGTGAAAAAGTGAAGAAAATCGTAGCATCTATATTTTTATTTATGCACCGCTCGCTAATGGTTTCTATTTCACGAGAATGCCGTGTCGACCGAATGTAAAAGAAAGTATATTCTCTACAGGGTGATGCGTTTCTTTTGGACTCAGCAAGTAGTTTCACCCACAAGCAATTTTACAAAATCAAACCGTTGGATTGCATTTATTCCCGCCTATTATTTACAGGTTATATTTCGTGTGCACATTAATAATGATTTCATTTAACCCTTTAACGATGAACTTTTGTTGGAAAATGTTGATAATAACTCTAGACAAGAAAGAAAATCGCATTAAAATCTCTTCACCTGTTTTTGAGTTCATTTCAAACAGGTTGACGCATGGACAAACGTTCCCATTAATATCAGTAGAAAAGAGAAGGAAAGATTAACCTCCTCTACTAATTTAAAAGGCAATGTTTGTTTTCCTGTGTGAATGTTGAAGATGAATTCGAAGATTTCTGAAGCGATTTTAATATAATTTTCGTTCCTATAAAGAGCTATCATTTGGGCAAATCATAAACTATAAAATACTGCAATAATTATTACTTACACAGAATGTTTCAAACGTGACTCCAAAATTTCGAAAGAAATAAGAGATTGAGCTATACATTGTTACAACATATTTCAACGAAGATAGATGTTGCAACCTATTATTGATTAAATTAAATTATTGTTAACGCGCATAGGAAATTTCGTCTCATGAAGCCGAAATGAAGGCGAGCACAGCCAAATCAATATATTTCAATACAATTAATGGTGAACAAAATTAGATTTTTTTTGTTTTCATACTGTTACTGTAGAAATATTTTAAAGCCTTGCAGTATGTTTGTATATTTCAGCATCATAATATGATGTCATATTTTTACGTATTTGAAATATTTTAATAATACTACCAATGTTGCCGTTTTCACACTGTTACTTTACGAATCCTTTTGACACTCCCTGTAGATACTCCTAGTAAAAGGTAAATGATACACGAAACGTCCCACTGGCACATGTGAAATTCACTACTTGCTTCATATTTTTGTGCAGCTCTGCATCTCCCTTTTATTATACTGTAATAATGCGTAGTCTGCAGCGGATATAAAAAAGGTATTCGCACATGTCCAGTTTTTCTTGAAATAAATTTTAATACGGAGATTCCTTTTTAAGAATAAATTAATATTTAAAAAAGAAAATTTTGCTTTTGAGGAAAAATGATTATCTTAGCGAAGAAAGTTTCGCCTTTCAAAGAAAAAAAGTTTTCTCAAAGCAGAAGGTTTTCCTCTTTAAAAAAGTTTATGTCAAAAAATCCGCGTGTGCAAATACTTTTTTTGACTCACAACTGTTGTTCGGAAAGAATGAAGCTTTTAATACATCAAAGCAGACATCCTACGTCTTTATACATATTAGTGCAGATTGTTGTAATATGCAGTTCAAAAGAGTGAAGAAAAAAAAAGTATCAAAGAATAAAACTGTCTCCATTACGGGAATTTATTTTTTCTTATGAATGACTCTTTCTTGTTCAAGAATGTGTACTTATTTATATTCGGAGAGAAGAGTTTTCTTTAATTTGTTCCAAAAATACCGGATGTGCAAGTAATTGTTTTTTCTTATCAAATGTATAAATACACTAATTTCAGGAATTATCACTTACATGGAAAGAAACATCTTACGTCTTTATACTCATGTAAGAAAAATAATCGCACACACAACTGCTCTGCAGTGAATTTCCTAAAAGGAAACTTCCTGCTTCTACACAATATATTTTTTTGTTAAAAAGGGAACTTTCATCTATATCAAAATTTACGCCAAGAGAAACTGGTCGTCTACGAATCCTTTTTTTTAATCACTGTAAGTACAGTCACTGAGAAAATCGTTCACGAAGTTTTGAATTGTACGAATAGTCTTCTAAAAAACTGTTTTTTCTTGTTAAAAGTTAGAAAACCATCTTCTTATCATGAATGCTAAAATATGATTATGTTATCTAAAACTGTGTCGTCGTTGATGCAATAACCAACAACTTTTTGTTGATATTTCGTGTTTCTTGAATGTTCCGATTTTGTATGAATATTTCTTAAAGTTCTCTTAATATTTCTTTTGTCAGCAACAAAACTGGCTGCGAATTACACATACCAAAACACTCAGCGAAAATGAGTAACAAAAAGTTCCTCCTTACTGCTCCAGTGAGGACACACCTTTCGACTCCTATTTCATTCGCATACTAGCTCTAACTTTCATGGTGCAGTCGTGTCAAAATGTGGGCTAACAAGGTGATCGAATTTCTCAGTCGCTGTATGTATCATAGTACAATCCACACATCGGTATTACATTTTGCAAGGAGAGTGTCAGTCTTGTCAGGTCAAAACCTGTGCTCATTTTTTTGTATAAGTTTGTAATGTAATATAAAATACTTCCTCAAAAATTTAGCTGCCATGATCAACTATAAGTATTTTTGAAAATCATGGAAAAAGTTTTACTTATTTGACAACGCTTACGAATTACATTCATTATTTTGGAGTGTCAGATTTGTTAGGTTAGAAGACCTCATAATATTTTCGGTATTTGCTTATAATATGATGTAAAAAGCACTTGAAAAATTTTAGTTGCTGTCATGTATTTAAAGCCCATGAGAATCTAACATACGTAGTTCTTAAGAGCCGTTGAGTAAGTAATGTCTGGGCTTTCGATGATTTAAAAAAATACCTATAGTTGATTATGGCATCTGAATTTTGGAAACTCTTCTCCAAAAATTATCTAATCGAATCTAGATTGGATTACGAACTTATACTTACTCTGCTTGTTAGTAATAGCAGAGTACAGTAAGTACAAAAAATGTTCAGTGAAATGTTACAACCTAACATTTCTGTTGTTTACAAAGCAACCGTGTTAGTTATTTTTCTAATGTGTTGCCCAAGAAAGTGATTTTACTACAATGTATTAAACAAACTAAAACTAATCCAAAACAAATTATTAGTACACTACGCAAATATTTTTGTCACACACAAATAAGATATTGTTTACTTTATCCATTGTTATTATATAATGTATGTAATTTTTTTTATTTGAATTATATATCTCGGCCAACAACGATGAATCACTTATTGAGTTATTATGAAAAACATGAATTTTATATAGGATTGCTTCATAAATAATTTAAATATGAAATCATAACGTTACTAATATGTTAGTGCCCAAATAATTTCGTTACCCACTGTATCTGATTCTAAGGCTCAGCCTGTACAGTAGCTACAAGATTATCAGGGCATATGCAACGGATGAGAAATCGACCGCATTTCTAACAAGCCTAGACACGTAATAAGCTTTCTGTCCATTCACAAATATGCACTCTACGCATTTTTGAAATGTTAGTCATCAGACGTTTTTTTCATTCTTATTTTTGGATATTATTTAATTGCAATAATATTTCGAAAAATTAAAACAATGCAGGACGGTACAATAAGCTGGATTTTGCAAAAAAATAGAATTTGGTAGAATGATCTGAGACAACTAAAAAAATACTTAAAATCGAAAAATGGATAGCTAATTTCATGCAAGTGCAGACGAGCATGTTTTCTTGGGTCGATGAATAACTGACACATAATCAAAGTAATACTATATAATAATTGGACAAAAAAAATGAAATTGCTCATTTTAGACAGAACAAGAGAAGGATACAAATCGAACTTGAACAAACTAAGCAAACATGACCAAGTGAAAATCATACGGCTAATAATTAGCCGCGTAACTTAAGAAAGTGTTATCTGGTGACAAAGGAGAATAAACCCAAACATAATATGAATAATGAAGATTTATCTATTAAACACATCATCTCCGAATGTAACCACTTTAACTGCAACAGAAACAAGTTTAACCTAAAAACTGACATAAATGAGACTTTCAACACACCGGAGAATATTATAAATGTAATAAGATTTGTGAAACACATTCACATGTTCCCAAAGTTTACCCAATTGAAAAAACCTATCTAAAACTCTGTGGATCGATCCTGACTTGCGCTGTAAATGCGACCTTAAATAAAGTCAAATAAAAAAATTGTCATATAAGAAAGTTTCTCCCCTAAAATGCAGTGTGCGAGTACTTTTCTTTATTCATTGTATATCACGGATAATTGTTGAGTCTATCTTATATAACAAAATACTCCCAGAACCGGGGTTCACACTCTGATTATTTATTAAGACGCTTAATTGTTGAAAGGCAGAAACTAATGGGGAGAAAATGCACGGCGAGTTCTCACGAGCATCCAGCTGGCGTCGGAAACGGAAGTAAGTAAGCATGGAAATCGAAGCCATAGATGTGGGGGGAGAAGTCGCGAGGAAGAGTCGCACGGAGTTCCCTGGAGAGGCTTCGCTAATTACACTAATTGGAAGTGGCGAATCAGTGCGAATGAACTCCTACGGGAGACAATGGCGCCTCCCAGCGGCGAACTGGTTATTAAATTGCATTAGAGAAATGTCTGAAATATAATGTGCGAACTCGTTACGCAATCCTGGCGAATGCATCGCACTTTTATTAAATTGCAATTAAGTGCGGGGTTCTCACATGCGATGAGAACCTTTCTAAACGTCATTTGCGTGAATAATGAGACAGCCTATTCTTCGTTGGCGAACTTTCTTTCCTTCCAATTACGCGCCATTCACAACCCGGCGAGAGAAGATCCCGCGATATTGTTTATCAGGATAATTACCGTTCAGTCATTGCGATCACCGTGAAATTGCGATGACAGTTCAGATGCAGATTCAGCTAGCTGATTTTTCATTTTGTGTGTTAGCCTTCTATAATTTGGTCTTTTTCTGGTTAAAATAAACGTAAAAAACTGTCAATTGCGAAAAACTGTTGTTTATGTATATAAAACTAATTATTTTACGGTGAATTCACAATTTTATTTCAAAGTGCTCATTAAAAATTATTTTTATAAATTCTTGAAGCTTTCTAAAGAAAAGGATTGCAACATTTTTAACGAATTACAAACTCTTAACAATTATGTAATGTGAAATTAGGAAGTATATTTATCCCTACATACGAATTAACAGTTCATTTATATTTAAAAGTATGCAGCAAATTCAAATTCTGCCAGTCGCTAAGTTATTGAATGTAATGGAGTATGGACTATATTCATACCTATTTACATTGTATTGTAACATGTTTTTGTATCTAAACCTAATTATTTTATAATGAGTGTCATAATTTTAGATGAAAGTACTCGCAAAACACTATTTTCACAAGTTATTACAGATTTTATATTACAGGAGTTATAAGGCTTCCAAAGTGAACAACGGAACCCTACAAGTTATGGAATGTGAAACTAGGAATTTACAAGTTTGAAATATTTCATTCTAACATTGTTTGACTATAGAATCAAAACATAATAAAAAAAGTTCCTTGCAGGTAATCTCAGCACATTTATGGCTTCTCAGTGGAATTTATTACACGAACTCTAAATCCTTCAAATACATTGTATGATGGGCTACCTCGACAAAATAGAATGTGTGAAGTAGCAGTTCAAAATCGCGATAAACAAAGTCCTTGGTTACGAAAGAGAAGTTAACGCTAAAAGATCGAAAGATAAATCTATTCCTATTTCTAACTTCGAAACTATAACACCCTATTAAGATTCGAATTTCTGCCAGCTGATTCAGATTGTTTAGAGTCACTTTAATAACCCATAAAAATTTATAGTTGTTTATTACAGATTATAAAACAAATTATATAAACTAAACAAAAGTTTGTCACAAAACACATTTGTTAGTGTCTGCAAAATACAACATATACTTGAACAAAGCATTGTGGCGAATATAATTCGAAATTCGAAGTATGATTCTTCTACGAATGATTTAAGAAGGAATCTCTGCCAAGACAATTCATGCCATTTCGTGTCAGTCAATGACCCAAGAAAGTTTACATCTTACACTGCGACTTTATAATATTATAATTTGCATTCCTTAAAATGATTTAACAACAATTCTCAAGTTATAGAAGTGTTGACAGAAAAACGTAAAATAAAGGACGCTCCTATCTCTATAATATGTACTTCTATCAGTTTTACTATTAAGTAACTCATAATTCTATTGTTCCGTTAAAACAACTAATAACGTTACCCCATGCATATGAAGTATTTTCTGAGATTTCTATGTATTATTCCCTGATACTACGATGCTGAGAGAATCCTAACTAAGCATTTATACGAAACTTCTCAAATGCGATTATCATTAAGATTTATCAATATTTTGAAATACTATGAAAAAAGAGCGTAAAGAAACAAAATGGATTTCACAAATGCGCAGTAAGCATGAACAAATCATAAATAAATCATTGTGACCTAGTTGGTCATTTTAATGCTCAAGAATTAAACATTTGAAGTCGAGAAATCCAAATTAATAGTAATAATACATTTTTGGTAAAACTTATGTAATACTGCGATATTCTTGGGTGGCACAATTTTGAAGTGTTAACTCAAACATCCGACCAACGTTGTATATTATTTACGAAAAAGATATAGCAAGAGAGAATCGTTTAATTAAACTTTCTTTTGTTTGTAACACTATCTTATTATTTGTACTACGAAAAAAAGTGTGCCCATTTGTATGCTCGCCACTTTAGCTAAACGTATGACTCTAGCGTGTTGCACACCACTCGCATGCACAATGCACAAGGAAGTAAGTATTTCATCTTGTCTCGACGCATAATTCATGGCCGTAGTAGCCGGATACATCCACAAATAACATTAAGAATAATAACAAGAAATGTCAGGCTAGGAATTGCTTGGAGACTTTTGCGAATTGTGTCATTAATTTTTCTTGCGTGCGCGCGCACCATAATTCGTCTTCTGCACACCGGAAGCGTTGGAGCTCCAAACACGACAGAGTTTTTGCTGAGCGCTGCAAGAGGAAATCAAGAGAAAAAAGGTAAGAAGAGAACTTCCTGTTGGGAATTGGCGTTGCGTTCAAAAGGAAGAACGACTAAAATCTGAGATAAAAGTAGCTTGAGAAAACTTTAATACCGTTTTTACGCCTGCGTATTACTAACTTTGATAAAAGTGTAGAAATGAATATCACAAAAGAAAAGAAAAATACTAAAACAAATAATAAATCATTTCAATAAATATCAATATTTGTTTATTGAAGTGACTTTTTATTATTAAAATGTGCAAACAGTATTTAGACTTTTCAAGCTATTTTCAGCCGAGAAAAGGCCGTCTTTGGTTCCTTCGTATTTATTTCAAAACAACGCAAATTTTATAAAGGAATTTATATTCTCCGTTTCCTTTTACAACTTGCAGTAAAAATTCCGTCGTGCTGTATCAGATTTATAACTTCCTTTTCACGTGAAGATTTTATCCATTACCCAATTAATTTTTGTTAATAACAACATTTATTTACTCGATTATAATTATTGTTAGTAACAATTATAACGTTAAGATTGTTGGAAGATGATACAAAATCTGCGGTAGAAAAGTATACATATAAATTTTTTGTCTTCATAATATTTCTGATATGAAATGCTTCTATTCAGATTCGTTGTAAACGATATAAACAAATTTTTATTATTACAATTCGCTAGCGCTAAGTGGACTTCGACTATGGCAAACAAAGATTGTTTACATCTGGAGTGTGTTCGGGTATGAAAATATCAGATAGGCTTATCAGCAGCTCTTTACATAATTATTATCTCCCGGAAACACATACTTTAACGCTCTAAGCATTCCTTCCGGCAACTAGTTACTCGGTTAACACTCTGATAAACAGCAAACTGTCCATTAAGTTGACCTCCTCTTCCTGGCAGGTAATGAAAATAGTAACACGACAAACATTTACGTCAAATTGCTTTTACTAAACGTATTCAATCAACCTACTTTTTTTATTCCTGTTTCTTGTTTTGTATAATAACCAAGTCTAAATTAAGTTAATCAAATTTGAAATTATTAGTTCCTTAACCAACTTTAGATTGGAATATTGTAATTGGAAAGTACAAGCAGTTGGAATCTATAACCAATACCAATCTGAAATTCTAATCTGGAACTAATTATACTAATAATTAACTGGAAATTCAGATTTAAACAAACCGGAAGTTATTGGTTATTTAAGACAATTTATATTGGAATACAATTAGAAAATGTAAAAAATCACCGCCTGGAATTGATTTGGAGTTTAATTATGAAATCAATTTTAATATACATATGTATACATGAATTCAAGGTGCAATTAGAATATGTATACATGGATCCAAGGTGGAATTAGAATAGTTCCAATTTTGTTTAAATTTCAATCGAGAATTGGTTATGTGAAAGTTGATATACTTTGTATACTATATTTTGCAAAATGTTCAATTCCAGACTGGGGTTCCAGTTTGGAATCATATTCTACTTATAATTTTATAAAGGATAGTAGACAAAATACATCGATTGCGTTTCAGTTATTTTAGTTATTTTACAGTGAATATAAATTCCCGAATGCAAACTTGCAAAAATCTCTTGTTATTGCATTATAAACGGTTTTGTTATATTTTTTAAAATCAAAACAAGTCTCAGAAATGTGTTGCATATCATTTGAGCTACGTTTTGATGGATTATTTATACAACTAAACATAAATTCTGGAATTATCATTAAATTTCAAATACAGTTGTGTGTAACAAACAATAGATAAAAATGATTGCTTCCTAGAATTTTTGGCTCATTCAGCAGCTTCGAAAACAAAGGGGATGGCTGATGGATGGAGTGTTTATATTAGCAGAATTTTTCAGTGCGTTAGAAATCACTCGATATCAGCGAATCTTGACACCGTTGCGAGTTACGACCTTTGGATTCGTTGATAAAAATAGCAGGAATGATATCGGAGTTTTAATCTATCTCCGCTTTCTTGTGAAGCTCACTAAAGAGCATTTTTTATTCAGAATTCATTGTATATTTTTTAATCCTTTAACGGTGGACTGCTTTTGTGTGAAATGTCTGTCTGCTTGTATAGTTAAAATCAAGCAATAATAAGTATACTCAATTTGTTGCTATTTTCATTCATTTAAATTGAATATGACAATATTTTCATGAGAATGCAAAAAGTTATTGCCTATTTAATTTCTTTATTTTAAGAGAAGAAACACATTTTTGATTTGTTGTAATAGTAACGAGTTTTATCAGGAAAGGTAACGTATTATTCCTCATGGTGAGTATACTTGTTGTTACCATAAAAGTGATCAGTTCCTCATGACGAGTGTACACCTACACCGTTGAAGGGTTAAAGTACATAACTTGGACTCATTATTCCGCAACTTATAATCCAGTACTTGCAATAATAAACAAAAAGTATGATAACCGTAAAACAATTCTCATTAAGACGGTATTCATCATAACTTATGTTCTAATAAATCGATATTAAAATTTGAATATGATGATTTTGCCTAATTTATAATCTCACCAATGGACAAATTATCTAATCATTGTCATAGGATTATTTTTATATCTCGCTTATTTATGTGGTATATAAAAAAAATAGTGCCAGCTAACATTATGAAACTTTTCCAACAAAAAATATTGCATTACCCATAAAAGAAATCCAAAAATACAAATGTTTGAATTATTCTTTTCATATCCTTGCAATATTTTACTAAAGTAACTTAGAAATGTTTAATTCCTAATCACATAATAGAGAGTCTATGCGTAACGCAGAACCGGAGGTATTCATAACCCTCATAATTATCGGATTATTTCGCCTGGCTTTATCGGGGCGTTCGAGACCTTTTAATTTTTCCGGTCTATTATGCAGTGTGCTACCTCGAGAAATACTGTTATTATGCGGATATCATTAAGAGGGAGCAGATGCTTAATCGCACAGATTAAGCGCAACTCCCGCGCGCTGGGGTGCGTGGCCATTCATGCGAACTAGACTGTGCTGTTTACGCACCTAACCACGAACATCAACAGCCGTAACAAACTGCATCCACCGGAGTCACGCGTCTGTTAACTTCGATACTAGGAAATTGCTGGTAAGAATCAAATGTGAATCAACTGCGGCAAAATGGCAACAGAAAACAATACGTTGAAAAGTAAATAAATAATACTTAATGTTCTGTTAGCGAACAAAATGCGTTCAGAAGTACGAAAAAATGTCGATTCAGTGTATTGATGCAAGTTTGTAATAATATTTAAAATAAGTTGTGTGGAATCTTGATATCATAGTGTCGAAACCTAAGCTCATTTTTTTTAAGAAGTTCGTAAACCAATGTAGAATACTTTAGCGAAAGATGAGCTGCCATAATCGACTATAGCTACTTTTTAAAAATTATCGAAAAACCAACAATTTAATTAAATAGAAAATTAGCATATCAGAATTTTCTATTATCCAGAAATTTGTTATTTAATTTCTATGAATTTTTGTGAAACATATAAAGATAATCATAAATAAGCCGTAAAAGTAACATAAGAGTGTTCGGATAACCTAATTCCGATAAAAGAAGTACTACTGAATTCGCACTAACAAATACGGTATAGCAATTGGTTCATCAATATACATTCAAGACGTGTTGGGATAACCAAACAGATTTACGGCCCACAAATCACTCTGTACGTGTGAAACATACGAGCATACGAATCTTTGCGCGACCCACTGCAAGTGAATCAGGCTGTAGTTGGCCCGGCTGGACCGGCGATCGATCGAACTACGAGCCCGGTGAGAAGGTAGTGTAACGTAGTGTGTGCTCCAGGGGCACAAAGTGCGTCTAGAAAAAGCAATCTGACGGAAATAGCTTAGTCACCTTGCGGCCGAAAGCTTCTCTGCTCGCCAGGGGACTAGGCCGCACTGCAAAAAATCCGAAAATAGCTAACCGACTATCACAGAGTGACTTGTCATTCCTACTTCTCAGTGTAGGTTAAACCAGATTCCGCGACATCGACCTAACCTCGAATACCAGTGCACCGACTTCGATCGCAATGAACTCCAACTGCTAGAACGATTCATTTGTTGTATGCAGTGGCTAATAAAAGTACTGCCACATTATCAGTATTTATGAAATAAATATTCTTGGAAACAAAAATTGTCTCCTTAAGGACACATTCTTGTTCAAGAAAATGTATATATTTTTACACTGGAGTTTTCTTGTGTGAGAATATTTTTTCCAAAAACACTGGCTGTGCGAGTAGTTTTTTTTGTCGAATGTATAAATACAGTGATTTCACAAATTATTGGTTATGTGCAAAGAAATATCTTAAGTCTTTATACAGTAGATAAAAAATTATTCGCACATATACATTTTCTGAAGTAAATTTTCTTTACTTCCTGTTTTGAGAAAATTTGTATTCCCTTAAATGGAAAATTTTCTTCTTTCAAGAAATATATTTTTTGTATTAAAAATAAAACTCTTTTTATTCACTCTTCACTGTATACAAGGTGATACGTTTTCCTTCGAATCAACGATGTCGATATTGTGTAATATATCACAAACATTAAATACGTGGAAGCTGACAATAACCATCTAGCAGTTTGTGTAAAGAATAGTACAACTTTTAATAGGCAGCAAAAATCACAATAATACTGATTTATTTTGCATAATTACTAGTGGATGAAAATACTCGATGATCCAAAGATAAGTGCATCTAAAAGTGCAACACAACTAAAAATTGCTCCAGGTTGTTCTATTAATATAGCTGTGAGAATAAGATTACGAATTTCCAAATTCCATCAATTTTTTTGTGACAACTTTGCAAAATGTCTCTTTAAGGAAGTAGCATTTTGGAATAATCTTTGAAATAACTTGAACAATGTAGAACAGCTAAAAAAATACTCAAAAAAAATAGTGCTAACTTCATAGGGGTAAGTTCATTACCCTGCATTAGTACGAATTATTTATCTCGACAATAAATAATCCTAATTGCAGTGATCGAAACGACATTTGAAATGCTATTGCGCGCCAGACGAGCTACGATACACTGTCACCTGATCCATCAGTTGACATGATAACGCCAAGATTCGCGGAAAGCTACTATGTCAACATAAAAACTCTTACGAGTTAGACGTTTTCACACTTGTACGACGAACCGACTGTTTTCAAACTTCATAAGCGTGAATTACACCACACGTAACATCCAAGGCTAAACTTTTTCATACGTCGCCGGTAATAGTAAATCCAAAAAGGTAACAACACTGTGCAGGTAGATTGCAGCGCAAAGCGGGAAGAAGTAGAAATACACGAAGCCTGAAGAATTTTCTTGTATAAGATTCTGATGCTACTTACAACAGCGAGGTTATGTATAGTAACTCGAAAATTCAGAGAAAGCGATTAATTGTGTATCGAGCCACACATTAGGTTACGCTTGCGGTGTTTGATACATATAAAAACAGTCATTTTGATTGAAATTATGTGGAGAAATGGTTAGGTAGAATCTGGTCAAATTGAAAACCGTTTTTATTGTTTTTGAAACAAATCATTTTACAGTGGCAGTGTTCAATTTTATTTGAAAGTACTTGCTAACTTATATTTCCACAAATTATTTGAGGTTAAACGCGGAACAGCTGTAATTTTTAGTGAAACAGTATCGAAAATAACGTAAGTTGAACCTTATCAAATGGAAATCGTTCTTCTTTTTTAAAACAAATTATTTACAACGACCGTTATAATTTTACTTAAAAGTATTCACTAAATACTATTCTCCAAGTTTTTTTACGTTGTTAAAGAGAAGAATTAGAAAATTAGAGGGGTAGGGACACTCTGGCTGTAACAGATGCACGCAATAGCGGAAATTACGAAATTATATGGGTTCTTAGTGAACCTATTGAACCCTAACTAGTGCATGGCTAATGTTACGACTCAATATTTCACATGTTTATGAGTCAACAGTGTTGATTGGCAACTTCTTTTTAAAACACTACTGTGAATATAGATCTTCAACAAAAAATGTAATAAGTAAATTCAAGAAATAAAGAAAGATTCTTTATGCATAAAAAACTGTACATTGTTCATTGTACACTGTACATTTCGTGAAGAAATTATATATCTCAGTTAACATCATTAAACTAATTAATGATACAAAAGGTAACCCAGACGGTTAGTTTATAAACAATAGAAATGTCAAGTCATGCATTAGTGTCCGAATATATTTGGAAGTTACTGTAAAAAATAAGATTGTCTTTTCATAACTCAAACGATATACTGTTAAAAAAAATGAAGTGTGATCGACGAGTGCTCTCTTGCAATTGTTCTTCCTCTAGTGAGGACGCAGCTTTATAGTGTGATTGCATGACTGCTTCAAAAATCGATACGAAATGACTGTCACCACCAATAAACTGCACTTTCGGGATTATTATGCACTGAGAAGGGAAGCATTAGTAAAAAGAATAACCTCGAAGCAGTACCTATTTTTACATCCTTTCCTTCTTATCATTATTATCAATATTATTAATATCAAATCGCAAAAGCTCCTATACCGTTCAATTTATTTGTGCCAAATTTGGCGTGAGTATTCTTCGGTAGTCTAGAAAAAACATGATGGTCCTCAATCACTCCTAAAGCCAACCCCAGACGCACGAAATACCATGATATAAAAACGATATAAATGATATAAAATCCACAATCCAAATTCTTGAACCTAAAAATAAATTTTATAAATCAAATATATTTCATGACTAATCCAATTTATTAAAATCAATTTTATCTAAATATAAAAACTTTGTGAAAGAGAGTTGGCTCTGTTGTTTTATAATAGAAGAACCAATTGATCAATTTTGATGCGATTTGTTTTCATATGTAGCTTAAGCTTCAGGCAAGGTCCTAGCCTATTTAACTTTATCATTTTACTAGCGAGTGCAATGCAGTTGCAATTGTTTAACACTTCCAAGTAAAGGCTGTGTACTATTCCTATCTGTTTGCATTATGTAACATCTTTCATTTCCAAAATTAATTATTTTACAGTGACGGTTATAATTTTAGTTGAAACATTTTTCTTCGATACGGAAACAACGTATTCCGAAAATGAGTCTTTCAAGAATGATTCAATAGTAATTCATTTTATGTGAGAGTTGCAATGTATTACAAATTAATTGTGAAACAGAATTTTTTTAAAGAAGAAAAAATCCATTTCGGTGAATATAACAATTCGAATTCTTAATTATGATTCAACAATATGAATTTCTAATTATACCGAACGATGGAATCCTAATTCAAGTACCGGTGCGTAGGCGAGTAACTCGAATAGTTAATACATACAATCGATACGCAATCGGGACTATCGCATTGTCATGCTGTTTTATGCCTAACATCCGTGTTGCGTGACCGTGAAGTAATTCCGTGACATATTCCTGAATTATGCGCCAAACATTGCCACGCTCGGTGCAAGAAATGCGCAAAAACAAGACGCACGACCGTATCGGTTTTTACCGGTGCTTGACTCGCTCCTGATTGATTAATTACATAAACGGTCGTGAATCTTTTACGCCCTGCTTATCGAAAGTCGTCTTGCTCGAGCTCGAACCATCGGCTCTACGAGTTTCTCGTACTTTATTGGAAATCTTATGTTTCGATGGAAAATGTCGATTTCATACATCGAATTTTAGGTATGCATGACAATTTTTTGATACGTTTTTTAACTTTGTTACTTCACGTTTTTTATATTTTACTGGTGTAGGAGAAGAAATCTTTATTTCGCCTTTGGTGGGAACTGGCTGAATTACTTGCTCTCACATAAATCGTCTCGTATAAGAAAAAAAATATCGTCGCTTTAAAAGCTTTTTTAGAAAAAGCGTACATATGTACGCTTAATTTTGTGTGAAACTGCTTGAAAATATGCACGGGATAAAATAAGTATTTGCATACACGCATTTTCTGAAGTAAATTTCCTTAAAGGAGAAATCATTCTGCTTTGAGATAATGTATTTTCTCTAGAGAAGGAAACTTTCTTCTTTAATAAAATGTATTTGTTCTGGAGACGGAAACTTTCTTCTTTAAGAAAATGTATTTGTTGAAAAAGAATTTGTCTTCTATATTAAAATTTACTCCGAAAACTAGTGTGCGAATATATACTTTGTCCACCTGTCTAAGTATACAAAAAATATAGCAGTCGAATTGAGTACCTCCACCTTTTCGACATCGGTAAGAAGTATACGTGTCCCACTCTAAACTTTCCACGTATATTCAGGTTACAATATTTCCTGCACAAACAATGATTTAAGTGGTAAAGTTGAATTAGGCATTAGTTAACAATTATAATGCGAAACGCGTGTTTTTCAATAATTTTTCTGAATATACAGAATTTGATTTCTTAATTCGATAGCAAGAATCTTGTCCAAATTAATTGAAAGCAAATTAAGTTCTTAATTTCTATTCATTTGGATAAAATTCTTAGTATTCACGTAAGAAGTCAAGTTCTGTTTAACTGGAAAAACTAATGGAAAAAAACGCAAACGTATTATACTCGCTGACTAATACCTAATCGATCAGAATCATGGCAGCTCATATGTACCAGAAATTGTTCGATTACAATCACATTCTTTTCGTGAATCTCTAACTCTTCAAAATGAACAAATTGCCGTGCGAATTGCACCATTCTTTGTAGGTTTCCCGCAGCCTCGAGAATTACTGATTTCACTTAATGACCCATGAAAGTTTACTTCCTGTACATTCGTCGTCGCCCGCGACGTACAAGGAAACTGTGAGAGAACACATTCTATCGAATACTGGGTCTTGAATTCCAAGCATCATTCTTCCGAGAATGATTACAGAACAATTGCCTGCGAGCAGAATTGCTCTCGTTCGATTTCACATGACCTGTGAAAGTGTACATCCTGTACATTTTTCATTCGTTGACATCGACAAAGCACAATGCAACTATGAAACAATCCATTGCAAATTGACAGTAAAGTCAGAGTTTTTGTTAAATGTATAACTTCTATTAATTGCTAAAAAAAAGTATTTCATCAAGACTGAAAAAATACATTTCGGTGAATATGATAATTTGAGTTTCTAAACATACTTTTTCTCAGACTGATTACAGAACAATTGCCTACAAGCAAAATTTATTTCGTTCGATTTCACTTAATGGCCCATGAAAGTGGACATCCTGTACTTTTTTCATTCGCTGGTATCGGCAAAAGCATCATGAAATTCTGAAAGAATACATTTCAGAGTTGCATTGCAAATTGTCGGTAAAGTCAAAGTTTTTGCTAAATTTGAAACTTACATTAATTCCCAACGAATGTATTTCATAACAATTGAACAAATGAATTTCGGCGAATATGTTAACTTTTAATCTTTTCGAGAATGATTAAAAAAACAATTCCTTGACAGATTTAAGGCTTCTAAGTGCTTCGAATGCATTTTGTGATCGACTATCTCGATAAAACAAAATGCATGAAGTAGCAGTTGAAATTTGCGATAAACAAACTTCTTGGTTACGAAGCAGAAGTGAACACTGAAACAACCAAAGATTAACCTATTCCTATTTGTAACTTTGGAACTATGACACTATTATAATTTGAATTTCTGCTAGTGTGATTCAGGTTGTTCAGGATCACTTAAATACCCATAGAAGTTTATTTTTGTTTATCACAAATTATACAAAACAAAAGTTTGTCACAAAATATATTTGTTACTATCTGCAAAGTACAACATAGTGAAACAACATATTCTGACGAATATAAGTCGAATATTTAATTTCAGAGTAGCAATGCATTGAAGATTAATCATAAAATGGTTTTTGTTAAATTTGAAACTTTCATTAATTCTGAAACAATGTACTCTGGCGAACATAAGAGTTCAAATTCCTGAACATGATATCATAGCAATTCCCTGCCAGCTCAATTCATTTAATTCAATGTCGGTCAATGACCGATGAAAGTTTACATCTGGTGTTACAATCATATAACATTATAATTCGAATGCTTGGCCATGATTCAACAACAACTCTCTGCCAGCTCGATTTATGTCACTCGGTATCAGTCAATGACCTACAAATGTTTATATCTTGTGCTACAATTTTATAATTCGAATTCTGAATATTATAAATCGAATTGCCGAACATAATTCAACACTAATTCCTTGCCAGCCCAAATCATTTAATTTGATGTTATCTCATTGACCTATGAAAGTTTATATCTTGCACTACAATCTTATTCTTACGATATTATAACACGAATTCCTGCACATCAATCAACAAACAATTCCTTGCCCGTCCAATTCATTTAATTCGGCATCATTTCAATTGGCAATTAAAATTTACATCTTGCATTGTAGTCATATAACATTATAAGTTGAATTCTCCTGCATAATTCAACAACAATTCCCTGCTAGCACACTTCATTTTACTCAGTATCATTGCATTGACCGATTAATGTTTACATCTTGTACTAGAATCTTCTAACACTATAATTGAAATTGCTGAGATGAATCAACAACAATTCCCTGCTAGCACACTTCATTTTATTCAGTATCATAGCATTGACCGATTAATGTTTACATCTTGTAGTACAATTTTATAATTTGAATTCTTGAGTATAATTCAAGAAGAATTCCCTGCCAGCCTAATTAATTGATTCCGTATCATTTGAATGACCGATGAAAGTTTACATCTTGTACTACAATTGAAATAGCTGAAGATGAATCAACAATCAGCCGCCAGGCCAATTCATGTGATACTGTACGAACCAGCGTGAGCGTCGGGTGGACTCCCAGCGTATTGAGTATTTTTAACATTTCCGCCCGCGGGCTGGAACGCGCCGGGCCTCGCTATTTACGGGGGAAATTGTTCAGCGTTACGCTCTATTCCCCGCGCATTCCATTGCCGCACGTCGCCACATTCACCTCGCACCAAGCCGATTATACACTTCTCTTCTTATCAATAGGAGCGCATCGACAAAAACAGACAGGGTTCGAAACCCGCTGGGTGCGACACTGCGCTCTTCACCACGTGTCGCGCGCACTCCGCACAGTAATCATGAACGAATCGAGCCGAGCCACTCTAGCGGACGATGATTCAGCCCGAAACTGTCAGCTCAACCGCAATTGCCACGTGTGTCAGCCGTGCACGTTTCTCGCACTTCCGACCAGTTTTGTGCAGGAATGCTGCGCCGCCGAGCCGAGCCGAGCCGAGCCGGAGAGGGAAAGAAAAAAAGAAGAAGGCGAACGAACCGAGAGAGATTCGTCCGGTACGAAGGACGAGCAGTGACTGAAGTGCTCCGGCGAGAAAGAAGTGCCTGGCTGCCGGGTCGACCGCTCCCATTGGCTCCGGTTTTGCGCAGACGGCATTCCCATTGGGGCGCCGGTGCGCGCCGCCGACTCTCCACTGATCTCCGACGCCTTTATCGATGCTCCGCTTATCGCCGATATTGATTCCTTTCGCATTTCACGTAGCCTACTTTTTTGCGCCGCTCACCGGTCTACAGGGTGTTTCACTTGCACTTTAATTGTCACGCGAGTATACATACACTATCGTGTGTCAGATAATTATGAATTGGACTTTCATTTACTTGTAAATATATTGTATTGGATAGTTCAATTGAAAAGAATCTTATCTAGGAATAATTATTATCTACTTTTCAAAGACCACACACTTAAACAAAGTAAACGTTGACTTGTTTAACAGATACGAATTGGTTCCAACACTCAGGAAACACGGTAAAAGTCGCATTTTACAATTTAATTTGATGTAATGTTTGCTCTGATTATCTTATGAAATCATTTAGTAATTTTAATTATGAACACATAATATAATATACATATAAACAGTGGAGTACAGTAATGATTAAAATTCTATACAGGACGATTCACTTATTTTCGAATTACGACTGCCAGGTATTCCCTGCTGTATTACGACATAGTTTAAAAGGAAGTGTTAGTACGTGTCTCTGTACGAATGCGCTAAACTTGAGAAGCCTCAAACGAATTTTAATGCAGGTTTCCCCATTCTATAGAATGTTCCTTGAGGAAGATTTTGACGTATAAAAGATTAATTTGTACTAATATGAAGATAACGTTTATTTATCTGGAAACTGGAAAACTACTGAACCGATTTGAATGCCATTTTTCTTCTTATGTACAGTTGTTATGAGCCAAGCAAATTATAGGCTATAAAGCATGGCAGTATTTGTCATTTATATGTACAGCGTGGCAAAAGACAAATTGCAACATTTCACTGGGAATGAAAGTCGAGGAATACATTATTACAAGATTTTTGCAACAAGGATAATTACAACAAACTTGCTCTTCTTTGAATTAAATTATTGTTACTGTGAACAGGAAATGTCTACTAGGATAACTAACGTAAACTAACTATAAGTTATGTAGTAATTTTAAGTGTACGCTAAATACTTCTCAAGTTGTTTCCTATTTATTACTAGCTGTCCTATCTGTGCGTGTGAATATTACTTTATTTTGGTTGCTGCAGGAATCTTTTAACGATGTGGGGGGTGATGCATCTTCCTTGGAATCAATGATATCGGTATTGTATAGTATATCACAAATATTAAAAACACGAGAACTATCAATGCTCATGTAGCAGTTTCAGCAAACAATAAATGCGATAAAATTCTTTTATTTCGCAAAATTAATAGTCAGTAAAAATTATTGCTGATTCTAACACAGGCGTCTCACCTTGTACTAGTGTGTACTAATTGTACTGCAAACAACAGTAAAATATTTCAGTTCTTTACCAAAAAATAGAAAAACAAGTAAAAAAGAAATTGTTTGGCTTGAAGAAACTTTTTTTTAAGACGGTCACTTTCTTGTTCAAGAAGATGTGTTTCTATTTAAAGAGAAGAGTTGTCTTCTTTAACGCTTTAACAATAGACTTATTTTTTGAAACTATTCATTTCCTTGCATAGTTAAAATCAAGGAATGACAAATATACTGGACTTTTTTTCTTGCCATTTTTAAACACATTTTTCATTTGTTATAATAATTACGATGTTCATAGCAAAAGGTAATTTATTTACCGCTCGACGAGTATTTTTGTCACTACTATAAAAGTCGTTGACCACCGTTAAAGGGTTAAGAACATTTATTCTAAAAACGCTGAATGTGTGTATACTTTTTTCTATCCACTGTACAAGTCTGGTAAAAAGTATGGTGCGACAGTGCTGTTCCAAAGTCAAGTGAATCACCCTGTAGCAGTTCCCCTGCTAGTAAATATGTGTTCGTCGAGGAAGTATCGCTTTTTACAGAGGTTTTGTTACTGAACTACCGGTTCTTGCTCTGCCAAGACTCGCACGATTGGGAATGTTCTCGATCTGCTTCCGGATGTGTTGTTTGCTTACACGAAATTTATGGAGCACCGTAAAACCCGGAAATCGATTTGCGCTGTGACAGAAATCTCTTGTATGAATGTCAATTCATGCAACATACAGAGGCGGCGAGCATATAAAGAAAAAGATTCTCTTTTCGAGACTCGAACAATGTTAACTGTTAAATTAACAGTAATAATGTTGACTGTTAGCTTGCATTGTTAAGAATCAAAACAAGTTAAAAGATTCGGTTTTTGAATCAAAGTATTCAGTATAGTTAATACTAAGCGTACCAACGCCCGGTTGATTGACCGGTTTTAAACTTTGATTCTACGATGCACTTGTTTCTTTCGTTCTTGTTTGAAAAAAATATATATTTATAGTTGTTTTATTATTATCTAAATGTTACTTTCTGCATTTGTTTCGTATTAAATTAACAATTAGCTATAGCCAAATCTGAAAAACATAACCTTTATTTGATAATCGGTCTCTTGACTGCTTACCATAGAAATAGTTATTGTATAAACAGTCAATATGGTTATTATTAAAGCATTTTGATTTGATTCAAAATGTATGGTCAAAGAGTGGCTTTTTGTAGTTTTATTATAAAATGAAATGTCTTTGAGAGGATAAATTTGAATTCACAACTCGCGGCACTTTTAATTACTTTCGAAGTTATAAGCTTTGCATAAACGGTTCCACAGAAAGTAACCATTAACTATTAACTTATGATTATACGTATAGAGCCGCGTATACATATAAATAAAAAGATTTTGTTTTAAAATCTCGTACGATGTTAATTATTAAGTTTGTTAACTGTTCAGTTAACATTGTACACGACTCTGTTCTTGAAACTCGAATAACGTCAGCTTAACAGTTAACATAGCAATGCTATCAGTGTCGTCATTTTTTAACATTCTCATGTCATAACAGTAAGTTTATAGTTAACAGTAAACTGTTCCTAAAAACTATTAGAAAAACAAATAAGCATATTCTTTACAATCAGTACTTTGAATCTAAATACATTTATTAAGATTATGCTGTTATGCTCTACTACCTCTAGCTCTTGATTTTCTTCATTCCTCTTTCTCCTCTGTCCTACAATCATCTCATTTATTCTTTCAAACAACTCTATATAATAGCTCTTCCATTCTTCCTTTATTGCGTTGTGTCCTGCCTCCGTTTTTTCCTTTATTATTCATAAAAACTCATATTCCCCTCTATGATTTCAGACTTCTTGTTTCCTCTTCGTTTTTCTTTTTTCTTTGACACATTCTTTTCAAATTGTTTTTGTCTATTGTGTATTTTTCTATCACGAATATTCAATTTATCCATATTTTGCATAATCTTTCTATCTTCTTTGTTAGTATAAATTGCCTAGCGACGCAATGATGTATTAGCACCGATTAATTGAGACCTTTGAAAGATCAATTAAGACTTCGATTAACTCGTACTTGTCATATTGCGCTAAATAGTTGGGAAAGTGCGCACCATAAACGACAAAAACAATTGCAGTTCTTTCGTGATAGTATTTAATGAGCACGCCGAGTGCTAGTTTCCATACAAGAAATGTTAGGAATGTCATAACGGATCTGTGTACCCAATTTCATCTGATAAGGTACAGGAAAAACTTGTTTTTCGATCTAGTCTTTGGAGCTGACTCCCGCACAGATCACGGGAAACTACTTCGAAATCTAGTGTGGCTAGTATGTCAATAGGAGTATTCTATATTCAAAACTTGTTATTGTGAAAAAATATATTCAACATTATTAATTTAATATGTTCAAGATGTTCACAATGATTAACTTGATATGCTCAGAATGTTCGTAATGTTTAGAATTATTCACTTCATATATTGAAAATGTTCAGAATGTTTAGAATTATGAACTTACTAATTGTTACTAATTCTTAAAAAAAATAACTGGCAACACAAAACAGTATGCTAAAAGATAAGCAAATATTATCTATTCTACAACTTATAAAAATGTTCAACTAGGAGATAAAATGTGGTGAAAAGTACAAAATAATCCCGATTCAAAATACTAATGCAATTCAGAATCTTGATGCGATACTAAGTATAAACCTGAATTCATTTTCATGGCATCCGTACAGTTTCCCTTCGAAGCCGGTTAAAAAGAAAGTGGAATCGAACATGTATTCTCGGAATGCTTGTCATGTTACAGTGAAAAAGCTACATTAACAACATTATTACACTGAAAAAAGTTAGATTAGCATTTCAAAAAATCTTGTTATTTATGACTTGTTAATTTCTAGCGGAGTATTTAAATATGTAATATTCGTTACTATATTAATGTTTTCATGTCGTGCGTACGAATTAATGATTGTTAAAACTAAATAAAACTCGAATCGAATATTCCTGTTAGTTGTAATTTGGCATAATTGTTAAGTTATTTATGACTTGCTAATATTGGCAGAGCTTTAAATATATACTATTTTTTACTAAGTAAATGTTGTTATGTTGTGAAAGGAAATATTTGCAGAATTATTATGAATATTGAAAAAACACATAGAATTAAACTATACATATAATGTTACATAAAAACGTATGCAATTTACGAACAAAAAATAGTTCCAGTAACATTTATGCAAGAACTTTTACTTATTCAAATAATCGTCATTATATGTATTTTAAATGGTGTTTGATTATTCTCATGAACAAAATGAACTTGCCAACAATTAAGTTCAAAGAAATCGCTATTGGATTTGTTTTGATGACATTTTTTAACAAGTTTGAATTTTAAGTCTACATGAAAATCCAATACCCTGACATTATTCAAATATCAACAAATGTTTTAAGCTCAGTAAATGTAAATTTTTAGTAAACAGTGCGTTGCAAAACAATCTGACAGTATCCAATCAAGTGTACAAAGTGATGCACTTGCACTTGAATTACTACTGCGATACTCTACTTTTTATCAGACAATACATATGTATATTACAACAACACTTGCATTGCGTATAAAAAATAATGTTATGCACATAACAGGTACAAAATAATTGTAATTTGTGCATAATTAAAATGATTAGACAATTAATAAGATAATGAAAATCATTTCAATGAATCATTTCACAATAAAGATTATTTGCAATCAACTTATTCAATAAAAATGTTATCAGATCCTCTACTTTCTACATGTTTGAACAAAATAATTTGCATAAATAAGTCAGTGTTTCAATTCATAATTATCGTATGTACAGGGTGTTGCATTTGCCTTTCATCCAACACTTCTAACCAGACTTTTTGTTGGACACTGTGTATTATATTATATAACTTATACATAGTACATAAAATTTTGGAAAGCTACAGCAAACATTCGCAAATAATTGAAATTATTAGATAATTAAAATTATACTATACATATACAGTGACGTATAAATGACAGTGGTGATTCAAAGAAAAGTACACCATCCTGTACATGCAGTTGTTCACAAAAGTATCCAGTGGAAAGAGATTCATGGGAAAAACAGAGATTAAAAATAATTGTTTTAAGAATATGCTTTTAAATCATATTAAAATATAACGTACTAAAATGTTGAAGCGATTTCCTACTAGCAGCAGTGTGACAGACGAGCAGAAAACATGAATTAATATAAAAGGATATAATAAAAGTGGGCCGAATATCGAGTTTATTGTTATTAAAAATACAGGATAAGGATTAAAAGACTGTTATTATTTGCAATTATTGACCAGTCTTGTAATTATTCTTTGTTGTTATTTTCTAATGAAAGACGCAGAAGATTTACGAGATATTTAATAAATCCACGTATTAAGTTTTAAATTTCTTTTTCGATATATCTAATCAGAGTGAAATAATCTTGGTAATTGTCTAAGACAATCTTTGCAAAAGAAAAAATTTCTATTGTACAAGAAAGTCCGAGTCATTGTCACAAATTATCAATGTTGTTGTAATGAAAAAAGCAAACAAGGTGTGTTAACGTTTGCTCGAGTATTTCTGTGAGGAATCAATCATCACGTGCTGTTATTTTTGCTCTGCTAGAATGTACAGAGTATACAATATGTATAGGCTTGAATAATTAAGGATGATTTGTTTATTGTTGTACGTCTATAATGTTTAATCTTTTATTACTGTATTGTTACTATTCTTTGTCAGAATTATCATATGCTTATTGAAATATATAGTTTGCCGTAAGTATATCATAAATTTTATTACGATGTTTGTAATAATTAGTACGTTATAGCAATGGTTTATCATAGTCGAAGTTATAGTTCCGTCAATTTTATCTTAAACGAATCAAGCAAATCTTTTTTATTTAAGATCGTGATATGCCCTGGTCAAGTGACGTAGTTTTATTTTATTTTGATGCTAACCGAATACATTGAAATGAAAGATATTGAAAATCCACAAAAATTAGAGGAACAATGGGCAGTAATTTTTCATTGTTACAGATAATATTAATATTATGGTAGCAATGACAAATTGCTACACATTGTTCTTATAACTTTAGCGGACTTTGAATATATGTCAATAAAGACTTAGTTTCAGTTATTGTATGCTATCGATTTCCACTTTTGATAAATGTAGTTAAAAATTGTTTTTCATATTTCTCTTTATTTTTCACTTGGTTTGAAATCAACATTAGCAGATGTATACTATTTGTATAGAATAATTATAAACTATCTAACAATTTCAATTATACTCGAATGATTCCAAACTTTTGTCCTTATTCGATGTATTATAAGTATGTATACTATAACACTAGTATGAGTTTCACTCGCCAATGTAACAATAACAACAAAATTCATTATTTTATTTGTCCTCAATTTTCCACTTTCTGATGTGATATATGATTCAGATTCTGATTATATATGTAATAATGATAGTAACAATAATAATATGTCGAAATTGTATTATGCGTACAATGCATATAATATAATCCAAGATGTTTCATTTTAATCATTCCATTTAAATATCTACTAAACTATACGAGATATCCAAAATCTGTCCTTTCTAACTCTTATGATTTCGCGGAAGATATGTTTTGATAAAAAAAAGTAAGCGTGAAAGAACTGAAAATGAGTCGGCGGAGGCGCCATGACCAAATAAAGGTCAACATTAGTTTTTAAAATGGGGTTACAGTTTTTAAATGCCTACGATAGTAGCCCTTTCCAATGCGAGTTCAACGAACTATGAGGAAAGGTCTTCGAAAGTCAAGAGCCCAAACACGAGATCACAATATTATCGTATGCGGTCATAGTCTTCCCAAACTTCTTAATTACCATACTCGAGCTAGGTTCATTCTCCTCTTGTTTTTATCACAAATGAAAGTACTCCCATTCATACAAATTATTACATATTTAAAGCTTTTTTGTCTCTTTAGTTAGCAACAAAATGATTAAGTGTTAACAAAATGATTAGTTATGATAGAAATATTACTTTCTTCACAGGTACTGAAATATTAGTTCCTCACAATGCAGTTACATGATAATAATTTTCCTTCTAAAATTGGTTTTCTTGCAAGATAACACAGCTAAGATCGAGAATATTCATTGGTGTTCTAAAATAATGACCTACTAACCTTATAAATGTAATTATTCAATTCGTTTGCAGAAATCGATGTCGCTTATAAGCATTATTACGTCTTTTAATATTTCAAAAGTTATTATCGCTTATTCATATTTTCACAAAAAGTGAAATTCGGTGCTGATTGATGGTAGATTGTTTCCCAAGCTACAAATTATCCAATGTACTCAATAAAATTATACAACAATACCAGGTATACAGTTATTGTATGTTGATAATCTACATTAATATAGGGTAAGCATTGTCAATTTCTATTTCTAGATTAGTATTGTATTAATATATAACATGAGTATACAACATTTATACTTCAATGTTATGTATTAATATACAGCATCAATGCACAACAGTTGTATACAATATTGTATATCAATTTACAACGAGCATTATCAATTGACAATAAAAAATTGTATTACACGCCGAATTGTTTTCAGGCAGGTATAAACTTGAGTGTAAGTCTCCATTACACCAATAGCAAGGCCAACAAATTAGGTGTACCAGTCTTTAAAATCACGCTAGTTGCATAACAATCTCAGTTGTATTAGTACATGCTGTTTTCAGATTACCCCTGCAACACCGCAATTCTCATTCATGAGATTTCCTTATCAATCTTATCAGATAAATCCGCCATAATAATTTGCTGTACATATTGCAACACGATACACCGCAAAAGTCATTACAGGCAGGCTGTTCTTGGAACTTTTACAAGGTATTGCAAGGTATTGCATTTGCTTTGAAATCAAGGATGACGATATTGTATATGTAATATGTCATAAATATTAAAATCTGGGAGAATATCAATGCGCCTCTTGTTTGTGGGAACAATCATACAACTATAATACAGTGGGTAAAAAAAGTATTGATACAGCCAGTATTTTTAAGATAAATTATCATAAAAAAAGAAACTACCTTCTCTAAGGAAATTTACTTTTTCCTTTAAAAAATGACACTTTCTTGCCCAAGAAAATGTACTTCTGCTTAGAGAAAGTTTCCTTCGTTAAGGACATTTTTATTTATTAATAATGGGTGAAAATGCAGGCTGATTTTAACGCGTCACCCTGTGTGTTTTTGCTGCTGGAACCTTATCATACTACAATCAACATCGCGTGTGCAATCTGCGCTAACGACACATTATTTAAAAACACGATCCTCACTTCACCTGACTTTTGTGTTCAGTAAATCTTTTATCCGTAAAAAGATGTTTAAATGCGCAAGAACACCAAGTAATTAACGTTTGAATGACCAATTTTAATGAAATGTCCAAATGAAAAAACAACGAACTTATTTTTCTTATTATTTTTCAAAGTCAAAATCAAACTATATCATTTTTATTATTATTACCTAAATGATATTTTATACCTTAGTTTTTGTATTGGATTAAAAGTTAGCTATACCCAAATCAGAAAAATACGAACTTTATTTCGAAACCTGTAATTGAACCGGTTACAGTAGAAATACGTGCAGGAAGGTTGCCAGAATCGCAACGATCCCCAAATCGCACGTTTTTGGCATCATTAAATTGAAAAGTGCAGTTTTGGCAAGCTTCCTCTGCATACGTACAAACTGCTGGTACGTTTAGTATTAAAGTATCTTTGTACAAGTACAGCAGCAAGCCAGATGGCAACATTTGATAATTTTTTTACATAAACCTTGTTGGCAAAGTTGTTATATGCTTATTAAAATACATAATTAGGGCTAAGTATACTGTGCATTTTATCATGATGCTTGCAATAATTAGTACATTATAGCAATGGTTTGTCATGGCCGCTACAGTTCCGCCATTTTTTTATTTTCAACAAACCAAATATTTTTGTTTAATTTAAGAGATAGATAAAGCAACTGCACTACGCAGTTCATTTTTTAAATTTTGATTTTAATCGAATATATGTATAAATCGAAGATATAAAAAATTCACAAATTATTGGAACAATGTGAAGCAAACAATATCATTGTTACGGACAGTATTAATTTTATGGTAACAATGATAAGTTGCTACACACTGTTCCTATTATTTTTGTGGATATTAAATATCTTTTAATGAAGTCTTAGTTATAAAAATTGTTTTTTTATATAATCTTATTTTCTTAAATTTGTTAAATAATTCTGGGAACCGATTTCCAGTTCCGTAGTAGTTCTGTGACTTTTGTTAATAACATTTATAAATATTTTATTTATTTACAAATCAATCTGTGCTTGAAGGAATTCAAGAATACTTTCGTTTCGTGAAGTGTTTACGTGCGCGAAATCTTGATCGGAAATCTTTTCGATCTTTCGATGTAGGTCACGTTCCAACAAAGGTCATACAGCACCTTTCATCGACAGTCTATGCAGTGCACGGAATTTATTAATACCAAGCCCAGCGATAACCACTACACCATGTATGTAAGAATGCCATTCAAACCAAAAGCAGTTTGAACCTTAATTCGCTGTTTAAGAATTCACTTTCTTATTCAACAAGCAAATTCTCACAAATGGCATTCAAGTTTCATATTCTCTGCTATGTGTTATGTCGCTGTAATTTTTACATTTCTCCAAACAATTTGTTTAACTACTACATATAACATATTAAATTGTGTCCTCACAAGAAGAGGAATAAAGACGTCTTTGTTCATATTTTAAGTTTCTTGAAAATGTTTCCGGTTCTCGTACAAAATTTCTTAAAGTTGTTTAATGTTTCTGTTGTCAATGACAAATATTGCTGCATGTTGTTTCTATGTCGATGGTAATAGACAGAATACCAGTACAGATAATAGCAACATATTCAGCAGCAATGGGCAAGAAAAAGTTCATTGGAGGTTCTGTAGTGAGAAGATAGCTTTACTTTCGACAAGTGTATAACAAAAATTGGCAAATAAATAACATACGTTATGATTAATATGCCAATTTGTTGAAGTATTTATAATATCAATCATTCAAGGACTAAAATACTATTTCTGGATTTCAGATTTTATTAAGAATGTCCAAAATTCTTATGTTAATCCCCAAATTCAGTTAATTTCTTTGTGTATTTTTTGAAACCCTCATTAATAATCCCATTAATAATCCTGAAAATCTCATTAATAATCCTTGTTCTTGGAGCTTTCGAAATTTTAATCATTCGCGAATTACTTACAATATTATTTTTGAATTTTTAAATTTATCCAAAACACGCAAGTAAATTCCAAAACTCAAGACATTTCTGTGTATTTTTGCAGATATATACTTTTATTGTCAGTCGTTCTGACAATGTTATTTGCCTAATGCCAAATGTAGCATTAACAGTCTCATTGTGTTGATACATCCTTGTATTTTATTTCTTTACGTTAACGTAATACTAAGTTACAGTATTTTGTCAGCTGTGACTGCAATTGAATCCGTCAATTGCTGTACCATATTGAAATTATGTAGTTTAGGTTCTACACATTTGCGCCATTTATTAGGCGTATCGCAAAGTTTCCACCGCACACGTTTCCGCCACACTTAATATTTACTTAAAGCTTTAAAACCTTTTTACATGCATAATACTAATATATTTACAAAATGGACCGATAAGAGCCGCAAATTGTATTTCTTCAAGTTTCTTCTCTTTTTTAAGAGGAACTAGACATGGAATGTCAGTAATTTAGTACGGGTAATTTATTTGTCTACCTGAACAGAATAATTACAAATTTTCTAGTAGAACAGAAACTTTAAAATGACAATAGTAGTCCAATCAATTCGCAGAATTAAAAAGGACAAGTTTTAGAGTTGAAAGCTACAAGTACAGGTCAATATTAAAACTTGGAGAAGTAAAGCTTTCCTTCAATTTGCAGGAATGGTGTCTCGTTATTTATAAGTCAATGTTTATTTAGATATGCCAACGGGGACTTTAGAAACGTAAAACAGGAGTGTGAGAAAGACAAAGACGAATCATCATAAGTATAAATAGCACATTTGCAAATTATCCGAATAGGAATTTGATTTTCAAACAGTTTCACATTAGTAGTTGGAAGGCTCCTAGAAATAGCGAAATAATTTACGACCAATTATATATATTTTTGTCTATAGTTTTCCTTGTTCGACAGTTGAATTGCCTTTATCTAACAATTCGATAAGGAAACCAAAGAAATATGTTTCACTGGGTTTTTTCCAATGAAGAATCTGATAAGAAAATTTGTCATTATTACGGACAGTATCAGTTTTATGATAACAATGAAAAATTGTTACAAATTGTTCCTATTATTTTTGTAGGGTTACAATATCTTTTTGCAAAGACTTGTTTTTAGCTATTGTATAACACCATTACTCATAATGGGAAACTTGGTTAAGTAATTTCTTTAAGGAATTGTCTTTGTCTAACAATTCAATAAATAAACTGAAGAAATACGTTTCACTGGGTTTTCCCAACCAGGAGTCTGATAAGAAAAGTAAGGGTTATGATCTATCCGTTTAACTCTTTAAAGCACAGGATCTTACAACAACAAAATTCCTTGTTGCTCGGAAATTAAATCTGTCCTAGTAATTTCACGATTTAAAGGTGGTACGAATAACATCCCACTATGCACATTCAAGTACTAAAAAAAATGGGACATTTTTCATACCGCTATGCTTCAAAGAGATAAGCAATCGCCAATCGCATTTGGAAGACGTCTTCTACGAGGTTTATCCCAAAATCGAGCTCCGAAAGGTTGGCAAGAAAACATGGGTTCCCATAGCGACACAGCGCATTATTCAACGACACTACAACATTAATGAATCAATGAACAAAGGTTTAGAGAGGTTCTCATCTCTCTAAAGTCTACTAACAATTTTTCAAAGAAAAATTAATGGATGAATTGATACGATTGCTTTTGCATTGAAAAGGTAACATATTGGAGATTATATAAAAGAAATCGTGAACGCTTTAAATAAGGTATTCGACCAATTAATATCCACGAATTTTACGCAGATGCACTGTTTACATGATTCCGGTTGATAGAATGGTCCGATCTGAAATTGGATGGATTTTTATTAAACTTCATCGGGAATGCGATTTTTTAAAAAAAGAATAGATATTTTATATCGCTTTATTCCTTTGTAAAAACGGCAAATGGTAAGAATGAGTCGAAGTTAATCTTATCAGCATTATGTGTACTAATTTTTGTGAGAAAAGATTAAAAATTAACAGTGTGATCATGCAGACACAGTGAAGCTACGTTCTCATTGTGCAGAAATAAATTCTGGCCATGTTGGTGTATATAAAACTTTGATCATTTTTTTCATATAACTCTTAGTGTGTTCCCTTTTCTATCAACAAAATTACGATTCAGCCAGCAGTTTTTTGAATACATTTTTTTAAAATCCCTTTTTGTCGTAGTGGCAAAGACTCTCTTAAATAAACATGAACTAATATCGCCACTTCTGATGGTCAGGTGATCGATTCCTTCTTTCCAAGGAGAAGAATGCATCGTCGAGATTAACAAATTTAAGGTAGTTGTCGCGTTGTACACTAACCAAACTTCTAATATAAAAAACTTTGAATCTTTACATTTACAAGTATCATATATGTATACTGGCCTACCCATACAATATAAATTGAATCGCCCAATAATGATGGCAACGCCGCAATTTCAGTTTCATAAGAAAGTTACAGTCTTTCCGGGGTTACATTTCTTTAACAAAACGGTCAGTAAATATTAATATTGTTTCTAGTATTCCGATCATACTCTTCTATAAGCGTGCAATCGTTTATACTTCCAAAACTATAAGAAAAGCATACAAAAGGAGCAGTTTCTCCGACTTTCTAACTTTAGCAGTTCTAACTTTATAAATGGTTCGTCAAGAATCTCTTTTAATAGCGCGACAACTACCTTAACAACAGATGATCATCTTTCCACGAAAATGTAAGTTTGTTTGTCAACGATCAAGTTAACAACCGGCTGAATACAAAATTACCAACAACGTCTTTCTTTCATGAAGATTTGTGGAAGTTGATGTCGCAGTACAACAACTGCCTGAATTTGTGTGGCGATTATGTCGAATAATAGCGCAGTTATATACATAAACTTTGCATGCAATAACATTGTTTTCTTTCGCTTTGTTTTCTTTGTGAGCCAAACGGAGGTCGATTTTGGAATTGCTCTCGTATAACCCATATTTTTCCCCGCAGAATCCTGGTTGCCAGTCGCGCAGCTCTTCTCGTTCCGCACAATACCGTACACGTACCTAAGAAGTATGCAAATCATTAACAGAGTTCAATACATTTTTAAGATAAACACATATATGATGGGATCAAAATGATTCGTACCGTATGAACGTTAAAAACGAAGAAAACTGCAATTTATTCACCATTGACTACATTTATATGTATTTGTTAATTATTGTACAACAGTAGCAGTGTTTATTCATTAGAATTTTAATTTTAACATTAGTAGTAGTAAATGCAAATTGAAAACATTGAGCTGGAGTTTTGTGTTTTCTTTGTATTTTTACGTTCTTACTGTATAAATATTTTGTTCCCTCACTGTAATTAGACTTGTTCTTGCATGCACTTCTTTTTTTGGTGTAATTGTACTTTTATAGAAAATACAATTGAGCTTACATTGAGACACTGTCAGTCTTTAAAGTATCTCATGCAGGGATAACTGCGAAAGACGTTGGCAAAATTTAATAATTTCTTCCTTACATAATATCTTTTTTTTAAGTCATCATATACTTATTAAACTACACAGTTTGGAGTAGCTATCCTGCAAATTTCAATTCGATATTCGCAATAATAAACACTCTGTAACAATATTCGTGAAACCATCGTCGTTGAAACGGTGCGCATCATAACATGTGAAAAATTGAATTATTTCGGCTGAAATTTTCAGCTGATGTTCCCAACACAATTATATACTTGACTACCGAAGCTTTTTTCAATGTGTTGAAACAGGAATATCTTTACCCACAATAAAAAATTCGTAAATCGAGCTGATACTCAAGTGTCTTTATCCATCTTTTAAATAAAAAAAAAATTTTTGGGTCGCTTTATATAAAAAATTGCGTAGCTGGATTGGACATCGCAAATCATGTTTTAAAGACGATCATTTCACGGATGCTTTTACAACGTTCTATTTATTGCAAATTCCCTAATGAAAATAACAGTATATTTAAAAAAATGATGTAAGGAAAAAATTGCGAAATTCTGCTCTATTTTTGGCTGGCTTAACTTGTATGAGACACTATAAGTAGACAAGTGCACTCATGTCAGCATGGTAGAAAGAAAAGTTTACTCACTGAAATAGTTGAGTGTCTCTCGGATTTGGTCCGGAGATAGCTTCAAATCTACATCTGCCGTTTTCAGCGCTGGCGTTGGAATGAACCAGTCGGCGTTCTCGTATCCTGCAAGGAAGTATTATGTCAAGGAAAGTTTCATAAATCTTATCTATGTATTAATGATATTAAATTTGTAATCTTTGCAGGGTTTTAAAACAATCTTTTTAGTAATTCTCTTTTTGTAAAATTATAGAATTACAAAATTGACTTTCCTCCTTTCCTTTATAAATGTAAAAGACGAAGCGTTATTAATATATATTAGTAGAAATAGAAATATAATTTAGATCACGTGAAATTGCAATAATACAATGTTTTTCAATTTATTAAAATAAATCTTTAGTCAAAGCCCGTTCTACCAAAAATGCTGTGAATATTAAAAATCATGACGTGTTCTATTTGATCAACTGTCGATTGAATGTTTTCTTTAGAAATACCATGTTAATGATGTCTTGCATGCACACATACATATGTATAAGCACGTGTGCATATGGAATGTAAACCTTCATGAATCACTAATTTAAACCGAATTGAGGCTAATTGCAAGATATGTGTCGGTTATAAAGCAGTGTGCAATTCGCACATCCGTTTGATAATTTACAACTTCAAACTACGCGAAAATGATACATGTTGAAACATTAATTAGTCATCATAATGCAACTGAGTGCTGATTTATAATTAATATGGAACTGAATTATAGCCATCCAATTTTACGAGGACAATTTACAAACGTTCATTAGCAAGCCTGTTTTAATTTGCATTTAAATTGTAATTAAATTTAATTCAGTATAATTTTATAGGAGTGCAATTGTTAATGTTATCAAATTCTTATGCAAGTAGCAATTTTCATTATTCTATTATGCAGTCAAATATAGTTGCACTCACAAAGGTATTGAGAATTTTGTTAATACAGAGTATTCCATTTTAATCGATGTGTTTTTATACTTGCAAAACAATGCGAAGCATAGAAATTCTGTTTTTAGAAACTCAAATAATATCGAGAGTGACTTTTCTCATAAAAAGAAGTTCAGATTCAGTTTAAAGAAAGAAACATATTTTTAAACTTTAATTGTAATTTCGGTGAAATTCGAATGAGTTGATTTAAGTGAAACACACAATAAACAAGAATTCTGCAACCAGTTTTATCACACATAACAGATTATTTGTAATTCGAGTGTGACGAATTAATTAATTAGCTCAAATAGACGAACAAGCAGAGTACGAACCTTGAAACTGCGTGAGAGTGTCAGCTCGCAAGCGGTACCGTGGAATTTGCTCCTCCAATAAACTAATTATCTCAACTTCCGGTAGTTCACCTCCACTGCATACCTCTGAAAACAAAAGGGGACCGTTAGTTACACGCGACTGATAAGCATTTTGTAATGAACACGAGAATTTTGATACTCTCAAGGTTTACGAAGCTATATTCTCATAATAGTAGCTTGTTTATAACACAGTGGATTCAACCAATTCGATATGATTAATGTCGGCCATCTTCTTACGGTAAGGTTGCCAAAATCGCAACCCTGCCTAAAAATTCAGATGTACCACCATTTGGATTTGTATTAAATTAGTTTACACCTTCAGAGTATAATTTCAATTGATTTTAAACATTTGCCTCAAAAACAAATTCATATTATTGTTCATAAAAGTGTTAGATTACCACCATTTGGATTTGTATTAAACTAGTTTACACCTTCAGAGTATAATTTCAATTGATTTTAAACATTTGCCTCAAAAACAAATTGATATTATTGTTCATAAAAGTGTTACATTATCACCATTTGGATTTGTATTAAATTAGTTTACACTTTCAGAGTATAATTTCAATTGACTTTAAACATTTGCCACAAAAACAAATTGATATTATTGTTCATAAAAGTGTTACATTCTTGCTATGACGTTGTTAGTGTTTTATAATACGTTCTGTAACCGATTTACTGGTAATGACTACAATACTGTTACAATTAGGTCCCCAAAAAGTGGGCATTTGTGCTCACAAACCATTTTAACCCATTTTTACCGACTTCGAAAAGAAGGAGGTACTCAATTCGACCGATATATTTTTTTTTTTACATATTCTTCACTGACTTCCTTTAATAAAATATTTTGTTATTTCAATTTTCTAGGTTAATGGTGCGGTTGAAAATATTAATCTATTTAGTGCGTTAACCCTATAAACAATAATTATTTATTTTATTTTAGTATATGTACAAAATCCTTATTATAATTTTGATTTTCAATTGCGGGGTGATTTTGGTAACTTGAGAAATATACCCTTAAATCTCGGTCGCAATACGCATAGTTGTTCCTGGAAACTGATTTTTTGAAGAAATATTCTACATATATTGGTTTACAAACTTATTTTTAAAAAATGAGCTTAGGTTTCGACGTGACAGGCCTGACACTCTTCCCGGAAGAAAACTTAAATATGAATATAAAATATATATTTTAGTTTTATTATTAGTTGTTGTTTTGTTGTTTTTTGATTAACGTCGACTCCCCTCAGGGTTTGCGACGGGTATGGAATACCTCCTGCATTCACATACCAAACCCGGTATGAGCGTCCATAAGGCAGGGGGGGGGGACACCAAACTTATGCTCATACCGGGTGGACCTACTATTTTTAAGGTGAAATCCGAACCACCCCCCGCGCAGTGCATGAACGTGCTGAAAATCAGCGATAACAGGTGTTGGGATCGAACTCGAGCCCCGCTAATTACGGATCGAGCACTTATCCCCCTGAGCCACTGCGCGGGATTTAGTTTTATTATTAGTTTTAATTTTTAATAACTCATAATTCAATCATTTCTTGCCAGCATGTAATAGCACATTTTTACCGACTTCCATACCATACCATACCATATATTATTTCAATGATGTTAATTTGATGGGTTATTCGGTAAAATTCCTTTCACATAAATACAACTATACTATAATAAACTAACAATAACAATTACCATTACGCCACTTATTAAGAATTGATTCCTTTTTCTGGAGAATTTTCTTAAGCCTCGCTGGGCCATGCGGCCTTTCCATCCCAGTCTCACCGGGATGCATAATCCCTTTCCAGGAGTGCCAATTGTCCACTTCCCTTCCTCATTGAATTTGCGTGTGTGTCGATTCGACGGATGATTACAATCGCGTATATTTCGCTAAGTTAACACTTTGAATTTATAAATCTTTTGATAGTAAATGTTTCTCGTTAAGATAAATATCGTACTAGAAACTATAGAAAAGATATAAGAAATAACTATTTTAATTAAAACTTTCTCGTAGATTTATACCCCTCGTCCTCACTGATTGAACAACTGGGAAGTTTTGGTTAGTATTTCGTGATTATTGAAAAAGGTACCGTTTCTTACAGAAAATTTCTTCATATTCCTTTAAGAGGGTACATACAAAAGTTTGTTTTAAACTTATAAAAAATATATACAAGTACATGATTTAAGGCATATTATAAATTAGTTTTATTAATTTATCAGTCATAATTACAAAACTATTGCCGTGGATATATGAACGTCTTTTATTACAAATCAAGTTTTACGGTAGCCATTGTCCATCAGTTAATTTTTATCTGAAACAGCTGAAACAGCTGAAACAATTGTTTCTAGAAAACAGACTTAAAGCAAGTAAACAATTATCGTGCCGATTTTCAAAATTGTAGTTTTTAACTAAACTCCAAAACAGCTGTACAGATGTAGGTACTTTCAAGGACGAAAAACGTTCTGTTGAGATTAAAAGGGAGCCGTGTCGTTAAAAACAATTTTGAAAATCGACCCGGTTGTACACTAGCTTTGAGTGTCTGCTTTCTAGAAAAAATGATTTCTCTTGTTCCAGATAAAAATTGACTGACTTAAAATAGGTATCACAAATCACGATTTGTATAATAGTTCATACATGCATGACAATAATTTTATAATTATGACTTTAAATTACTGTACCACTTCCAATACTGTATTTTGTATGAATGTGTTGGTGTAAGTGGTGCTTCTATGCATTAAAATCAAAAGTATATGGATAGAGTCATGCACTTGTCTTTGAATCAACATATTATAATGCATGTATTACACATGTATAGTATAAAATTACGAGATTATTTTGAAATAGCTTTTACAAAACAACGTATTCGATACTGATGAATAAACCCAAATGAATCACCCTCTGTACAAACCCAGCTAATAGTTTGGAGCAGAACACATCGGATACACAGTTCCTATATTTTCTTTGGAATAGTTCAAAGCACAATGACTTTAATTCCAACTCCACTCAAACCGACAAGAATTCACAATTTTTAGCAAGAATGAAGCCGTTCACAGGCTATACAAATCACCGAACACTTTACAGTAAAACTAATTCAAAAACACAACCCTATTTTTCCGACGCAAATAACAAATTATGATCGATAATTTCTTCTGTTTTATAGAATGCGAATCATCAAAAATCCATCACAATAATTCCTTCGTCAAAATACCAAGCAATTTACAGTAAAACTGATTCAAAAACACAGTCAAATCTCTTCCGGCAGAAATAAGAAATCAGTTATAATCGATAAATAATTTCTTCTTTCTTATACAATGTAACCACAACTCATTAAAAAACCGATCACAATAATTCCTGAGTTTCCCTTTCGCTTCTGTTTGTCTCGACGAATTTATACTTAACAAAATCACTAAGCACTTTACAGTACAACTGATTCAAAACCACAGTCCAATCTCTTCCAGCAGAAATAACAAATCAATTATTATCAATGAATCAATACTTTGTCCTGCCTTATACAATGTAACCACAAGTCAGTAAAAACCCATCACAATGATTCCTTAGTCTCCCTTTCGTGCTTCAGCTCGCCGCACCGAGTTTATTCAGGAATCATCGGATCGACCGCCAAACACTTTTCGAAAATACTCCGCATACGTCTTCCACGTTGCGTAATCGGATTCAGTTATTTCGGAACAGCGACTGGCATCGCGCACGATGATTGACAGCGGAATCATTGACCAGTTTGGCGCGACGAATATCTTTTTACAAAGGATTCAAAAACCGGCGTTCGGCACTCGCGAGCACTCGAAATTCGCTTTTCAATCTGAGCGCTAAACAGAGTGAGGCAATCGCAATCTACGTGTGTGTGTGTGTGTGTTTGAGTGTGTGCGTGAAAGAGAAGAAGTAAAGGTAGAGTGAGGTGAACAAGTGAGACAGGCATTGGCGATGTGCCAAAGTTTCAACCACGAATAGAGACACCCAAACGCTTTGATTTCACCCAATTCAGAAGCATCCGATGTTCCATGTCTGTGTGAACTAGATACGTATCGTATTGATTTACATTATCCATACAACTCCTTTTCATTTCTGCACTGCAATCCATAATGAATTCCATACTGTATTCAAGATTAAACTAAGACTAATGTTTGTTATTGTTTTACGCTAGTTTAGTATTTTAATTAAATGAAATAAATTCATTTCTTGAAAGATTTCATTCATTTAACTTTTGGACATAAGTAGGAAATATTTCAATTTACTAATGTTGTATTTAGTTAAATTGTTATTATTATATTGTGTAAAGAGAATAAGATAGCACTAAAGTATATAATATATGTATAATGATATATGTAGGAAAGTATATCTGAAAACTGACAACCAGAAATAATTATAGTTAAATTTACCGGAGCACTTATTTATTACTTATTTACACAATTCCTTTTCATTTGTGCACTGCAATCCATGACCAATTCGATACCATTGTCACCATTAGTCTGAGACTATTGTATATTATTGTTTTAAATTATGGTAGTGTTTTTAATTAAACGAAATAAACTGGGTTTTTGTGTTGTTTAATCATTTAATATGTAGACATATGGAGTAAATATTTAAATGTACTACGGTACTATTTAATTAAATCAATATTATATTGTAGACGAATATATTGACAAAGCTATAATTATTATAACGCTTCTAATAGCAGGAATTCATTTATATATTATTATTATATATTTTTACATCCAATACATTATACATATTGTGCGTTCATAGTATTCAACTGTATGTTGTGTACAAGTATATCAAAAATTTGTGACAAAGAATAATTACAGTTACATTTTTCAACGGTACTTGTTTACACATAGACTTACCAATTAGCGATTCACAGAAATTATGCTTCATTATATTTTATCACTCAGTTATACATATTGTACCTTAGCACGTCTACAGTGCCTTGATTCATTTCGTTTGTTAATGCTAATTTTCGGTTGTTGCCAATTTCATTAAAATAGTATTTCGAAATGAAGCTTAAGTTACGTATAAATAGTTGATACTGGCAAAGTATTTAAATATGTATTTTTGATTTCTAAATTAATCTTATTATGTGGTGAAGTATAATAAAACGGCAGCTTCCGAAAGTGAAAATATAATAATTCTTCTAAGAAAATACTGCAGTAGATATGTCGTGCCTAAATGTGTCTTGAAGATGTGAGCAAATTTTCATAATAACCCGTTGGACATTTTTTAAGGAAATTTGCACATCTCAAATCGCATTCTCTATTGCATGTTGTCCAAGTAAAAACTATGGGGTATTCAACAATTAAATAAACATTAATAAAAACACGCGATAAATTGGGAACCTCCCCTTTTTTAAAGTCGGTTAAAAATTATACACATGTATAGCCCAGTATGGTAATAATAAAGGTACAAAGTTTCATTTTGATAACCCAGATAATTTTTGATAAAACAAATATCCAAAATTAAACATTTGCAATCGCTATAAAAAGTATTCGTACGGCAATCAATTTTACTCGTTTGCAATTCCATGTGACTTTGAAGCACATGTACCGATAAATTTAAATTCTTTTAGACTAATTGAATTTCTTGCCACGAGATGGCACACGCATCGCGATCTGTAACTTCTCTTTGCTGTCTAGTAAAATTCTTTGTAAAGATTATTAATTCTAACCAGAAATACCCGAGTAAATGTTAAATCTTTGGAAATTTAAACTTACTTACTAATTTCTATTTGGAGGTTAATATTTGATAGTTTTAAGTTACATTTATTGTGTTATAGTCCGGTCAAAAACTCAGGCCGTAGAGGGTTAACTAAAACGTTGTACTGCTATGTTCATCAAACAATGCCAGTATTAACAAAAAGTTATACATATCCTCTGATGCTTTTCGATCAAATATCAAATAAAACTTCAATAGTAAATACGTCATCATTTTGTCTATTTGGTATTTGTTTTAGAAGCGTCAGAGAATTTGTAATTTTTTTTATTTTAGTGTCATTGTTTAATAAATAGTACGTTTTAGTGAAAATTGGACGGTCTACGAATACTTTTTACACCGACGGTATTTCTCGACCGACTCAATGGGAAATGCCCCTTAAACTCACTGTCAATGTCACGCTTTATTCCTGGATCACTCGAAATACACACTCATTAAAGTATGCACGCACTCTAAAGTTGGGCTAGGTTTCCTTTTCCCTTGCTACAAGTGAGTTTTGTAAGTGCTATTTTGTATGACTGTTCGAAGAATATAATTAACGACAAACATTCGGAGTGTTTTTAAGAAATAACACTGATCTAATAGCAGGTTTTCCAAAACACGAATTGTAGTAGTTTTTTGTTCAATAGTTGTTTACTTGAACAAAATTTAACAATTATTTGTATTACATTAACATATAAACTAGTTTGTTGCGTAGCCAATTTTAAGCTTCTACAGAGTCATTAATTTCAGATCTACAAGTGATTTTTCCGTTATATTTAGTATGTAAAATCGCATTATTATTATTGTATAAAAATAAACAGGCCTCTCAAAAACGCCCCACAATAACCAACTAAATAATTTTACTACAAAAATTTGGTAACAAACCAAACAAACCAAAAATTGCAAAATTTATACTTGAAAATATTTGCAAAAACTCTGTTTCGACAAAAGCATGGTTAGAGTACCATCTAGATGTAAGTTTCAGTCAGAATTTCCAGCTTTTACAGGTTGAAACTTGGTAATTTTGTAATATTTTTACATTCTATTGTGTGAGGCTACAATTAAATAAAAAAACTACTCAATAATTCTATTTCTAGAAAGTGGATTTTCCTGCTCTTGTAGAACTATGTTTGCACTTAAGTTGCGCTGTCACTGAAGGAACACGAAGTACCTTTTTGTTATTCAATGTTGCTGAATATTTCGGAATTATCCGATATCCTGTCAATATTCTTTAAATAAGAAAAAAGCTTTAAAAAAACATCTCGAAAAAAACTCTACAATGTTCTCGAAATAATTCTGTTGCGAAAATCTGATACAAATTTCAATTTTATGAAAGATCAGAAAATTAAAATAACAGTGTCCGAATAGCACACAATTTGTATAATGCGATTCTACTGTAAACAGACTTGTAATAAAAATCTTTAATCAAGTGGTAAGAAGAAGATAGTCTACAAAACTAATCTAAAACCTAAGGTTGTAAGAAAGAATGATTTAAATAAATGAAAATCAACAGCAAAAAAGTATCAACATATATCGAATACATAGGTACAGGCTGATTCATTTACCTCTGAATTACCATTGTGTATGAAAGATAATTAATTATAATACATATACATTATACATAACATTGTACTATATCTATAATGCATGTAACATAATGTACTATATTAATAATATGTTAAATGTGGCTAATAATAAGAACAGTTCTCAGTAGTGATTCAAAGACAAGTCCAACACCCTCTACATAGTTCAGATAGAAGGTCCAACGACTTCATCATGCCCTACGCACTCAGCCAACACGATAAAAATAAACTCGACCATCTAGCTATTTAGTAGGCAAGGTCTACTCTTCATTAGTGCAACTTTAACTTTTGCACTGCGGATTGTGAAAATTGGAGAGAAGGTCTAAACTATGCGCCTCAATCAATATATCGTGAGTTCTGTATAAAAAATGTTTGTACAGCAGTTTCCCGATTTTTAGAAGTCTTTCGGGACTGATAAAGTTGCAAACTTTGAAACTTGTTGTTAGTGAAAATGCAAGAAACCCTAACTTTATAACGAAGTCGAGCTAAGCGAGACACGTAGGATTAAGTTGATACTTGAAAGAGAATAATCTCCAAGAGCAATTGCAGCTTAGCCTGAAGCCACCTACTTTAGATTGAGAGCGATAAAAAAAACTACGTTTCCAAGAAGTAAGATCATAAAAGTCAAAGACCTACAGGGAGGTGCGAATCTTTTGCTGGTCCGAAATTGTGACGGGGATAAACTCGTTGCAAAGTTGCGATAAAAATTACCAAATTTCGCCATCTTTTTGCGTAACTAAATACGCGAAACTTTGAGTCTAGAATAAAGTCCCTCAATTGGTTCAGATAATCGAATTTTTATTGAAATGAAATTTAGGGGACAGTTAGGGCAAATTATTTTCTTCAATAAGTATATCACCAGTTCTGAATAAAAAATGTTTGAATATTACAAAAATATACAAAATTTTGATATCTATTTGCCAAAACTAACTTAAATGCTCCTCTTTAAGAGAAATATAAGTTTTAGAAAAAGAAAATTATATAATTAATCATGTATATATTGCAATAAAAGACATTTTTTAGAAAATAGAATTGTTGAAAAATTAGTACTTGCCACAAAATACAATGTCAATCATTTTGACTGTTTGCTGAATCTAGTGTTAAATCTAGAATAATTAAACGGTTCATTTTAACAATAGTATCACAATGATTAACACTAAACGTAAAGATTTTCTAATGAAAATTTTCTTAAAAAATGAAACTTCTACTTTTGGAACATTTATTTTCTGTTAAACTGGAAACTTCCTTCAGTATTAAAATGACCTTTAGGAAAAGGGATGTTGGGAATACTTTTTTTATCCGCTGTAGGTATTCCTACACTGTAACCGGTCAAATGACCGATTATGAAATAGAGGTCGTATTTCTCCGATTTCGGTATAGTTAATTTTCAATTTAATGCGAAAACCAATGCACAAAATAACATAAATAATAATATAAAAAATATTTACCTTCATTTTTAATTTTACCAAGAAGGAAAAAGTAAGTGCATAATTACATGCAATTATATACTCGATCATTTGACCGAGTGTGGTACGTTTAATATTAAAGGTGCACTAATGAGAAGTGGAGCTTGCCTAGTAGATAACTAGATGGCCGGGTTTATTTTTATCGAATTGGCTGAGTGCGTAGGGCATTATGAAGTAGTCGACCCTTTATAGGTCGTCTATTTCGGTCGGCGCCTAATGCGAAAATGCGTCAGTTATTCCCCCGAACCGAAACAGAAGCGGTCCACACGTAAATTTATCTATGACGCTAGACTTTCACTGTTTTGTCCAAGAAAGCCAGATGGCTGTTACGCAATGCACGCAAATTATACTTCTATCCTGTCAACTTGTTAAAATGTATTTCGGTCGAAACATTCTTTCCGGCATCGATTCATTACTACTAGAACTACCAAAGATTAACCTTTACCTATTTTCATCGGAAGAGACAAAATGCAAAGCATTATTTACTCTATGAATTATTATTACAAAATGTATCTCGTTTTTCAAAAATAATTTATTTACCTAAAATATATAAACCAAGAAAGATATTAAGCAAAACGGTTGTCTTATGGATTACTAAAATACCAAGGAAAAAGAGTCATTGTAACAAATTATAATTGTTATAGAAATTATGTCGAAAATATGGAACCTGTATAGAATCTTATTATTTTACAAAAACCGTCATTTGACTTGAGAGTATTCAGTAAATACTAGTTTCACAAATTATTTTAGACTTTTAAACAAAAAGATTACATAATTAAAGGCAGGAAGGAGAACTGGTTGTAATAGATGGCTGAACAGATGGACATGATGAAATTATAAGAGTTTCTGGTGAATTATAGAACGCCAAAAAGTTAGAAAAATAAATAACTAAATAAAAAAAAGTTATGGTCACTGTGCTCTCGTTCTTCTAGTCAAAAATGGGAAAGATTCTCCAAGTGCAGGCAGCCATGCCGTCTCACCCCATCGTCAACGGATTTAGCTGCTCTCGGAAACGTGAGTCAGCCATGAAACCGGGTTATTGCCCTACTTGCAGGGAACAGAAATGCTACTTCGTTTTCTTTCGTACCTTCTGCGAATGACTCGCAGCACATCCTGGTTAGAATCGGAGCTGTTGCTACTAACACGTTCTTTGATAGTTTATCAAGAGACTCGTTTATATGGTGGTTTATACAAAATATATTCTATAACTATAATTATGTTCGTAGTTTTATCATTAAGATTTATGGGATTTCCTTTTATAGCAGGATTTTATTCCAAGGATTTCATTTTAAGGAACATAGTTTTTGTTTCCCATGATATTTCTTAAGTGTAATTCACTTTTGGATCGCTTTTACTTTTATCACATAGCTTCCGATTATTTTACTTTTGTTATAATTTATTTATTGGCACATTAACAAAAAGTACGGCAAAGTGAAATAGAACTGCTAAAATACTTACAAATTATACATATGTGCACTGCGCAGAGATATGAAGTAATTGTAAAGTAAAAAATTATAATAACCTCATTGGCAATATTTATAATTTAGGTATTTTACACGATGTTTATGGAATTTCAAAAATTTATTGCAATCAGTTCGTTGTTATATTATACAGTGCGAAAAAAAAGAATTCTCGCACCCAAATTTTCTTAAAGCAAAGAAAATTCTGTTTCGAGGTTATTTATTCTTTCTTAAAGGTAACTTTTTTAAAAGAAATATTTAAAAAAAACAAACGGTTTTTTCCTTCTTCTATATCAAAATTTACTCGAAGTAAAGGGATGTGCGCGAATACTTTTTTTATCCGCTTTATAATGTTGCTTGAATAAAAATGCACGTTAAAATAAACAGCTGCAGTTAATTTAGCTCCACCTGATTCACGGAGAGATACGAATATTACTTTGAGAGTTAAATATACATATTGTTACTTTGATTTCAGTTAATTCAGAAGCATCATATGCTACAGTGTGTGAACCAGATACTTACGTATATGTAGTATTGATTTACAATATGCATATATTTGCATTCCATTAGACAATTCTTAATCAATTCTATGTATACTGTCTTCATCACTAAATTAGCAATAAGTATTTTTAAATTAGAACCATTTTATTTGAGAAGTTATTGTTACAAAAATATCCAAAGCACTTAGTTTATAAACAACTGAAACAATAGCGTTTTTTTTTAATGAATTCGATTAAGTTTATAAGTTGTTCTTTATGCATAAGAAGATTCAGTACATTATTAGATAATTATTAATTAATTATCATTATGTTATTAAGTATTATTATATTATTTTGTTTTGGATGGACGAGGATTTATCAGAATCGATCGAGTTGCAATGTACAGTGAACTAGCAGTTAGATTGGTTATATTTTTTTCTTTTTTCGATTTTGTCATTAGACATGCATCACTAACACCCTTGGTTTTCAGTAAAAACAGTGTTTTCACGCTTGATTGTGCAAGATTGACTCTTGCAGGTTGAGGGAATGAAATTGGCAATTAGGCTTTTTATAGATGTGCAATCATGTTTCGGATTCTGTTGCTATTTTTTATATTCCTCCGATTAACTTGCGATAACTGTGCGTGTGTGTGTGTGTCGGGGGGTCTATTTATCCCAACAAAAGGGTAAGATGAAAATAAGAATAAATATATTTGTTTAAGTTACACGGTTTTAGTAGATTGCATTGAAAAGTACAAAAAATTGCGAAAAATTAAGGAAATGAAACAAATTATGAAAAAAATAATGAAAATGTGTTAGTTGACTTTCATTTATGATCGCGATTTTCTTAGTCACATATCACCAAGAACGTTATTAATAGCCATGCATATTATTTTTACTTTTTTTACGAATTTGCATTCTTTTTTCGTCCTTTTAAATTTGTTTGCAAATATCACTCGTATTTTCTTTTACACTCGCCAGGATTTTTGACACTGAATTTGTTGCATTTATATTATCTTATAAGCTGCAAGATAATATTTTTAATGTTTATATTACATTTATCACTTCGTATTGTTAACCACCGAAATACCATCACTTAATTTAATTTCTACTCACTAACAATAACACCTTCTACGTACGTCTGCAAAATTTCAAGAAAATCAGGTCGGTAGCAGTGGGTCAAAAATTGATTTCAAGACCTGACAAACAATAGGTCAGAAATATCAAACGTCTTTTCGGATTCTTACTTTTACTTTTGGATTTGGATTTTGGATTTGGGATTTTGCAGCACTTACAATGTTAATTGTATGTAAATTAAAAAATTACTAACATTTCCGCAAAAGATGACTCTAGAACTAAAAAAGATATTGATCAATCACATCACGCAGTTTTTCAGACAAAAATTCTCGAATTGAAAAAATATAAGGTTTACTTCATAACCGGTCATAACCAACCGGTACAGTTGGTGTCAAAAAGAATTTTTTTTTAAAAGCAAATTTGTTTTTTTTCTTAAAAACGAAAGTTTCTTCTAAATCAAAATTTACTGCAAGAAAAGGCCGCTTATACCGAGTTGATTTTCTTGAAATTTTGCATACATGTGTAGTTCCGCTCTATAAATACAAGAACACTGTATAAACATAAGAACCATAAATATAAACATCGAGGTATAAATTAGTAAAGACTTACTGCAAGAAAAGAGGAATATTTTTGCGAATACAGTTTTTATACACTGGAAATGAAAGCATATACAAATAAATGGGACTAACCTGTGATGGTTTCGGCGTCTCGGGTGGTGGGCTGCGGTGGTTGTTGGCCGATGAGTCTCGATCGTGGTGAACGCAGGGCCTGAAGGGTCGCCCTAGCAGTGGGCGAGACCTTGAGGGTGCTGCTCGGTCGAAGTGGAGGAGCCTCGGGCCCCTTTGGAGCCGCATCCTCCACGGCGGCCAGCTTGGACGCTGTGGCGACGAGCGAGATCGCCTCACCTTCCTGCAACAACATAACAAACAATTCTCTTTTATTATTGTTCTATAATTAGCCCGTTGATTGCTTTGAATTTTAGATTTCTAATTAACAAACAAACAAAAAATATAGCGGTCGAATTAAGTACAATCTCCTTCTTTTCGGAGTCGGTAAAAATTATTGTTCGATAATATCCACGTTTTTAATATTCGCACCAGTTACGGAATCCTCTTTTTTATAGATTTATTTTAGACAATATTGTAATCACAACAGATAATACATGTTATCATCTAATAAAGTAAAAAAAGGCTTCCCTCCCACGACTTGTTACCTCGCATTGTTTGAACATTTAAAGTGACCATTTTGAGATAAGCTTAGAATCCTTTATTTGTTTGAAAAAGTTCAATCCACTAAGGTATTTGGCCAAAGTTCAAGTTTCCAGCTTAAGCAGTACGTTCTTCGAAAAAACTTTGAACCCAATTTTGACCCCTTTAAGGATTGAATTTCGGATAGAAATTTCTCTGTTATAGTAAGTAAGTACGATTTTTATAGCAAAGGTAATTTATTTTTTCAAAAACCTTTAAAGGGTTAATGTAATGGGTTGCACTTGTGTTCTTCTCTAAGTCTTAATTCGTTATAACTAACAAATGAACCAGGACGTTGCAAACTTCGGGGGCACATGCCAATGTACTCTAGTTAAATTTAATGTAATTGCACATCAAACTTTACAAGTTTAATGTTATTGTATATAATTACAAAAATAATATTTGTTAGGGTGGGGAAGTTAAAATATTGAAAATGTAAGTGGAAAATTGTCGAAAGTGATTGATAGGAAATAAAAGTCTCGAAAATACCTGGTTAGTGATTACCGTAACTTTTTTAACTGGCCGATCAATCAAATTTATTCAAATTGCAGACAAAAGCCGTAACTAATTTTACATACATAAAAGTTTCACACAAACTTCCCTCGGGAACACATACTCAAATTACCTGTAAATTGAATGTGAGATAAAAGGAACTAAAGGAACCAAACGTGGTTTTAAAATGAATACATATTTCCAATTTTAATCGAAGAGCTATAAAATCAATTGAAAACAGTTTATTTTAATGACCTTACCACTAACCGTACCAACCCTAGATCAATGGACCGATTTTAAATTTCGATTCTACAATGCACTTGTCTGTTTCTTTCTTATTAAACATAAAAAAGTTAATGTATAATTCTATTATTATTATTATCTAAATGTTACTTTGTAAGAAGCAAGAAAATAGGATCTGTTGTATTGGTAAATCTGAGAAAACGCCAATATAAAAACAATAAAATTCCCTCTTAAGCGACCTTGAGATGGAGAAAGTCAATGTGATTGGTAGGAAAAAACGGAAAAGAGCGTGATGAAAAAAACGAATGGGATGAAAGTGTCAAAAAGGGGTATGGAAATTTGCTACTGCGAAAGGAGGGTGGCTGGGATTTCCGCGTCGGGATAACGTGTCGAATGGTCGCCTTCTGGCTACCTCAATGGTAACGGAATTGGTAGATATGCATGACTGATTTATGATATTCTTTAAAAATTAGCAATACAGTGCAATTGGAGAAAGTTACTTGAAAAAGGAGAGAAGACAAAACTGGGCGTAAAAATAATTAAGAAAGTCCGCAAACGTGAACTTGAATATCGTAAATCAGTAAAGTCTAAAATCGTTAACGGGAATCTAAAGCGAGTCAACAAAAAATACGATCACAAAATAATCTTAATGATCCGCGAGCCCGAACACTCTGCAGGTTACAAATGGAGTACTAAGGTCTCAGACTTACGCTGCTACTACACCATATATTTTCCATCCGTTTCTAACGCATCTCTAAAGAGGTTAAAGCACCGGCAGTTCCTATCCTTTCCCTACCCTCGAGTAGCGGCGCCTTTGAAAAACTACGTTTTCCACCCGTTTTCAACGCATCCATTGGAGGCTAAAACACGGGCACTCCCTTTCCTATCTCTATCCTCTAGTGACGGCGCCTTTGAAACATTGCGTTGAAAAAGCACGGAAAACGCATGGTGTTTATCGCTGACTGCATGAAAAGGTGCTTTGCCATCGGGTTTCTTATGGTGTAAAGAGACTTTACCTCTTCCAAGCACGCCAAATGCGCTTATTATACTTATTATTGTCACACAGTGCGGGATTTTGAGGTGTTAATAATGGCATTTATTAATAAAAAGAAATGTAATTGGTCCAAAAGAACAACAGAAGAATACAATCTCGTCCTAGGTTGTTTTCAATTTTCTCAATGTTCTCACAATCTTCATCCATCCGGCCCAGACAGTCGTTACCGACTCTCGAGTCTCCCCTCACAAACGTGCCTCACCCCACGTTTCTCGACTTCTTGGAACTACACTCCGCCGATACTTTCGCATCACTCACTCATCCTCGCACTCACTCACACTTTATTCTCCACAATAGGAATTCGAACGTAACCTGACAATTCCAAACGACAGAATATTTCTAGAATAAATATTTCAAACGACAAAACTTGTAACACTTGTAGGGACAGCCCGTGCTTTAACCTCCAACGGATTCGTTAGGAATGAATGGAAAGTAAAATACCAACAGCCTTAAGGCAGCTGCACACGATAGACTATCAATGACCAAATATTCTATCCACTATCTATCTTATATCATCTTTCTATTGGAATATTTGGTAGGTATTTTTATGCAACAACAGAAAAAATAATCTATTGTGAACAATGTAACCGAAACAAAACTCGTGTTCATATAGAAATATAAATATTAGGCCACGGAGAGTCTGTCGTGTGCGGTAGAAGCCTTAATCTTATACATTTACATTTCTCAGAAAATCAAACCTTAGAAGTGAGGCACCTCACGCAAAAAGAAAGCGAAGGGAATAGATATAGATATAGGTCAGTGTACTTGACGCAGCTGCGTGAACACGCCACGTACTGTACGTGAGAGCTTGCATAGGTGTTGGCCAATACAAACGAGCCTGCTCGACAAGTCGAGACTCGAGCAGCGCGCTGCCGACAATAGGAAATAAAACTAAAAGAAATGATCCCAAACGGATTCTGTTCATTCACATGTGGGATTGAATGTTTAGTATGGTAGAAATTCAGGTTATTATTCACCAGTAATGCATGATACGTTAATCAAGAAACTCTTTATTTCGTACTTCAACTACTCCACTCTTTCACTCTAAGATAGTTGGGCCATAAAATCATTTTCTTAAGATTTTCTATTAACTTTGATAGAATATCCTTTATAAGATCTTACAACTACTATCTAGCAAAATTTTATTATTTTTTTCAGCATTTTTTTACCATTTCATTTTTACATAATGTAATTAATAAAAATTAAATTTCCGAGAAATTGAAGGCACGAATTAACTAAGGAAGCTGAATAACGTTGCCGCTACTGCCTTCAAGTACGTGCGTATGGGTCTAGAATTTATCGGTATAGGCAAGCTTGTGCGTGTTGGGGACAAGCGCTTGACAAAAGTCTAGCTCATCAGCAGTATACAAAGCAAAGTTAACAGTCCCTTCGGCGAGCGATTGACTTTCGACTGGTACTATTATGACCCATGTAAGACTATACGGCGTCTTAAGTTGGTGTATGGGTGTCCGAAATAAATATGACACGTCAGGATTTCGATTAAGAGATGTGACCTACAAATATATTGCAATCTCAAGTTGATACAGAAATGTTGTCGCTGAAAGTCAATCCCAGAGTGATGCTCTCGGACATCACTCGCCGTCAGGTCACCTGCGTCAGCGTGGCCAGGTCTGGGGGTTTATGACCCCTGGGTTTTCCCTGAACGGGAGAGGTGCCCTGCAGAACTTCCACGAAGCCTGCTCTACACACGCATTCTCATGCCGATTTCTAATTTTCTAATGCCCAACTAAGTACTTTAACTGTGTAATTCTCTAGCTCTTTCTAAACTCTGTATGGACTTTTGGGTGGATTCTATGTGAACTCTGCCTGAATCCTGTGTCTTGCACTCGCCTCGTGCTTTTAATATTATTATTCATTCTCGTATTTGAATTTCACAACTCATATGGACAGACACACATTGTTGGATTTCAAGGTTTATTTCCGAGAGGAAAAATGTACATGTCTTAACTGTAGGAAGGCGGGCTCGGTTCTGACAAAAAGGACGGACCGTCGGCCAGAGTAGGCGTATGTAGGGTTTTTTACACTGCTGTCTCGGTCACTTGGGTTTTTCCCATGCCGATGTTCGGATATATGTTACGCATGCGACGCGTAACTACATATAGCCAATCTATGACATTTATTCGTTATCTGACAACGTATGTACAATTACGGTGGTCCTTAACAAAAATTTCTGTTGAATCCCGTCAAATAGGATTCAAATGATAACAAAAAAATTCACAAATTTTGTCAGATTTTTATTTCATTCCCTTGGTCTCCCTATATTAATTGAGATCTCTTTTCTTGCATCAGGAAACATTTAAGATATTCACTGACGATTTGCAGCACCAACATTTTTTGATCTTCGTTCCTAGATTAAATATTGTTATATTCGGTGAACAATTGGATTCGTGGAGCATATGATCCTCGTGGAGTACCCCATATGTGATTTTTTAATTTTTCACTGGAAAGAGAAGATGGAGATCACTGAATATTCGAAATCATAGATTTTGTACCGAGGATTAACCGTAAAATCAAATTTAATCTTAAAGCGAGTAAGTATATTTTCGGATAATTTCAAAATTGCCGCACAAATAGGGAGACGAGGGGAATAAAATAAAAAGCTAAAAAAATTAGAGCATTTTTTGTTTACCATTTGGAGCTGATTTGTCGGGCTCTAACATGAAAATTTATTAAAAGCCCAAATAAGGACCACCCTAATGTACAGGGTGAGTCACTTGCCTTTTAATCATCCCCTTCACACTCGAGTTCCAATTATTTCCATTATTGGTACAATTTGATATTATAAATAAATGTCAATGTGTAGAAAAGATTCGGTAAATACTGCTTTATATTAAAATTGCTCAACACCGTATAATCATACCATTTTCAAGGACGTATATCCATCATTGGCGATTCAGAGGCAAGTGAATCACCCTGTACATGTATGCAACTGCGATACTCATATATCCTTCCAGATTCTTTCATGACCACACCATGCACTCCGTCCTAACTGTTCTTTGTCCATACCATACATGGTATTCCATTCCTCGAGATCCTTTCATGATCATGCAATACACACCATCCCAATTCTTCTCTGCTTATATCATATGTTACAAAATCTGAAATAGGCCTTCAAGGGGGCATTTTGAAGTTGCTAATTGGACGACCATTTTACTAAACGGAATCAAAGAAAGAGATCGATTGTTAATCGTTTTACATAATATATTATGTAATTGCAGGAATTGCATAAGCTGTGATAGGGGCTTCATATTACTATCGCTGTAGCAATTTTTATCGTTGTTCAACACCACACGCAACAAATGTAACATTGTCCGTAGCAGGGGATAAAAGTCAGTCGGGAGGATTTAGGAATCCGAGATAACTATCTATTGAGATTTTTACAATCATTGAAAAAATGTATTTGCACACATCCCTGTTTTTGGTATAAATTTTCATATGGAAGAAAGTCTCTCCTTTAAGAAAAAATAAAGTTTCTTAAAAAAGTATGTTTTTTCCCTTAGAAAATTTATTTAAAAAAATCTGGGTATTCGAATACTTTTTTCCCACTGCAATATTTACATATTTAAGGCAGGGAATATTACAGCTCGCCGTCTGGTCTCTTTCGTGTCACTGTGAGCAACTTTGGGGAGTTTGTAGGAACCTGGCGTTTCTCTGAAGAGGACACCTATCCTACACAATTTTTGTGTTGCCCGCTTTATTCTTCCACTCCAATACCTATTTCGGATTTTTTACACGTGTTTGATTCCATGACAGTTATTGTTTCATTGTATGGCTTATAAAATCAAACGAGAATCAGGGGAAGGCGGTGGATTTCAAGTAAAGAACTAGTTTCATAGTACTAGTTATTTTGTGAAATATTTTGTGTTTGACGCGTGTAAGGTGCGAATGTTACGGATGAATGTAAGTAATAAGTAATGGCGTGAGTGTCTAATGAGAAGTGAGAGTGAATGTGCAATGAGCATGAAGAAGCACCAGTGGTGACTAAGAGCTCATTTACAATTAATGAATCTCTGGGTTGAAAGAGTAAGAAAGCTAGACTTATAGCTAGAGCATGAAACAATTATTTACGAAAACTATTTTAATCATTTAACACTCCTGCTCTACTTAACAATTTGATGAGTATCTCAAAATTTTGCTACATTTTGTATCCTGTGTGGTTCTTGTTATAATCGACAAAACTTGTAAAATTGATTCTACATATAAGCAATATCATAATGAGTTTTAAAGCTGTTTTCATTCAACCGAAGTGTCACAACTGTTAAAAAGTATTATCGTCCACGGACGGTTCTGTGCAATAAACTTTGTCATTAATCGTTTTCAAAGCCTGCATGAAGCACTTCGAATTTTGTTTATCGTACTTTGATACCTGAAACTAATCTCTGTCGAGATACCAGCTACAGGATACTGTTATTTTCACAGGAAGTGTTGCAAAGAGAAATGATGTCCCGTAAGTAGATGTTATCAATGATAGCTTATCGACGTGTGTCGCACTGAGCAAACGAGGAAATATATGTCGAGACCAATGAGCCGAATGGAAAATTTGCAATGAAAAAAAGCACGATTCATTGTTCATTTCCCGCGTCATCCTTCAGAATTGGTATCATTTACCAGCTGCTACTCTCTGTATTATGTTCTCTGTCGCGTCCATTTTGCAATATTGCACTTTATACAATACTAGCTATGTTATTCGTTGGAAAATATATTTACTACTAACCTAACAGCAAGCTACAGAGGATCAAAAAAGTACAAACTCCTCTTTTTGGAGTCAATTTTGATATAAAATAAAATTTCTGTTTTTAAAAGAAACATGGGAAATTATAGAAAACAGGGTATTCCTCACCGATTTCAATGCACTTGAGTTTGAGTTTGATTTATACACAAAAATATGTTTCGTGTTTAGATTTTCTATGACCCACGAAGAGTAACCAGTGAGCATACCAAATAGTCAAACACTCAACACAAATCTTAACGTAAATATATCTGTGGTCTTGTGACAGCATTTCAAATACCTGCAGAGACCTAATACAGATGTAACACAGACTTAAAACCCAGAGCTAACCAACCCAGACTCAGTATGGCTCAGTGTTCATGCTGTCAACAGCTCAATATACAGTACAGTGCTTTTATGACAGCATTTCAAATAAGGCGATCTAACTATGAAATTAGAAGAAATTCTATGTATTTGCCGCAGTCTGGATTGGTTAGGTCTGGGTTTTAAGTCTGTGTTATATCTGTATTATGTCTCCACAGGTATTTGGAATGATGTCACAAAACCATACCTAAGTTTACGTTGCAATTTGTGTTGATTGTTCGATTATAATATATCGATATATAAGATCCGCCTTTAAGTGTGTCTAACTTTTTTCCTATAGCTTTCACATGTATATGAAAATGATTAGCTTAAATCGCTCTTTAACATATATAAAAATTATTCAAATCGGTTGTGAGTCCGCCTTTGTAAGCATGGAATTTAGAATCAGTAGACTCGCTCGCAATCGTATCCTCATATGATCAGAAACGCGAAACATATTTTAGTGTATAACAACTCGAAAACTAAAGTCGAGCGACGGGTATGTACAGGGCGAGTCACTTGCCTTTTAATCATCCTCTTCACACTCGAGTTCTAATTATTTCCATTATTGGTACAATTTAATATTATAAATAAACGTCAATGAGTGGAAAAGACTCGGCAAATACTCCTTTATATTAAAATTACTCAACACCGTATAATCATACCATTTCCAACGGCGTATATCCATTATTGGCGATTCAAAGGCCAGTGAATCGTCCTGTACTTATAAAGGCAAAAATCATTTCAAATAGTCTGCCCTATAACAAATTAAAAGCTCATTAAAATCGGTAAGGTGTACCTTGTTGTATATAATTACCCTACATTTTACATATGAGCGGGTCGTTGAAAGGGAAAGGAAATGATGTTGCTATTAAGAAAACAGCGTTTGCAATTAACTGTCTCGAAATATACACACTAATTCCAAATTTTGAAATACTGGCCTAATTTAATGTAATTATGAGATAGTTCCATTTAGTTTACGTTGGCGTTCCCATTTTACACCAGATAAGAAGTAAAATGGGAGAAATTAATATCTAGCAAACAATAATTTATTGTAGCCCGTGATTTTGTTGATCTCAATAATACTGGATAAGTTTATACTTCAATCTATTTAATTCCTGGAAATGCTTCAGTCAATGTTATCCGAACAATACATGTGATTTTATTTATAACTATCGTTTGCATTACCATTTCGCCCTGCGTACTACCTTACTATACAAAGTAAACCGAAACACATACCAGCAGTCTATCAATTAATTAACAAATGCAGAGTCTGCCTAAAATAATCCTTTCTATGCAAAATGTTGCCTCGTTTGGTATAAATTGTACAATAGCGTCATGTTGTTCGCGTTGGCAATCTCATTTTACTCTTATGAGAGGAATTAATATTTAGCAAACAATAATGGATTCAAGTCTGTGATTTTGTTGATATCAATGATGTTTCATAACTTTCTAGTTCAATGTGTTTCATTTTTCGAAATGCTTTGATCAATATTATGTAAACAACGCATGTAATTTTATACTGCGAAGAATGTGAAATTTTATCAATGATGAACATTACCGCACTTTATCATCGAGAAGTTGCATAAGTTTCTAGTTCAATATGTGTTTCACTTTTGGAAACAATTCAATCAATCTTATCTGAACAGTGTATCTGATCTTATCTCTAATTATCATCAGCGTTCTCGTCTTACCCCACATTCCCCTATAACGACAAACGCCTGATGTATGCACGTAAATTTGATTACACACACAAACTACCGAGTAACATATGCGATGTTGCAAGTTAAGAAACCTTTCCTGGTTAGTTGATCAGTTCCTTTGATTTCACGAAAATTTAATTTTTTTAGTTTTGAGCAGCAACAAGCTTGACAGAATCGGAAAATGTTTACGTTCATTCATACAGTATTGACGAATAATTGGTTAATTTTTATGCGATTCTTAAGAGCAGTTGTGCAATTAAAGTTAATAATGAGAGTGGCTGATGGATTCGGCTGTGCAACGCATGCAAAAAGTCCCAATTTCAAAGTCGCTCATCTCGAAAATGGTATGGTTAAGTACAACAAAAATTGGTAACTTGTTGCAAGATCGTATAAAGATGATTTTAAAGTTTAAAGAAAATCTTAGGACAAGTAAGCCAAGGAATCATCACGCTGCAAATCATGTGGAGTTAATTTTACCTAAAAATTAGCTTCGTCTTCAAATATGTCTTTTGAATAAAACTGTACTTTAAAATGATGTTTCATAATTTTTGTAATGGGGACAGCCCCACAGAATAAAGACTTATATTTAAAAATAAATGATTTATTATAAAAAAAGAAACACAAACCATACAAATATTTCAATTTCCGACTACATGAAAAACCAGATCGTTTGCAGTTTTAAAACCGGTTAGATGAATGAAGTCCAATCTGGTTCACAACGAGTTAACCAAAATTATACGCTCTCGTAAATAATCAGTTGAGTTTAAACTGGTGTGAATCAAGTTATTCAAAGTTTTTACTATTCAGAGACCCTGTTGTTATTATTTGTATAGTTTTTCTCAATGATAGCCATCATACAGACTGCATGTTACGAAAAATCATAAAAAAGAAATAACAGACTGTCAGAATAATACACAATCCGGAAACCGTGATTCCGACGTTCAAATTGTTCTAACTAATTAAATATGATTTGAATTGTTGGTAAATATACGGATTCGTTACTCATATGAGTATGAATTAAATAATTAATTTTTTAACGCAAATCCGTAAGATATTTTTTTTAACCGTCATAGAGATGTATTCACAGTGGGGGAACATCATTGAAACACCATAACAACCCGGTAAAAACACCATAAAAACACCTTGAAAAAAAGTACCACGTAATCAACTCCGATTATGTTAAGCACTTTGGGAAGTCTTTAGTCTCAATCTTCAGACCCAACCCATTCGAAATCAAAAAATTGTATGATGTTTTAATGCTGTCCATATGGGGTTCTATGGTGCGCCCCACTCTCAATGCATGTCTATGATGGTAAAACATACAATTCCATTAAAAAAAATACTTATTTCATTCATATTCACATGAGTAGCGATTCCGTATATTTACCGAATTGTTCTATTATCCGAACACTCCCTTACATTGTTTTCATTGTCTTTCTTCATGCCAGTCTTCGTGGATTTCAAGAAGAACCATAAAAATGATATAACAGAGGGGTCTGCTAGTAGAAAATGAGAGTAACGTGATTCGGATACGAGATGTTCTACTAAAATCTGGCACAACAATTTCAGACAAATCGTAACAAAAGTGGATTTGTCCGACAACTACTTTAAGGTATCTTTAGGAGAAAAAGGAACACATAGATCTAACATAATTCATAGTATTTTTACCACAAATGGGAGTACCCTTTATTATGAACATTAAAGCTATCGAAGATTAACTTGTATCCAGTTCAAACGAAAAGGATCAAAATGACTTGTTTTCGAAAAACGTGTTGTTCATGAAGCAAACATATATTTATACAGTCGGGGTCGAAAGTAAGTGGACAATTAGTAGAAATGGTTGCGATAAAAGTTTATGCACAATAATATTTTTACTGTAAACTTTAATTTTGTTTCTTATGTATCTTTCGGCTTCTTAGATTTACAAGTGAATAATTACAATATAATTATTAATTACATAGGTCTGGCATGCTATTTATAAGGTTCTCGATGTAACCTTTACTAATGCATTTGAATGCCGATTGCAAATTTATGTACCTTAAAAATACAATATAAAAAAAGTTAAGTATACATATGTATAACATATTCTACTATGTGTCCACTTATTTTTGTCCCCGACTGTATATATTTATATTAATGTCGTGAAAATACGAAGTAAAATTATTAGTTTAAAAGGTAAATCATACATCATATCCTGCTTACTGAAAAAACGTAACTGCATAGAAACATATATGTATTTTGCCTTTTAGTATTTAGTATTTAGTAATAGCTATGAATTATTCCTGGATACTCCAGTACAGGAGAAATCTTAAAAGTATACAAGAAACCTTAGAAATATAAATGATATCAAAATTTAACATAAAAATCTTACAGAAAAAACGTAAAAAAAGAGATACCGGTTTCTACAATTAATAATCTATATATTTTGATACAAGTTAGCAAAGATTTGACGAATTAAAATGTTTCATAAATGAGTATTAAATATGAATAGATTTCAAACAAGTAATTTTGATCCCATTAGTAGTTCCAATCTTAAAAAAGTCAAATTCTCTTGAACCTTTTTGTCATTTAACTATTTCGTTGCACAGAAACGTAAAAATCAAAACTTACGAAGTTAAAAGACATAGTTGAATTCTGCTGATCGTCCGATGCAGTCGGAAAGAGTGTTTTCCGTGCATTGTTCTCCTTCTCACTGTTTTGCTGGGGTTTGAAAACCCGTCTAGTGGCACTTCGCCGCGCTTCCGCGAATGCAATTCCCCGCAACAACATCTTCGTCGAACACCAATCGCCAGTAACACAATTTTCACCGGAAGCTCCAATTTTCTTTCACTTTTCCTTAATTTCTTTTCGCAGTTTGTTTCGTTCGATCACTCGGTACTTCTTTCCCACGAGATTCCCATTCGAACCGGACAACGCGCGTTTGTCGTGCATTAAAACCAAGTTCCTCGGCATATGGAACCTCCCTTCCGCCGCTCCCCCAAGATCTCTTTCTCTTTCACTTTCAGTTCAATTTATACACTTGTGATACTTGCGAGTTTCGTTTAGTAGAGAATAAAAATCGTAGAAATCTAATAAAAAAGGGGAATAAATTAAAAGGCGAACAATAACATTTAAATAGTAGTTGAAAAAATAACAAGAAATTAAGTAATGAGAAAGAAGAAGCAAAGAAGTGGTTGTGAAAGTGTCAATCGCTTTTAGAACAAAAACTTTGCACTACAGTTTGTTAAAGCTTGTACTATTAAAAACCGGAGTGAATCACTTTACTTGTGATAATTTTCGATCTTTGATGAACAGATAATAAAAACCGCGAAAACTTGGTAAAACAAAAGAATAAGTTAAAAATCAACATATAACATGAAGGAATGAATTGAAAAATACTAAGAAAGAGAAAGTACAAATAAAGTAAATAAATCTAATAAAACAAATGAAGAAACAAAACATAAAAATGGATGGAAAAATTCAAAAATAATTAATAAAAGAAAAGAAACACGTAAGAAATAATTAGGATTGCAAAGAATTGCTCGAGAAGTAGCAGATAAGGGTTTCGAAGCGATTGTTGAAATGTCAATCGCTTTTATAACAAGTGTCTTACAAAGCAATTTGTTTTTGAGCAATTATTGATAAAAACTCTACAGTTACAACACCGACAATTAGACAGAAAAATGTTGGTAGCGAATTTCACTTTCGAGTTGGTCACTCTTATTGTTAGTCACTGATTCCTTTAGTTAATGTTCGTTAAGATACCTACGACACTCACCGAACCCAAAATGCCACTAATTAACTAGTAAACTACAGTCACTTCGAGTGGCACAGTTCCTCCAAAAATGTAATAGCGTGAAATAGAATAACGAATATTAGCCACAAAAATCGAGAAACACGCTTTCCACGAGATCCCTTTTAAATAAAAAGCAATTTTGAACTATCAGTGTATGTAATAACGAAATCCCAGCGAATTAATAAGATTAGAGCAATAAAAAGTTCGTTTCGCACAATAAATTTGAGGTATATCGCGTAGAACGCGCGATTTACCACAAAAAGAGCAACAAATTCCGTCGTTCGGTCACTCGAAACTCAGAAAATCCAATTGAATTAAATATGGCACAACGACAATGCCTGGCAACTGATTAAATCCGAAATCTACAAAGGCAGGGCTACTTGCACTTTTTCCAATTCTTGCACAAAACTTTTTCAAAGAAGTAAAAAAGAAAAATGGACGATGGAAAGCAAAAATGCTGAATTCGAAATGCACACGAGAGCGACACGATGTACTTTGGCGACTTATCAATTCTGTCTGGCGGAGGTGAGAAGAGAAGCCGCTCTTATCAGCAGGAACAGATAAAATGCGTACAATCTCGCAATAAACTTGCGTGGGCCGTCGATTTCTGCGATCGATATCACACACAATTGGCCAGGAAAGTATCCGACCAGTTCGAGAAACTACGCTAACAACTAACCGGCTATTTTTCATTCTACTATTTTTACTATTTCTTCTCTTCCATCAATGACTTGGATCATCATTTTCTTACAAATGCAGATACGAACATATACAATGATTTCGGTAAAACTGCGATCAAGTACTCTGTTAAATAAAATACAGTAGTACTAAGTACTAAGTAATAATAAAAATACTAAGTGTTAAGAAAGTACTAAATAAATTCAATACATCGCTTTTTTTAGAGTTCCATAGTTCACAAACAATATAATTATATCATTTAAAGGTATACATACATCCGGAGGACAAAAATTAAAAGTTAACTTCAACATATGTATTCAAAACATACAAAGAAAATTTTAAGCTTATAAAATACTTCATTTCAATAATTAATCGGTCATGATTACAATATTATTGCCATGAATGAGAGGGTGCTGTGTAATTCTAACGAGAAGACGGTGGGTGCGGCGGTAAGATTGAAAGAGTGACCGGAAGAAGAACCCACGCGACATCGAGAAACCGTTATCGAATGAGAGCGGTCTGACTGTTTCTGAGAATGACTGTGGAGAAAGCGATGCGAGAGTGAAGAGTAAAAGAAGTGTGAATTGAATCTGTGTACGTGCGATATAAGTTCATATAAGGGCAAAGAGTTATAGAGTGTGTTAAAGAGTGGAAAATAATTACGAGAACTATTGATAAAGAAAACCTTATTATCAACTACAACCTCCCTTCTCTTGCCGTTCAAACCAAAAGCTAGCAGCAGCTTTAAGCATATGTATTTTTGTATTACATTTTATTCTATTTGATATTTTTCTATTCCTGTTACTTTAGTTTTATACTGTATACATCACTGTATGTCCACTCGAATAAACTCTAGCGGAGGCTCAAGGTTTTAATAATAATAATAAAAGAAGGAGAAGAAGAAGAAGCTAGCAGCAAAAATCGACGTATCTTGGAACAGTAGCCTTAAGACTAGACTCACCAAACAGTCAAAATGACTGGAATGATATTTTATTGATTCCAAGTACTAATTTTTCAGATTTCATTTTCTAGAATTTTTCCCGACTTCTATCGCAATGTGTACGTAATTAATTTTATAAATTTGTTTACTGTTCTCGACTTTCTTTCTAAACTTAATACTTCTCTTGTCGAAGCACATATACGATAGTCTTCGATACTTCTAATATTAAAAACTTGTACGATTATTATTAATATATATTCATTTATTCGAAAGGATTAAGCTCTCAAGAAAAACATATTTTAGCATTACAACAATTGTTTAAATAAGAATAATTTTGATAGACACTATCTACTTCTAAATATCTTCAATAATATTATTATTTTGTGGAAATTATTCATTTGATTTCAGCCAGTTCAAGTGTTACAACTACGCTTCCTGCAAATTTCGTCGATATCAGAGTCTCAGTGCGCGCGGCCTTTCCTTGTTAGACATAAATCTAGCACTCCCAAACGCCCCACCACCCGTTTCACAAAGGATTGCATCGTTGATAGCCTTGTACTGCCGCGAAGGCTAAACTGCGTTGCCAAATCGAGCGATTGCTAATGCAGACGCTCATGGCATTGGACAGTTTAATAGAAAATTGATAATAAAAAGGGAGTTAAATACATTTCAGTTCTTTGTTTCTTAACCGGCCAAATGACATGTTATGAAATAAAGGTCATATTTTCACGATTTGAATATAGTTAATCCTTTGCACTACACTGTCGCCTTTGAAACGGCAAAATGAATGAAAAACAAACAATTTCGCGTGCAAAGGGTTAATAGACAATTTAATAAGAGAATTAATATATAAATTAACTTTCACGAAATAAAAAAATTATATATTTTCATTTTTATTTTTAACAAGATCGAACAAAAACGAGTCCAAGGTGTTTTCATTTGGACATTTCATAAAAACCGGTCATTTGACCCGGCGTCGTACATTTAATGTTAAACAAATAGGTTGCAAAATTGCCACGCTATAGTGAACTACGGAATCTTAAAAATGATATATTGGAAGTACCAGGTTATTTCTTTACGTGTCTACCAATTTTGTTGAATCTCGGAAATTCAGTTGTGCCTTAATTGTTGGACAGTCAATGAGAAACATATCGAAACCGTAGAAGACATGAATTTGTTCTGTCAGTTATCAGCGTCAGTAAACGTGTTCAAATAAAGCGAAATAAATTACCTCGTGTACTCTTAAGTTGTTAGCATGCACTGGCTCGTGTACAGGATGATTTATTTGTATTTGGACACCCGTGTCGAATATAAATAGCTTTATACAGGATAATTACAAATTATACATATAATTTATAACTATTTGTCAGAATTATATGCATGTCTTTATAATTATATGCTAACAAGTGAAGAGTAAGCAAAGTAATTTATTTCACTTTATATTTCATTTATGATTATAAATTATAGTATTGGATTATATAATGCAAAAAACTTGCAAACAACAAATAGTGTCAGTCAAATTTTTCCAAGTATTTGTTTAATTATGTGCCCGTCACTGAGTGTATAAAGTGACTTGTTAGTTGGTTTTGAATCATCACCATCGAACATAAGTTAATAAACTTCTTGATTATAAAATTAAAACACATCCTTGATTATAAACTTACATATATTGTTTAGATAACACTGATTGAAGGGTTTTAGAAAATCAAAAAATTGAACTATAAACTTATACAACAATATTGAGATCAACAAAATGACGGGTTTAAATAAATTAACATTTCCTTGGTATTGATTTTTCCTATTTTACACCTCTCATGCGGGCTAAAATTGGACTGCTATAAGTAAAATGGCGCTATTGCACGATTTATATTGAATCAGGTCAGTTTGGCAAAATTTCGAAATTCCTGTGTATCGTTCGACATGCTTCACTGCGGACTCTGTTTTCTCAATAGTAATGCCATTCTTTCCAGCTCTATCTCATTCGTTCATGTGGAAACAGAAGTTCCTATAGTTGTTTAAACCGGACCTTATCCTTTTGCAGGACAAGATCCTGTATAAACCTGAAGAGAACGTACTCTAAAGAAGATCTACAGGATGCAGAAAAGATTTGGAAACATGAATTTATAATTGACACTAGAACTAGCGCAGATTACTGAAAAAATATAAATTGTGGAAAAAGAAAGAGAGACACGGAAAACGGTCATCGAAAAAGTTACCAAATTAATTATATTATAATGAAAGTTAGGAGCAATTTAGAAAATGAAATATTTGAAAAATTAATACTCGTGGCAAAATATCGTTCAAATTATTTTGACTGTTTGATAAATCTAGTGTTCTACAATGGTAGAGAAAGTGGGTCACCCTATACAGTGGTGAGAATATAAATAGCTGCAAATACTTGGCCAAATTTGACTGAAATTATTTGTTGTTCGCAAATTTCGAATATATTTTTGCATAATAGAATAATATTAATTTATAAATAGATAGTGGTTATTTAAATGGTTGGCTGAAATGTTAATAAAAGCATCTTAACTATAGCAATAATGCCAAGTTACAACTAACAGGCAAAACTTCTTTTGTTTTTACCCGCGTGTGAATCATGAATGCAGAATCATCTAACGTGGCTAAATGATAAATTTCTAACAAATAAAGCGGCAAAAGTTAGCAATTTTTTTCTTACATACAAAACTGTTTAACCAGAACTCATTATACATATACTTATTAAAATGTATAATTTGAACGAACTATTTTGTAAATATAATTTAAAAAAGAACAGGTTGTTGGAAATATCTTGTAACCATGTATAGCTCGTTGCCACTCTTTTCGAAATTTCGTAATTAATTATGAAACACTCTATATAATAAATATTTCAATATTTTGAAGCCTCTAACATGGCCGAATTATAATTCTATACGAGAGAGAAAATCGCATTAAAATCTATTTGGAAGTTTTCGAACTTATCAAAAAAATACAGACAAGCTAACATTATCCTTTCCATTAAAATGATTAATAATTATATAATCGATGTTGATTAAAAAAATATGTGTCCAAGAAAAAAGTCACCAAATTTTGCTACCTTTCTTCCACTTTTACGAGACACCTTAAATCGATTATCCCAATACTGATACACATTATTATGTACACGGCACTCGCGTCACCGGCTACACTTTTATCTTATCAAAGCGGAGCGCACTCGTTTTTCAAAATCCAAGGGACACAATATCCTGTAATACCCGCGGCATTACGTAGAAAGGCGCGCGGTATTAACAGACATAAGCACAAAGCACAAAGGCAACAACGAACGTAGCACGTGATAAGGAGCGGCGAGGCTCCGCTTGAACACTCCTGCGAGGTGCGATACGCTCAGGCTAATATGTTTGCCGTAACTGTCACGATGAGAGAGGCACACCTCCTCCTTCGCCAAGGACCAGTTCTCGCTTCAGCTGCAATACGTGTATATCGTCACGTACGCATTACAGCATCCAAAGTTAAACAAAAGTCACTCTCCGGGATCTTGAAACGGAACGCATCATAATTGAGCGAAGACAAAAATATTACGACACAATGAAGAATATTAACTCATGTTGTGACTTCCGCTTATTAATTTATTCAAATAAAAATCTAACCGTACAAATTTAATGTTTATGTAATAAGAATTTTAGTCTCTTTTTAAAGTGAAATTTTAATTAAGGTAGGGTAAGTTTGTTTGGGTGAGACGGAAGTGGATGGGACGAAAGTAGGCTAGATGAAGAATGAAACACATGTCGAAGCAAGACGGGAGAGGGAAATGTTCCCACTCTCTTTGCCTCGGACAGCTGACGCGCTTGCGCAGTGGCGATTGCTCGTATAATCGTGGTGTAGGCTGACAAACACGTCCGAGCAGCAGTGGTCGCGACAAAACAATGTCAAAAAGGTGTTACAGTAAATTAATTAATAGAACTTACAATTTTAATTATATTTGAATTAAAAGATTACTAAAATTTCGACAAAAATTCCTCTTGAAATAGAACAAAATATTGATTGATCATATACATATGGTTTTTGAAAAAACTACTGAATATGCATTTATTATTTAGATTTGTAAAAATGTAAACACTCCAGCAATGTGCATACTTTCAACTTATTTGTCTGTGTAACTTTGGAGTAATTAATGTCAAAAGTTTCCTTCTTATACATGAGCTTTTATGGCGATTAGGGTAAAGATCACCCATTATGCGTGATTAAAAAATGTTTCGTGTGATAAATAAAACACTCAGGAATAACCAAGCGAAGTTTCAAATGCTTTGCCCGTCCGATTCTGCGTATTGTCTGTGTTCCAAGATGCGTTGTTTATAAAAGTGATAAACTTAGGATTTAAACCCTTCTGATAATAATTCAACGTGTTAAAAAACACGAAAATGCAAATCTTAATATATAAAACGAAATTTAACATAACATCAATTTCATTAGATATTGATTTTTGTACATAAAAGATTTGTTCTATTAGATTTGGCGACGATTTCTAAATCTTTTGCTCCCTGTCTCTCAGACTTGATCAACCTTCTCAAATCTATGCTTATCTTTATTTAGAACACCCGCAACTTCCGCTTTCGGATTTCCAGGTTTTACATTAGTCATTAGAGCATCGTTAATGACCTTGACGTCTATGCAACTCAAAACCAAAATAAATAAACTCTTCGGTGGTACAACAGGTTATTTGCCACCTAGGGTCATTGTCTTCCGACTTCGTTTCCCCTATAAGTCGGGCCGCTGAGATTTCCCTCTCCCAAGCATTGCCACTTCCCTTGACACTTGGGTACGTCGCTGACCCAACACTACCAAACACGTGAGGGGAAGTCAGGCTACGATACTCCCGAAATGTAATTGGAGAGGGTAAAATCCCGACCGGCTACCCTCCCTTGCCGAATGCTTTGTTTCAGCGCCCCGACTTATAGCCGTTACAGTCAGTGTGTTTGGCTGCCGCGAACAGGTCGACAGCTACAGTAAAAGCAACGGTTACCGCCATCAAATGAAGAGGGTCCGTTCAGAATCGCTGACCTCAATTGAGAATAACGACGAGGCTAATTTGTTGTTTTCGGAAATGAAAAACCTTTTCTGGAAGAAGTACGAGAATGATTTTCTCATTTTCAAAAATGGAGAAACCCATCAATGCCTGGTCTGTCGTAGAAAGTTCAAAGAGTCCAAGGTGAAGGACTTGCAACGACATTATGACATACTCCACTCGTACGATTTTGGGGCATATAAGGGCGTCGAAAGGGAAGAAACTATTGAACAGTTTAAGAGCGATCTTCAACCAGACAATGTGAGACACATACAATGTACTGTAGAATGTCTTTTATTCGAACAATCATTCGAGCATGGCTTGTTTGTACCTAATTCAGTATATGTTTAATAATTTAATCATCTACAACACAACTTTAACAACAACAAATCTTAGAACAAATCATATACAATTTTAGTATTTTAGTATTTTTAATTGCCGCTCTTAATATTTATGATCTTTTATTTAATATGTTCTATTATCCGAAATTTTTCATATCCAAGCAGACGTATTACAACATATTAAATTACACTGTATAGCGTGATCCACATGCCTTCGTATTACCACTAATCTGCTGTAAAAAAAGACTAATTCCAGCACGTTCTTCTTCCAAAAACTCTCCAAATAAAACCTCAAATTCTTTTATGAATTTCCATTATATAATTTTACCATCGACTGTAATTTGTTATTTTCAAGATTTTAGTACACCGTTACAATTCTGGAACGCAGTTTAATACAGAATCATATTTATAACAAATTACTTTTCAATCATAACCATCATCAATTACGCCAATATATCAGAACGGTCTTTTTTCAGACACTCACAAAGGAAGAGAAAGCACAGTTAAGGGTAAGCTACAAAATTTGCTTAAACATCGCTGAAGAAGGCAGAGCCTACAAGGATGCCGAGTTCGTGCACACGTGCATGATTTCAAATATGCAGGAATTTTGTATCGACAAGTGCGAATTAGTCGATGGAATAAATTTATCGCCCAAGCAAATTGCGCACCAGATCTTCGAGTTATCGGACGACGTAGAATCAGATATGCGTGACAGGGTGAAGAAAGCCACTGCATATTCTCTGGCTTTTGACCTATCACAACAGGAGCCGAGGAAATATGTCGCTGTTTTTATTCGTCACGTGAAGAATTTTTGCTTTACCGAGGACTTATTACAAATAATACCAATAACGAACTCTACGACGGATGAAGATTTATTGTTCATTTTGAATGAAACGATCGACGACTTCGGTCTCTCTTGGGAGAATTTGTTTTCCACGTCAGTTACTGAAGCCTTTGTCGCATACACAACTAGCGGTTTGGGGAGCTTGAGATACGACCGTTTGGAGAACATGGTACATAATTATGCTGGGACTCTGAATGCTAAGCACAATGTTCTTACAGGACCTTATATGTTTCGAGTGGAAGACATTTGTCCTAAAATAACAAGATTAAAGGACGTAATGGACAACGTTATTAAAATAATTAACCGGATCCGAGTATACGGATCGAATCGACACGAATTTCGATCTTTTTTAACAGATGTAGAAACAAATTATTGCGATGATATTCCATGGAACGCGACCGATTCTACTGACGTGAACTGGCTGAAGACTTCAAAGCTCTTAAAATCATTTTTAACTTTAACGAAAGAAGTGAAAGAGTTCCTAGAAACAGACAAGAAACGTCACCAATTAGATGACGGACTCTGGTTATGCGACTGCGCGTTTCTCTCTGACATAGTGGAACATTTGCAAAATTTTAATGACTCGATAGATTTTGGAACACTCGCAGACTTTGTCGAAAAAATCTCTGCGTTCAAATTGAAAGTATCATTGTGGATGAAACAATTAAAAACTAAGAATTTCTGCCATTTTCCCACTATGGAGTCTGTGATGATGGATCGATCGATGAAGAAGGAAACAATAAATATCGATTCATTCGTTGCCATACTGGAGAAGTTACACACTAAGATGGAAAGGCGTCTTAACATCGGCAAGGATTTGCAAAAGCAATTAGAGATTTTCATGAGTCCCTTCGAAGTTAAAGCAAGCACGGTAGACCCGGTTTATCAACTGCAATTAATTGACTTACAACATGATCATTATATGTCGAAGATGTATCAAACTTGCATCAAGAATTCTCAAGAATTTTATTGCTGTTTTTCGAAGATACGTTATCCCAAACTTTATAAATTGGCCAATCAGATTCTCTCTGTTTTCGGCTCAACTGCCACTTTCGATCAGGTTTCTTCGTGTGTGAAAAAGTGCAGGAAAAACTCCCCTGCAATTAATTATATGAATTTGAAATCGATGCTGCGAATAATGATTATTGAGGACCCTCTATCGGTGAAAAAGGTGGAGCAAAAAGTATTTAGACAGTGGCGGACCTTTAATAACTGATTTCATGTATTATTTACATTTAAACTTGTTTATATACCCATTCTTGCTCAGTTAATGATAAGTTACTTGGTTAAGTTCCTATAATTAATTCAAAGTGTTCTAAGTTTTTAAAAATGTTGCTATGTTATGAAAAATAAAGGTGTTTAAATTATTTGTTTACGTAACCACATCCACATAATGATCACGGTGATTTGGTGTGAATGTTTCTGGGTTCTGTATCTTTTATTTTACCAATAAAACCAAAAACCACGTTTTCTTTTAAAAAAGTATGCTCAGTGCATAACTGGCTTTTTTCTCTTTTTAGGATGCAAGTAGTTCCATGATTACAAAAACGAAAATATTTTAAATCAGTATTGCAGAGCCAAATAAACAATATCTTTTCGGTGTGTAATGCTTTAAAAAAATGTTGTATCAGACAAAGAAAGAGACTATTTAATACGTTTAATTGTTTCTTCTTGCATCACATTTTAGTTAATTGAATCGATACACGATTTACGTATAACAATTGTGCTAGCATGAAATAATAATCTCAGTAAATAATAAACTTTGTACAAGTATTTGAGTTGTGATAATTTGCGTTTGAAAAACTTGTTTTTTAAATATATATTTTATGCCCTTACGTGTAGCAAAAATTGTCTACAAAGAGGCTTTCAGAGGCTAGAGTAGGATTATCTATCTTCTAAATAAAAAAAATTGTGATTCGTTTGCAATAAAAAATGGTGGAATTAACCCGGTCACCGCAAGGGATGTTTTACTGACTATGACATCACGAAAGTTACTGTGGCGCACTGCCTACTGCAAATATCGTAATGAAATTTACAGAATATATAGCTTGCAATGTGTACTTAAATGTGTATATAATACATTTTTTAGAAGAAATTGATGTGCAAGAAAAAAAGCGACATTTTGAACTCTTTTCAACATTTTACTTGCATGTGGTACCTTAATTCATCCACCTCATATCTCATATGCTATGATGCACATAGCGCCCTCCTCCGTATCAGCCATTCGATATTCTGGGTACATACACATCCATACACATATGAAATTAAAGCAAATCTTCTGCACTTCAAGCAAACTGCTCCTGACTCTCAAATATCTTTGCTGTGGATCCCATTTCATTGCGGGATATTAGACAACGAGCATGTGGACTTCTTTGGAAAGGAAACTACTGACCAACCCCCCTCAGACTTGGAAAATGCCAACCACAGATTACAAAAAATCTAACAAACTAGACATTATTTGAAAACTAGACCACCTAATCAGAAACAGAGGGCTCATCAAAGGAACAAACTATTTTAATAAATTTTACAGCAATATTCGTAATTATAATAGAGAACTCATTGTTCAAATCGTCAAAGTAAGAGCGAGTCATTAAAACTTACCAGGCTCCCTAATTCGAACGTGAATAATTGCAGATAGCGCGTGCTAATGTTTCCACCCCTCCAAGAACATTCTCTCTCACCGGCAATCTGGCTAAGTTTAACCTTAAGCCCTCATTAGACATAAGCCATATTATTAACATATCTATTGTTAAAGTGTTCAAATTCATCAATACTTTTTTACAAACACATCATATCTGTTCTTAGCCAATAAGTCGTTGCGAATGTATACTTCTATATTTTTTTTATTTTAGATATTATATTTTTTTTTATCTGACCAGTCCAATTAGTCCACCTCGGAACCAAAATCTTTAATAATAATAATAATAATAATAATAATAATAAAACTGAAGAGAGTCAAATTCTGGTCGGCCCCTGCTGATTTTCATCCATCACCATTCACATTCAACAAGAATTGTTATTATTGCACTTTAATCAATATTATCCAAACAATATATGTAATTTTATACCACGAAGACTGGAATTTTAGCATGATAAACATTATTAGATTTTATCATTGAGAACGAGATGTATAACATAATTTATAATTATCTCGTATATAGCAACCTATATTCGACAGTAATGATTCCTATCGAATTTCTATGAATTAATTGACAAATGCAGAATTTGCCAAAAATTTATGTTTAACGCAAAATAGATATATTATACAATTATTTATACAGCATACAGGAGAAGTTTAGAAAAATGTTTTGTACAATTATTCCAATTCTGCAACTCTCTAGTTACTTGTCGCTTGCTCGTAGTGATGAAAAAGAACTCGAACAGCTGGTTAGAGTGTGTAAATATTATGTCATCACTTCTCATTCCAGGTGGCGAATAGGTGATCGGGTTTCAAGTTCAATGTCAGGTACCACGTCGTAAAATACAGTAGAAGCTCCATTATCCAAAGTAATTGGGGCATATGTCTGTTCGGCTTAGTGAATTTTCTTCTTATCTGAATCATGTTATCCGAATGTTCTACTACTCGAACACTGTTATTTCATTTCTATGATTTTTCAAACATTGTAATATTTTGTGGCTTATAAAATGGCGTATTCAATACAATATATGACTTTGTGTGTACAAACTAATTCGATTTCTTGAAAATCTATTTAAATACAAAATAGACTCTCACTTTTAATCGCACATGTAAATTCCGACATTCTTGTCGGCAGTATAGACATGTGTTCCGCGTGCAGATGTGTTTAATTTTTCAAACTTTTCGTCTGATTAAGTCTGTTTAGAATATACAGTCGGTGACAAAAGTAAGTGGATGATTACTGGAAATTGTTGTGATAAAGGTTTACGCAGATTAATATGATTGTTATAAACTTAACTATAATCGTTTAAGTGTCTTTAAGCTACATAGATTCATTTGTAAATACTTATAATCATTAATTACACAGGTGTATACGTGAAGAGTGTTTGGTGAATAAGTCAGGCAATTATACTGGGACATAAATAAGTAGTAGATACATTATTGCACACGCAATACAGACAAATCATTATTTAAAATAATTGATATTTAGTATGTGATGTTGCTTCCCTTTGCTAGAATTACTGCCTCCAAATATCGTGGCATACTATTTATAACTATTCTCTATGTAATCTTCATTAATGCATTCGAATGCTGAGTGCAGATTTATGTAACAAAAAGATACAAAATAAGAAAAAATGGAGTATATAACAATAATAACAATATTCAAGTCAATTTGTGCCACAACCATTTCTCCTATTTGCCCGCTTCTTGTTAACATCCAATATCTTTTCATGTAAATTTTATATATGTTAATAAAGTTCATAAGTATAAACGTTTAAAAAAGGGTATAACGCTAATATACGAGAAATCAAAATTCTGAACCAGTCTGAACGACAAGAAAATCCTATGTGAAATTTTGATAATTGCGCGTATAACGCAATCAAAATTGCTCTATGTATGTGGGCAGTTACTGTATCGTGCAAAACATCATACTGGTAGATTTCACGTAAAGATAAAAATCGCGGAAGGAGAAATTGAAAGTCTAACAATATAAGTGTAAGGCAGTTGATAGTCTTATCTCGAATTGCAGTTGTCGGAAAGTTTTCGTATCACAACCAGTCCTGCTCTTCACATACGGTGGTGAGTAAATAAAAATAGGTACAAGCCCTTAAGAAAACTTGACTGAAATTATTTCTCGTTCATAAACCTCTAAAACACTTTTACAAAATATTATACTATAACAAATCCATGTATTTTATGAATACCCACACGAGTTTTCTGAATATTTCCTTCTATAACATAATAATATTAATTTAGAAATAAGTGGCTCATATTAAAATACTGGGTTGAAAGCATTTAGTTATAAATAACTTAAGATTGCCTAGAAACATTAAATAAATGATTGTGTGTGTAGAGAGATGGAGCCCGATAATAAAGAGTGTTTCTTAAATCAATCAGTATAACCCGAAAAGTGCATTCCTTTCCCGAATCTGGCAAACCACGCTTGACCCACGAACAAAATCAATCCCACAATATTATATTATACACGTTATGCGAGCAATACATATAATGTTACGTGTAATGTATAGGACATAAAGAATTATTGGGAAACAGTAATGTATTAATGTATAATTAACACTAACCGTACCAACACACGGTAATTGATCGATCTCAAACTTCGATTCTACGATGCGTTTGTTTCTTTCAACCTGATTAAAAATAAAAATCTAAATTTATACTTTTTTATTACTAATAACTTTACTTTGTACATTTGTTTTCGCATTAAATTAACAATTAGCTACACCCGCATGGAAAACTATAACCTTTATTTTATAACCGGGCATTTGACCACATACGGTAGAAATAGTTATATACAAACATCCGGTTAGTGTCAAAATTACTGTATAATTTATAACTATCCTGTTTATACAAACAGCATATATTCAACAGTACTAATTCAAAGTTAATTGAATCACCCTGTATAACAATTATTCCAGAGTAAAGAAAGAGTAAATAAAGTCATTTGTCTGTCCTCATTTGAACACGTTTTACCATGCTAAAGTGACATAAATTACAGTAAGGTGAGGTCTCGTTCTCCGCTGATTCGATATTTCTCTCACTGACTATTCAGCTGATAAGGCACAACTGCATTTCCAAGGTTCAAACAATTAGTAGACACGTAAAGAAATCACCAGCTGTTAAATAATCGCAATGTATACTTTTTATGTTTATGTCAAGTATATATTGTGATTATTAATATAAGATCGAATACTTTTATCGAGATGACAAGATATGACGATTTTAAAATACGATTGAATAATGCACGTTTGATTCGACCTTGTTCAAAGGAAAAATTAAAATATCTAATTGTTTGTATCATTATCTAAATATTATTCGTTTATTTTTGTTTATTTTATAACCCATTCGTACAACATAATGTACTGTTGAACATTTATCAGAAATGCGCAGGGTGATCGACTTGCAATTGTATCAGCACTATCGCATGCTATTTATTATCAGTAGACTGCAGATGTTTATGCAAATATATTATAATTAGATTCTGAAAAATCCACAATATCTGTGGAAAACGGACGAACTCAGAATTCACGCATACTGCGGGCTTTGGATGAACATAACATAGAACAAATCTTATTACAATCGCTACATGCAAGTACTCAAATAAATAATGAAAAATGGAACTTACATACAAATGCCCAGTCTAATTTTTTAGCTAATTTTTAAAATAAAATCGCAAATGACATTTTGAAATAAAAATAATTTTTTTCGCGTGGATCGAGTGTCAAATTAAACTATTTGCGCAGTTTAAGGGTTAAACTAGAAGAACGGACTTGTTGCTTTAACGGTCATTAACCGACTGTCCTTTATCCTGTCTCAATTCTTTGTCCGCTCTTTCGCCCTTTCCCGCCCATCCTTTTCTTTCTTACCATCCTTCTCCGAGTGTCACAATCCGAAATCCGACACTCTGTGCACTCTCCACTCTACAGTACAGTCTGTACTCTAAATATACTCTCCATGAGGGAGAATGAGGAAGATTGAAAGGAGTTTACTGGCAAAACTATGCGTCGTCTAGAAATGGTGTATGGGTGTCCGAAATAAATCCAACACGTTTGTAGTTCAAATAACAAGTAGCGTACAAGTATATTAAGATCTAATTGTAAGGTCAATACAGTGGTCATGGCTGAAGACAGTCCTAGAGTGATGCTCTCGGGCATCGCTCGCCGTCAGGTTACCTGCGTCAGCGTGGCCAGGTTTGGATGGGTGTGAACTCAGCCCCCCTTTTTTTAATAATTCAATTTTTCTTTATTGTACTAGTTTGTACTCATTTAGTACCCCAGTGTACCGCGAAGAAAGTAATCAGATTTTGGGTAGTTGTCGAGAAAAATACAAAAATAACATTTTTAGCTGGCCCCCCAATTGTTGAAAATTCGTTTTTTTCACGTGTACTAGTTTGTACTAGTTGTACCGAACATTGTACCGTAGAGATCAGCCAAAAAGTTTAGTTCGTTTCCGAGAAAAATTAAAAAAATGCCATTTTTCTGGCCCCCCTTTTTTTCGAAAATGGACCATTTTTCGACTGTACTAGTTTGTACTCTGAAAATTTGAAATAGGTATTGGAATATGCGCATAGACCGCGGAAGATGGAAGTTGTTCCAACTACTTTTTTCCTTCCAAGGAAAATCCAGGGTGTCATAAACCCCCCAAATTTGGCTACGCTGACAGAGGTGATAACGTCACTCTCTTCGACTAACCTCAGGTTTGATACATCCTGTAATTCGCTACTTTGAAATCCAATGTAGCGCTACAGACATTCTTAAATCCTCACATGTTCTCAATTATTTCAAACGCCCGAATTCCCAGTTATGGGATACACTCTCACATATGTATTTGTACAAATTGGTAGATGAGCATTGATTTTCTTCACATTTCTTATATATTGGTGTAGCAGCAAAATCTTCCATAGGAAGCGAGCAAGAAGGATGAGTGAGTGAGAGCGATTGAGGAGTGAAAGAGAAAGCGTATGTGTAGAGTGTGTGCGAATGTATGTGAAGAAAAGTTTGAACATCGCGACGAGCGCGGAAGATTCTGGCCGACCCGAAAAAGGGCAGAATACGTGGAGACAGCGTAGAGATTGCGTCGGGACTCAAGAGGAGTCATCCGTGAGTGGACAAAGCGTCGATTAATTAATCAAATAAACTATTTTCTGCATACCAAGCACTTCCCCAATTATTTACCATCCCACATTGGTAATATATTTTTACACGAGAAACTTACGGATCGCGTAAACACAGGGACATTCGTATTTAGAAAATGAATAAGATGGCTTTATTCGGGAGCAAGTGGAATAACGTGTGCACAATTCAATATCTAGGGATGTATTCTTGTATATGTTAGAAAATTAGAAATCGGCATGAGAATGTGTGTGTAGAGCAGGCCTCGTGGAGATTCTGCAGGGCACCTCTCCCCTTCAGGGAAAACCCAGAGGTCATAAACCCCCAAACTTGGCCACGCTGACGCAGGTAACCTGACGGCGAGTGATGTCTGAGAACATCACTCTTGGACTTACTTTCAACCACGACATTTCTGTACCAACACGAGATCACAATATATTTGTAGGCCACATCTCTTAAGGGGTCATATATGCTAAGCACGTTATTAAACAAGTAGAAGCTTATTCATTTTTTTCAAGTACTAATACTTACTTCTATAAAAACTCATTATATGTCCATTATTGTACATACTTTAAAGTACATTTTCTGAAAAATTTGTTCTTATATATACATAAGTAACTAGATTTTATACTATATAACTGGCGTTATCTTTTTGAAATTGCAACTTGCAGTGGTCAATGTATCTTTGTCAATTGTTATCTAAAAATATATACAAAATTTTTGTGTGAACTAGACAGAAAAAACTAGTCCTCAACGTGCCAAAATATTTTTTCTCCCCTTTTTTTGACAAAGTTATTAAGAATAGTATCATGGAAGTCTATTGTTCCTGTGAAATTGGCGACTTTTTAATCAACTAAAACGAAAATTAAACATAATATAAAAAATCTCTTTCGTTGAGGACTAATAGAGTATTGTATTGTGAAGATATTCTATCAATTTCTACGAATTTTGTCAATTTTTACAAAAGTTATGCTGACCACCGGGTCTAGAATCACGTTTCAAGAAAACGTGTTCAAAGTTTTATATGTAGTTTTAATTTGAGAAGAAATTTTACAGAGAATGTATGTTAAAGTATCTACAATAATGAACATATAATGAGTTTTATAAAAAGCAACTATTAGTACTTGAAGAAAATGAATAAACTCCTGTTCCTTTAATGACTTGCCTAAGATATACGACCCCTTAATTGAATTCCTGAGGTGTCACATTTATTTCGGACACTCATACACCAACTTAAGACGCCGTATAGTCTTACAGTTGCTGGAGTTACTGGAGGTTATCCATGGCCGTAACAATATTATACGATGCTGTAGATCCAGAGTTCCGCTAACTGAGTCTGAGTTTCGAGGAACATATATGTGCACAGGCACCACACAGTCTCGACGACGAGAGAGCCAGTAACATGTCGTAACGCGTTTTAGCCAACCACCAAGCGAGGTGCTTTGTCACAACCCCTATTTCGTGGGGTTTTAAATATTTACTCCCACTCAACACTCCCAGGAAAAGTAAACTCGAGAAGAGTAAAAATAATTATGTATTGAGGATTTATTTATTCAGATAATTATTATTTAAGACAAGATGTGCGAAGGGTATAGTCAGTAAAAAAGTTCCCTTGCCGGCTCTATGCTTAGATTCCTATACCTATCACTTTTTTTTAACTGATCATGGTCATACATCTGTACATGCATCCAAAAGCTGAAAGTTTGTGCGAATACGAGTGTCGACATATTGAAGTTTTAAATAGCGAATTACAGGATGTTTCAAGGCTGAAGTCAATCCAAGAGGAGAACTACCCTGCACTATTTGTGTCAGATAACGAATAAATTCGATATCTATAGATATAGTTACGTGTAGTATACGGAACAAACTTCCGAGCATCGGCATGGGAAAAACCCAAGTGACCGAGACAGCAGGGTAGAAAACCCTCAGGTAACCGCTGCTCTCTCCGAAGGTCCGCCGTTTTCGTCAGAACCGAGCTAGACTTCCTACAGTTAAGACCTGTACACTTTTCCTCTCTGGAATAAAAGCTTTGGAATCCAACATTTGCACCTTAGCCGCTGTACACACACATTCCTGTACCTATTTCAGATTTTGTAACAAATCCAACAGAAGTAACACACCTGCCAATAAAAAACAAAAAATGACAGTGAGTCGATTGGGATTAATAGGCACATCAGCCCAGGGTACCGAAATGAAAAACTCCCAAAGGAGAATTTATTTATATAAAAGGAGATATTAGTAATTTGTCGCTTTCAACTGATACAGTCAACATCCAAAAACATAGAGACCCTCTTTGTGCCAATATTTTAATAAAGACTGCCTTTTTTTTATTATTTTAGTATGTTTATAATAATCACATGAATTCCGGGTTTATTAGCGTCCACGATCTAAAGATTTGCTTCAACAAGTAGTAGACTATTAAAGTGCTTTTTATATCCTGCAATACCGACATTTTGATTCCAAAAACAAAGGCACCACTCTGTACAATCATCGAGTGGTCGAACAATCTTGAGAGCTGAAGCCTTCTGGTTATCGCTCTCGAGATTTCGATCTCCAATAGATTCCAACAATCTCGAGAGACTGCCTGATAGCAAACCTGCGCGAGCGGAAATCGATTGACGGGTGTTCGGCGAAATAGCCCGATCAAGATTCAGTTTTCATTTGGCAGGCCATTCATCGCGGATTCGATGATTTCTTTCAACGAAGTTACGTTCGAAAAAGACCATGTGGACACGCGGTATCGTAATTCTTTTATATATAATCATCTCAGAAGTCATTGTTATATGTTGTGCCATCTGATTTTGTGACAATTATTGCAGTAAAGAAACATCTGTTAAAATTTTTCTATACTATAAAAACATTTACACAGGTGTTTGAAGTTTCGAACATTTCTCCAAGAATAGTAATCTCAAGCATTTATTTTAGGTAATTTTATGTTAGTGAAAATTTAATATGCACGATGTCGGGTATATCAATAGAAAGAATCTGGTAGTTATAACTTTAACAATGTTATCCTGTTAAAAACCAAAAAAATAATGCGGTCGAATAATATTTCGTTCCAATGTCTTAGTTATAAGTTAGTATTATTGCTACAGTGAAGAAGCCTTGGTTAATATTTCTATTTAATCATCTCAAAAGTTATCATTACATTTGTGCCTTATGATTTTTGTGATAAAGTTATTGTAATATAGAGACATCTGTGCAGATTTTTCTGTATTACTAAAAGATTTGCATAGATGTTTCAAGTTTCGGATAATTTTCCAAGAATAGCAATTTGAAACATTTATTGTAGATAATTTCACGCTAGTGAAAATTAGGTACGTATGACACGGACATATCAATAAAAGGACTCTGCCCTTATAATGTAAACAATGTTGTACTGTTAAAAGCAAAAAAAAATCCAATCGAGCAATGTGCTCTTGCAATGTTTTGTGTTAGTTGTAACAGTGAAGAAGCCTTGATTCATATTTTTAAAACATTTTAAGTTATTTATAAGTAGCTGATGTTGCTAAATATTAAACATTTAGCATAGTGTAATAAAAAAAGTTAAAAGTCTACAAATTCGGCAGTCGTTTTAAATATATTTATTTATTTTTAAATTAGAATTATTATGTTCTGTAAAAAGCATTCTTGAAACTGTAATAGATATTCAAATAATACATAACGTTGAACTATATGATGTTATGTGAAAATATATCACAATTTTATAAATAAGAAATAATTTCGATTCTGTTTTTCCAAGTATTTGTATGTATTTATACGCTCATCATTGGATATATTGCATATACATATACATACATGGAAAATTAAACGTACTTGCAAGAATTTCGACATGCGAAACAGTAGCAAATAAATAAAAATGTATATTTGCAGAAAAATCCGCAGACTATTAATAAAAACTGTTGAGTGATGAACTCACCGTGACGTATTAAGATGATTTTGGTTTCCACGAGGGAAACCACGCTGATCACCAAGACAAGGTGTTGGAAGAATTCTGAAAACAAAATGTGAATATTGCATTATTGTAAAATTCAACTGTAGCTGTAAAAAGTTAGTAAAGAATAATATTACAGTGTCATGTTATTAAAGTAATGCATAAGTAGCAATAAGTTAAGATTCTTCAGCAGTATTAACCAAGGCTTTTTCAATGCACAAATAATGTCAGTTTGCAACTAACAGATACAACATCACAAAAGAGTATCATTCGAATCGGTTCTTTTGTCTTTAATTATGTAATTGTTAATTGACAATCAACATTGTTTAATATAATGTAAAATAACTGGTCTACTATTACTAGGGAATTCCCTTATCCGAATAGTCATATCACGTGGTTTGACAGAATAGACTAACTGCACAGGCATGTACAAGGTGATTGCTTGACTTTGAATCACTGATGTCAGGTATACGTTACTGTATACAGGATAATTATAATATACATTATAATTGTTACAGGGCCATGACAATATTATATTATACTTACAATATATGCAATATAATATATTTTAATGTCCCTCGACTTGTTCGGATAATCAAGGCTCTACTGTACTTTTTTATAGTTTTATATTAAGTCGCGTTACAAAACAGTGAGGTTACTGCGTCCTCATTGAAGTTCACATATTCGCTACTAATATAAAAAGCAGCGTTTGTCCGTCTGTATGTTCCTCATAAACTCGAAAACGACTCAACCGATTTTAATCTGCTTTTCTCTCCTGTGCATATAAAGATATGCTTTCATGAAACTATACACTACAAAATATTGCAATATCACTAGTACAGGATGTTCCAAAAGGAACATAAATATTGCAAAAGTAATGACAGTTCGAGTTACACATCGTTACTAGATATTTGAAACAACATATTGTCCTTTATATTTAATTATTCTTAATGTTTTCACGAAATGTCATTCGCATAAAACTGGCTAGAAGGGCTAATATGCAATATGTATATGTGTAGAATGTACGAAAGAGTTTTCAAAGATTAGCGCAGAATTAAAATTAATAGTTAATCTATAATTATCCTGTACCTAGCAGAGTTCTCATTGAATTTTAAATTCCTATCACCATATCCAACTGTTTATGAGGCACACATGTACATCGTAGAATATTTTCATTTGTGCAAAATCAGGATTATTAAATAGTTTGTAGGTTAATGGAAATCAACATTATTTGGTATCATATCACCCGACACGAAATTTACCAAGCCTTCTAGGTGTTGTAACGAATTAATTAGTATGTACGAACAAATGAACGCTTACTTCTTTTAAGAATGTGCTTACAACATTTTAAAGGTGTGCCTCCAAACTCAGTATATTTATAGGAAAAGTGTAGTATAACATACTACACAAGTGTAACATTTTTATTAATTGTTAATTAAAACATTGATTTATTTGTAAATATTATTTATTTGAAACATTGTGGGTAGTTATATTCAATACAATCTGTTTTTATTTTATACATTTTAATAAATACATTCACTTTATAGACACACCTTTAAAAAAACTGTAAAAGCACATACTAAAAACTAGTAAACGTCCATTTGTTTATAAGTACTAATTAATTCACTCAAACACCTCAAATGACTGGTAAAATTCATTGTGATTAATATAATGCAAAGTAATCTTTGTTATCATATTTAATTAACAATCAAAACGGGTATACGACAGTAGTAATTCAAAGGCAAGTAAATCACCCTGTACATGTCTCCGCATAGAGCCAATGCATTTTTGCAAAACTCGGCAAGGCTCGTCGTATTGCATTGCTGCTTGTATAAGAGCATAACCAATAGAACAAGCACCAAGTGAAATGAACACCTTTGGCGACTGACACCAGCATGTTTCATAATGTACCAATCCCAACGTAACGGATAAACATTCCTCTTTGTTTATTTGGAGTTATTTAAGCTCACATTAACAGCTACAGTCATGAGAAATCGAAGTTCACATATGCTTTATGCATGGTATTCTTTTCCTGTGTCTTTTGTTTTTAATAAATTCGAGTTCATATAATGCTTTTGATAAATAGAATTTCGTGTTTGATGCCTTTGTTTGTGGTCGTTATTCTGCTAACATTCACGCAACTGCAACTTTTTTTTATATCCTCGCAAACATGCACCTAAAGAATTCTTTGTAATTCAATGTTTGGATTGGTGCATTTTTTACAAATAACAAGTTTTATATATATTATCCGTATTGGGAGTTTGTTTATATACTATCAGCGAGATATGAACAACACACATCAACTTTTGTTACTGGGAACGGAAATATTAAGAAGCTTTAAGAAATTCTTTGTAATAACCAGCAACTTTTGTTACAACTACAAAATATGAACGAAAAGTAGCTTGTAGTTGTTAGAGCGACTGCCATTCGATGTCGTATTGATCTCTAGAAATTCAGTCAGAAGCACATGCTTTAATTACTGCCTCTTCGATGTGACATTAAAGAGTCATTGAAGTCGTTAAAGAGATAGATCGTTCTAAAGTATAAATGCGGCGCGAAAATCTTCGTTCACAAATGAATTTTGTTAGAATTGATTCTGTCTTTTTTAATTTTCGACTGATTTCTGTTTCAAGAATTCCTTGATTTTGACCAATTTTGAAGTATGCCACCTTTCGAAAAACTTACTTGAGTGAAGAATGGTATTAAAAGATACCTTCGCGTATTTTATCCTCGTTAAAGAAAGTATTCTGTTTACTTTGTCTGACATTTTATTGGCAAATTCGAAGTAATAATCTGTTGCTACAGCATCCTATGACAAATCACAATTTGCACGAGTTCCCGTTGATTTCACAAGCAACTAAAAAAATATCTCGAATAAATATATAAGTAAATAGTTTCGGGGAGGATTTATTAACACTTATATAATCATGTATTGGAGATCTAATTGTGATCCATATTTGTAATAAACTTTAAGAAAATGTTGAAAGAATGTAGTGCAAACGAAAACTCTTTAAAGTTTTCTACTGCGGAAAAAGGTTATCCCAATAAATAAAAACTGCAATTTATTCGTATCGTTGCTTATTTTTAAACCAAGGGCGATGAAAAAACATAACGATAATATTTGCAACCAGAACGGTACCAGAATCCAAATGTAAAATAGATAAATTCGAATAAACATTTTTAGGAAACAGTAATGAACAATCAAAAACTTGTAACAATACTAAATTTGAAAATCGTTACTAATTTAATCTTTGGCCTTCGTTTTTGTTTCAAAGCCTTTCAATTTCTTTTATAATACCCCAATGTATGATTCAATTATTTGACACTTAGCAGAACTAACTAAACTAGCAAACTAAAAGGCCAGTGGAGCACCGTAGGAAGATGAATTTGCAGGGTAATGCGAGAGAACGTCCTATATAAAAAACTATCGGTACTGCAGCTTACACGTGAACACATCAGACAGAGAGCGAGAGAATGGCGTTGCTGCGGAGAAAACACCATTTCCAATTAACCGTGTCTGGAGATACAGAAAAACATAGAAATTTTATGAAAGTAATTTAATTTGTTTTAAATTGTGCTATAGGCAATTAGTTTTGTTTAAAAGTCCCATCTTACCCCATATCAAAGGTTAAACGAGAAAACTTCATATTTACCAGAAAGAAAATTATTCAAGTTCGCAATTCCGTCGGTAAGTTTATAATTCAACATGATTCCAAGTGGGTAAAAAAAAGTATTCGCATACCCAGCATGTAAATTTTTTTAAAGGAAAAAGCAGTCTGCTGCGGGAGCATTTATTTTCTCTTAAAAGGGAAACTTTCTCTAATATCAAAATTTACTCGAAGAAAAGAGGTGTCTACGAATACTTTTTTTATCCACTGTAGCTCTTCCTACAGCAACTAATCGAATGGCAATTATGAAATAAAGTTAATATTTTTCCGATTTGCGTATAGTTAATTTAATACGATAACTAATACACAAAATAACATTTAGATTATAGTAAGCCAAATTATACATTTTTTAACATTTTTAATTAGGATAAAGTGCAAAGTTTTTCATTTAAACATTTCATGAAAAGCGCTTTGTTAACCGGGTGCGGTACGTTTAGCGTTTATCAATGTTATGTGAATAATATATATAATTTGACGTATAATTATCTTTAACGCTCTCGCTTTGTCCCGCACTTCCCCATTTCTGAATGAGCAGAAAGCTTATAATGCGTCTCGCTTCTTAGAAATCCGGCCGGTTTTTCGTGCGTTGCATACTCGCCCTGATAATTTTATAGCCAATGCATAGGGTGATGTGTTTGCCTTCGAATCAGCTATCTCGTTATAATCAAATTGTAATACTGATGTGTAGTTGAACAATTTTTTTACAAGGGTTTTATTGATTTTAACGGCTCCGGCTCTGACTTGACTCTTTATTGATTAAATTGAACTACATGAAGAAATAATACACAATGAATTATTACAATTAGTTGTTCCGCATATAAGTTACAATTGACAATATCAGATGACTACAAGAGAATATGACTGTAATTAGTGGGCACTTGGGTAAAGAATTTTGACAAGTATAGAAAATCCGGAGTGGTGTTCGATTAGGCTAAGATGCATACGGTGACTCACAAATTTGTGCTAGTTTGCTCGCAGTTTGACACCGATTACGCCACACAAGTTAGCGCTGCGCGAAGAGCCTTAAGCTATTTTCGCAATTCTTTTTTTTTAAACAGTACTGGAGAAAGTTAAGTCTTTCCTGTTAAGTAACATAATAGAGCAAATAAATCCCTATATAGTAATATAAAGGGCATCGTTTGTCACAAAAACAAGATTAAATTATAAAGAAGGTTTCTTCAATCCGACTTTCGTTTGTTCTCAACACTTATAAGATTGTTGGACTATTTATTTGTTCGTTACTGCACATTAGTATTATCAGTTATCAAAACGGTTAAATATAAAACATTTTGCTAGAACGAATCAATCTGAATGCATTTAAACAAAAACCAATTTAGGGATAAAACATCTAGATTGCAACTGGTTTGATCTATTTCCCAAACGTTTAAATGCTTTAAAATTATTCCTGAAAGCTTATGGAATTAGTTACGTAAAGGGTGGTACACTTGCGTTTAAATCAACACTTATACCGCACTATTATCAGACAGATATGTAATTTATTATGTGCATTGTGCATACAATATGAAATTATCTCTACTAATATAAAGGGGAGCATTTGTCTGCTAGTATTAATATAAAAATACCAAAAATCCACATGGTCACGATTAACTCGAAAATAGCTCAACGGATTTTAATACTATTTTCTCTCCCGTAAAGAGTTACGATTTAATCAAATTATAGACTATAAAATATTGCAATATTTATTACTTATAGAGAATGTTCTAACGATGACTCTAAAAATTCAAGGGGAATGGGAGGTTGAGTTGTATGCTCCTAGAAATTTTATGGAAGGAAGATAGTTGCAACAATCTATTATTCTTTCAATTGAAGTATTATTAATGTGCACACAAAATACCACCGGGGCAAAAGCTGACTACGACAACTAGTAAACAAATACAATAGGATGTTCTAATTTCAAAATAGAAAAAGACAACTCGACATTGTGTTTCTATTATAGCTATCTTCGCTAATATGTAAAAATACCAGATGGTTGTTTGAAAACAAATTGACATTAGTTTAAATTTTAAACTGACATTAGTTTGCACATATTAGCAATAAACAGACGCTCAAATTATTTGAAGACAGCGCTATATGACACAGTTGATGAAAGTAAGTATTGATCTGATGAAAGGAAGCATTACAGCATCATTTGCAGTACGATCTCTCTTAACCGAATTCTCTACTTCCCGAACATTCTGTTAAATTATATTTATGTTTTTTATTCACGAAAGTCATCCAGTATTTCTCGAAAAATCATAAAAATGAAATAACGGACTGTTTGAATACTACAAAATTCAGATAAGAGTGGTTCTACTATAAATATGAAATCTATATCTATATCAGTTTTACAGTGATACAGTAAAACCTCGATTATCGGAAATAATTCGAGCACATGTTCGATCAGATAAGGAAATTTTCGGAAAATAGAAGTCACTTTTTTGATGTTGGCTATCATGAACAAAATAACAAACACATATATTAAACTATATGAACAAATTAATATTTGTAAATGGGGCAAGATTTACTTCTCTGAAGTATCTAGTACAAAAATAGATAATCAAGACAAAGATTATTTGAAATCAAACTACCGAATACGAATTTCACCGAAGCTTCTAGGTATTTGAACAGAACAATATTTATAATTATCAATGCTCTCATTTATAATTCTAGTCAAAGGCAAGTAAATCATCCTATACAAAAAGATATCGTGCTTGGTTAGATGCAAAAACTAATATCTGAAACTGCTAGATAGATTTGGGGAATTCTTTCAATGCTGAAAAGCTTACTTCTTCCCAACTAACATACACAGACTCTACATTGTCAAACTGTGATAAAAGTGAGACGAACGGCAGATAAAAGTGTAAAGCAAGTTCTGAATTTAGCTAGCAGTATTTTTCGAGCTTCGCTCAAGTGAAGGTTGTAACTGTCGTACTTCCTTGTTCACTATTGTTCTGAGCAGAATACACCAAAATCTTTGTTATTCAAATATTCAAACATTCAGCTATTTGTAATTGTTCTCGTTAACATGGCTGTTGTTTTATTTAAATATATGGAGATAGAAGATCAACAAAGTATCTACTCTATGACTTGAACAGACACGACCATTTAAATTGTAATCTAAAGACTGTTATTTAAATGCATAGTTATCCGCACGTCTTGCATGTTCACAGTCCAGTCTATATTTAGTAATACGAGTCACAATTTAGCTCAGGCAATTAAAAAGATCCGTCATCCAAGGATCTTAAACCAAATCATATCTAATTTCCTTATTTCTCCTATCAACTAAAAAGCACTTGTTTTACTTTGGATAATCAAGTTTGCACTACAAATGTATGAGAAGATAGTCTAAACATGCAAAAAAAAGTGGCAGGAATAAAATAGCAGTTGTTATCATAATTTTTCAACTTATTCAAATATCTTTTCTATGACCAACTGTACAACAATCCATTATATATTATCGGATTGTTTTGCAATATTCGTACATGCCATTGCTGTACTATTAACATAATACAATAGAACTTCTGTTGCTCGAATCATATTATCCAAATTTCCTATATTCTGAACACCCTGTTATATTATCTTTGTGCTTCTTCTCGAAAGCTACAAAGTCTAAAGTCCGATCGCAAGAAAGTTGATACTTTGCTCGCTTTCTAATTGAACTCCATTAGTTGAACTCTATCGAGTTGCTGCTAATCTCAACCGAACTTGAGTCACTGCTGTTTCTTAGATAAATGCTTGGTCTAACAATTGCCGAGATAAGCTAGGAAAAGCATTAAGCGAGATAGCAAGGGTGAGTATTGATTAGCTCAGCAAAGATGATTGATTAACGCAGCAACAGCAAAAATACCAAAGATAGAAGGAGCACAGTTACACAGCTCGTATTTTGTTGAAATTTAGATCAAAACTGAAATAGTTATCAGTGAGTTTTGCGTAATCGAAATACAGTTGAAAGTTGATTATGAAAATCAATCTAGAAATATGTTGGTTCTGATAATTTAACAGTTAGTTTCTTGACGTCATTTTCGATATGTTAAAACAAAACCATGTTCTATCATAAGTACCAAAAGTTAATATGATTTCATTCAAGATTTCCGGATGCCAAATCTTTTGCCACTGCTAAAGCTGTGTTGTGATTGGTTACATTACTATGTTTAGGTGACCGAGGATTTGAATAGTAGAGTATTTCAAAAGTAGAGATTGTGTTTGTTTGGACATAATACATATTCAGATCACTGAGCTTTCAAATAAGAGTGTTTGAATATTAGAAACTTTGAATAGAGAACATAAGGTTTGTTTGGTTGTAAGAAGTATATGTTCGAGCGACAAAGCGTTCAAATAACACAATATTCGGACGATAAAGATTTCGAAGGAAAGGCTAATCTATAATGATGTTTTATTTGAAAACCTTGAGAAAAAAGGTTGCAGTGTAGGAAAACTCGATGCAAAGCCGAAAATCGACCAGCAAGAGCCCTTCAAGGACAAAGCGTCCTTGGTCATCGGGCGCACGTTGTCGCAATGACTCCGGCGCTCGCCGCTCTTTTCTCTAACAACCCCGTCATTACACGATCATATGAAATTCGAAGACTGATTCCACTAGATACACACACGCACACATGCACGCGTATATATATATATATATATATATATGTTATATATACATATATATGACACACACATATCGATTGCGTTCTGCAGTAAGCCGAGTCCTCGGGAATTAGGTTAAACGACAGCTCGATCGAGAGTGGCGTGCATCGATTTTCCATCGGGCGCTTCGTCGATGATTGCCCGCACCTCCCGATGACTTGTCATCGCGGCTGATGACTTATTACACACGCGCCAATCAACACTTACCGTCTGCCTCGTCGTTGACATTCTCTGAGCAGACTCGAAGCGCTGACAATTGAGCGTCGGAACACCCGCCGGATTCGTCGATCACGTCACGTAACTCGCATTATTCGGAATTGGGCGGCGCGCTTTTGGCATTGATATCACTCGCGGCAACGAATGACTGGATGCGAGCGCGACGGCCGAGAGAGTTTGTCGGTGCAACCAGGCTCTCTCACCGCTTGTTCCGACAGAGACTCGCTGAGCGAGCCGAGCATCTTACGGACTCCGTGGAGCCAGCGAGAATCCTCCGAGGATCTGAAATCACGGACGCCGGTTAGTGAATCGGGATGCTTCTACCACGGATGAGTAAGTGCAGCCCTCTGGATGGGTTGTTCTAGGGGAGATTTTTGTGGCGGGAGCTTTGCTGTTGTTTCAATATAGTTAACATTGAAATTGTTAAAAAATAAAGGTAAAGTTTAAAAATTAAAGACATTAATACTGAAACTGTCGAAGTGTTAAACTATGAAAGTGCTATCGTATAATACAGTAATTTTACGTGTTAAATGGACAATACACAATCAATACATCAATTTCGCATGAACTCGCAGTTTTAAACTACAGCACTCTTTATTATAGAAAAACATGTTATGTTTATAATCAAGTTTTGAAATGAAAATGTCATTTAGATTTTAGATACGTATTTTGTAAGTGGTCAAAATTGCCCTCTCCGCACGGGTATCTAGATGGGTGGTTCTAGGGGAGATTTTTTTCGCGGGATCTTTCCCGTCGTTTGAATGTAGTTAACACTAAAATTGACGACGATTGAAGACATTAATACTGAAAATGCCGAAGTGTTCTTTCTCATGGGGTAATACATTGTAGCATTTTAATTCTAGCGTGATAGCTGTGAAATGGTCATAGTTTAATACCGAATTTATTTGTGTTCGTTGCACGAACTTGGTTCGAACTTCAGTACTCTTTATTATACAAAAATATATCAAAACTTTTGCGATGGGCAATAGCCGGCGACAATGTTTAGTTGAAAATGTCGCATATAATTTCTAAAAGTCTGTAGGTAAGTAGGACCACGCTGTCGGTATTTAGCTAAAGATTTTGAAATGACGCACTACTACACCTCCGGTCATGAGAATGTTAAGTTTATAATCAAGTTCTGAAATAAGAATGTCATTTAAATTTACCTGTATTTCATGAGTGGTCAAAATGACCCTTTGCGGGGCCCACCGGACGAGTTGCTCTAGGGGAAATTTTTGTAGCGCCATCTTTGTTGTCGATTGAATTTAGTTAACACTGAAATTGTTGAAAATTTGAGATAATACTGAAACTACTGAAGACTAAAGATAGTTTTTCATTTCAAGTTTAAAATTGGTGGTGGTCTATCCTTTTTTCATGGGTTCCTATTACAGCAATTTAATCCTAGCAGGGAAACTATGTACATCCTATAGCTAAATATAGGAATTTTGCGTGTAGCGTAAAGGTACCTTTTCATTCAAATCTCAAAGTTGACATTAGCCTATACTTTTCTTATAGGTTCAAAATATTACATTTCAGTGCTAATGGCAAAGCTGTGAAAGTGTTGTAGGTTAAACGCGCAGCCCGCATGGATTGTTCTGGGGGAGATTTTCGACGCGGGATCTTCGCTATGGTTTGAGTATAGTAAACAATAGAACCAATGAAGATTAAAATATATCCACTTCTACCGAAGGGTTCAAAATGATATGCTTTCGAAAAAATACGCTTCGGTTTTCAACTTTTTTTGTATTTTTTGTGTTATTAGCATATACGGGAACATACAACGTTTTATTCAATGATATGGCGCTGATTTATCTCTACTTGTGTTAATCTACTGTTGATTGAAGTATTATAGACCCCAACATTAATGGAACTATTGTAGTAAGTTGTAGCAAGTATACCTCATGTAAAAATATATGCAATAAAATTATTTGAAATTATAATACGATTTGTAAAAAAAATTTTTCTTCCCTCTGACTCGACTCTGATTACTTACTTTCAGGAACAGGCAAATAACTTTTTGCTACTTGACACTATAAATAAACATTTCCCGAAGATATAGACTTGGCGGTTGAACAAATTGATGTGGTGGATCAACAATTTTGTTGTGCATTTATTACAACTAGCATGGTATATAGTAAGTCCAAGTTTTATTTTTATTACCTAAGTCACGATTTTCCTTTTAAATGTTATTTTGATTGGCAAGGGACAAGTTTTTGTTATTGTTCTTATGAGAACGTGATTTGTTTTTCCTTTGACTCATTTGACTCATTTCACGATATATTGTACAATGATTATCAGTTACTACTAAATCTGGGGCCACTCTTTACAAGAGTTAAATCTAAACAAGTGGAATTAGTCTTCGAAAAACACACGTGCACACACACGCTTGCCTGGTCGTCTTTACTTCCTACAATAAAGAGTACGGATTATTTTCTGGAATTTATAGAAACGTCAGCACTGAAAAGGTTAATAAGAGTTGGAAAATATTCTGTTCTGTGGGAACGTTCTTTGGTCTGACGTGAATACTGCCTATTTTATGAAGGACACTTTTAGAATTGACTTAAATGTTCTTTATTGTTACAAATACGTACAGTAAGATTTTTTGTATCGAAAGGAGAAAGAAAACTGGGCGTTTTTAGAATTTTTATACGTAGTCTAGATTAATAGTAGATCGTGATAGAAGTGCGGAAATTTGCCAATTTCTAGATGCGTGAAGTTGCTGCATGAGCCGAAGGCGAGCGGTATTAACAAGACAAGTGTGAAAGTTAATCACACATTTTTTCAAGAAAAAATGTTCGTCAACATGAAAACTCTGTTTTCTAAATAAAAACACTTTTTTTTAACAAGAAAGTATCCTTTTTAAGAGAAAATAAATTTCATTAATGGAGACTGTTTCGTTTTTAAGAAAATTTATTACCAAAATACTGGGAGTACTAGTACTTACTTTTTTTAGTCACTATATGTGCATTGCGAAGTAGCTTTAGACGTGAATACTTTCAGACGCTTCAAGAATTCCGCTGATAGTAATTTGTTCCTTGAAATTAGTATCACATGGCGGCCTCAATCAAAGATAAACCACGCGCATGTCGGAACAAGATAGAGTTCGACAATACTCACAAGGAGAGTATTAAACCTGCATAAGTTCGTAAATCTATGTAGAATACTTCCCTAAACATTCAGCGATGATGTTCAACTATAGGTTGTTTTCCAAAATCGTCAAAAAGCCAGTTTTCACCTATTTGATAGCGCTTAACACTTTAAGAGTCAGAAACGGCACAAAAAAATTTGGATATTTTTTAAATAAAAAGTTTAATTCAAGGCGAAAGGATTGACTTATTTTTTAAGAGTATCTATATTTTTCAAAAAGTTATAGTTACTTGAAAAAAATCGTGTAAGGAAATTGCAACAGTTTCACAAATTCATAGATTTTTAATGGGTAGAGGTAAAAATCTACAAATTTAACAGGATACAACTTTCAGAAGGTACTAAAAGAGAAAAAGTTCTAGTGAAATGAAAAATGGTCCGCGTCACGACTTTGTCAATTTGGAATGGAATAATATTAGTGATGAGACATCAGCAAACTTGCCGGCGACAAGCGTGATTGTTAAGAACGCTTTTACTTTTTCTCGCACTGTGACAAGAGCGGACAAGTTGCTTTCAGTCAACATACCGCTTTTACTTTCTGGGAAAATATGAGAAACACATAGGATGCGATAAACATAGGAATTGTAAATCACTCTGGCGAAAATGAACCCAAGATGCCGAATTAGAACGACAAAGTTGTAATTACCATTTCTAAAAAATCTTGTTATTTATCAGTAGCTATTTTCAGAGTACTTAAATATGAACTATTTATTTCTGAATTAATATCATCGTGTCATGGAAGCAATATGTGCGAAACTTTATTTGCTTTTCAAAGTTTAAAGCGTTGAGGCATAAAATCTTGTGTAAATATATCTAAAATGTAGGAATAACAAATAATTTCAATTATATTTTCCAAAAGCAGACATTTGCAAGTACTGTTAAGGCAATTATGTCTGAAACTCTTCTGGCTGGGTTGTTATTTTTACCCGATTTCGTAAAGGAGGGGTTTCTCAATTCGTAGCACATTTTACTTTTGTTAATGTTTGTTTAGTGATATTTTCGCGATGTTTGCACGAATCGAGACGAAACATTTTCTACCTTACAGAAGCTTACGTAATAGTGCCGTTATACAAAAATGTAGAATTTGTTTAATATTAACCATTGTTTTTGTATAAAAACCTACATTGAAACACGAGAAAAGTAGATACTTTTAATAAAGCGTGACCCTTTTAAAGAAATTTGCTTGAGTTATTCATGGGCCCATGTGTGTGTGACAGCCCAAAAAGAGCTAAAAAGCTGTATTTTTATGTATTTGATCGAAAATAGAGACAGGTCGATAATAAAAAAACGTATAGGCAACGAGAATCTTGTTGACTCTGTTTTGTAAAATTTGCTATTAATTTCGCTACCAAGACATTTCTTGCCCATACATTTTTTTATTTTTTTACTTTTTCGTGTAATTTGTTCCATACAAAATCTTTCTTTGAAGAAATTATTTTGTTACTGCAGCACATTCTTGGTTCGCAAATGGTCGTCTAGATATTCAAGTACAATAGTATTTTTCTTATTACGCAATTGATAAACTTCCCCATCCTAAAACTTAAATTTCCTGCGATAAAGAGTTATAAGAGTTAGAACACAATTACAGTTAGAACACAAGCTGGCGGAATTTCATTACAGTCAGTGTAAAAAGTATTCGTACAGTAATAATTTGATTAAATTGATACACATACCATGTTCATCGAAGTCTTTTGAACAAATTGTATATTAACTAGATTAATGTACATGCAATCTTCGCACAAAAAAACAAAAATATCGCACAACGTGCGAAAAATAGCTCGTGATAAGTATTCGTACACTACATACTTTGTATGAAAAACCATAAAAAAAGCAAAGAAAAACATTAGTTATTCGGTCCTCAATATTTTGTCGAATATTCCTTCGATTGTACAATTGCTGCAACTCTTCATGGTATTGAATTTAGCAAATTGGAAGTCAAACTCGGTGGTATTTTACTCCATTCATCCGGCAGAGCAGTTTTTAAACTTTTTTTGGATGAAATATGATGATTTTCAACTTTCTTTTCGTGGAATTCCAGAAGTGTTTATTTATTTCGGAGTGTTATGCAAGATCCAGTGGCTCGTATTATATGCTGTGTGTTTTGGATCGTTATCTTGCATAAAAACAAAATTGTCTTTAATTCGCATTTTAGTAGCACTAGAGTGGAGATGATTTTTCAAAACATTAATATACATTCTGTGGTCCACTACATCATTGATGAAATGTAGAGATGGAATGAAAAAAAAAATCCACTCCAACTGCAGTTATGCAATCCCATACTAATACGGAACCTCCAGCATATTTCCACCGTAGGGCGCAAGTTTCCTTTTTAGCATTGCATAGTTTTGTTCTACATACTTTGAAGTGTCTATTCGTACCAAATATATCACATTTATTTTCATGAGTAAAAATAATTTAATTTTAGTACTCTATTGATGTCTTAACGTGTTTCTTCGCAAATTCCAATCTTTTTTTCCAGTCAGCTTCACTTAGGAAGTATTTATTGCGTGCTACTTTGCTGTGATTCCCTCTACTTCGCAAAAAATTACGCAACGTACTAGCAAAAATATTTATCCCCAATTCATTCTTTTTAATTTTCCGAATAATTACGCCTCTGTGAATAATACTTTGTATAGTAGACCTTGGTCTATTTGCAATACTAGAAATCTGCGAATGTGATTTGCACTGATTGTGTAAACCAATGATGATTTCTCGTTCCTTCTTTCTTGTTTCTGAACCTTTTTGATGCATTTTTAGTGTGAAACTGTTATACCTTTCATTTTTCAGACGCGATCTTAAAACCGACCGTCCTGGAGGTTCGTTGCAAAATCTACCAAAATATAATTCGATTCTAAATAATTTAAAACTGATTTGGGCGAGACTGATGTAGTCCTTCCATCGTAAGTTTTCTGGCAAAATTCAAAAGAATCAAAGTCAGTCATATTATGCGTGAGGTGTAAAAAAAGTTTCAGAAAAAGGTTAAAGTTCCAAAGAAAGAAAGATTTTTCAAGTACTAAAAATAGAGTGTTAAAAATCAATCAAATTATAATTAATCGCAAGTCAAATATAATTTGATTGCAGTTCTTCAATTGTAAGTTTCACTGCAGCGTCATTTCTTATTGTTATTATCACTATTAAATTGGAATACAAAAAATTAAGTCTTATCGTAAAATAATAAAGCAATACAAAAACTGTAAAATTGAAGAATGAAAAAGTCAGTCGTATTGGAAGTAAGGTACAAAGTGATTTTTTTATTTCGGTAGCATAGTCGAATGGCCAGAGTTATCCAAAGACCACAGAAAACATTAAAAGTTCTAACAAATATTAGATTGTGATAGAAGTATGGAGAGTGGGACATTTCCAGATGCGTAAAGTTGCTGCATCAGCCGAAGGTGTAGCGGCAATAAGGGATGAGTGTGGAAGTTAATCACATAAGTACGTGTAAACAACTAATTGCAAGCTCAAATGACAATTAATTGAAAGTTCAAATAACTGACAAGGCGTGAAACGAAACAGGCACCTCGTAAGCCCATTTACACAATCAGTTAACACATGTCTATTTGCCAGTGCAGATGGCAAATAGCTTTTTTTGTTGAGTACACGTATACTTACACACATACATGTACATATGTATAAGAAATCCATATGTATGGATGTGGTTCGGCAGTGACACGTAACGAACACTTATGTGTGTAAATGTATCTTAGAACGAGCATAAATCAATCTTTTGCTCCACCCTGTTACTATCAATAATACTTGGGACGAAAAATGGATAAATATTATTAATCATCGTCGAAGAGAAATTATTCCTGTGTAAATCCCAGCTGATTGTTCACGCAAATGGATATAATTTAATTGAATTTGTTATACAAATAGGACATAAAACTGTAAACATATACACATATAATACAGGTAGTTGTAGTGTGGATATGTTTTTTTCAAGAATTTGTTGAAATACATATCATATGTATAGAAGTCTCACACCCTGAGGGTAGTCAACGTTAATGAAACAAAGTGCATATCATATAAACATCATATCTAAAACTTGACGAAATTGAGAGAAAGTTCTCTGTTCCAAACTTGAGATAATCGCCGTCGAAGTTAGCACTTTTTGTAAGTTTTGCTTATGCTAGCCATCTACTAATGACATTTATTAAGTTTTAGTGTTTTATCTACTGGTAGGATTCGATAGAAAAACTATCCATTAGTAGAAAAACATTATGTAAAAATTAACAATAAAATCGAAAATATGCACGATTTAGTTTAAAAAATACAAGTATTTAAAGAAGGAAATTTGGAATATATACGTACATATAACTGTACATATACAGAAACTTTCATGTAGTTTCAAGTTTTCAGTTTTCAAGTTTCATGAAACTTTCATACATCGTATCATCAACCTTTTAATGGTACTGTCGCGAGACAATCATTTTAGACGAAAACGATATAAAAGAAAACTAATGTTGATATATATTATATACAATGATTGTATCGTATGTCACAAATAATGTAATTGATGTTACAATAAATGAATAAATACAAAAATGTTCTTTTTCATTTTTATTATCATTGTAAAATAATTTCTCTCGTATTTATACCCCATAAATATCTAACTAAATATTTTCTTATTATATTGTTTTGCAATTTGTGCCGCATTTTTATGTTGCCTATTTTGAAAGTCATTTATATTTGTTACAAGCATTATTTTCATGCTTTAAGTAGAGGAAAAAAATTGCAAATGGCAATACCGGGGAAGCGTTATCTACAAACTGCAAATATTTGATTCAGATCGATGTATTCATTAAAAAGTTATGTCTTTAAAAACTTGAATTCAATTAAATAGGTTTTAGTTAAACTTTGCACCTATTTCGCTATTTTACTTCCATGACAAATTTTAATTCACTTCCTTTCTGTATCTTTGTGCGATTCTCATTTTATTATGTATGCGAGTGTCAATAATGTTCCAACAATTTTCTTATTCATTTATCACAACATTTTTTATATATATAGCTGATTACAATCTTAGAATTACTTTCAATGATTCGTATTGTGAGAGATCACTAATTGTGAGATTGATCACTTTTCGCTTATGTTATTCTAGATAATTAGAATGAAAAGAGAAACAGAAGATTTCATCCTGTGGCTTCACGAGTTTGTCATCCAGAGCATTCTCTTTTGTGCCTGACGAACGAATCTGAAAAACACTCGATTCACCACGGCAATCATTGCCATCCAGCAATTGGGACTCCTGAAAAAAGCGCAATATCATTCAAGTCATTTTCTTTGGTGAGTGCAGACCCAAAAAGCAACATCTCAAACAACATTTTCATCGTTTAGAATATTTGTTGACGAACGCACAATGGTATACGAGTGACGCATAAATAAGAAGTGTGAAATATGTGTCGTATGTGATAAATATTTTATTTAGTATTATCTCGGTTTACATATATTATTGTATTGGTTTTCTTTAAATTGATTTAATATTAGTACTAAATGTGTTACTCATTGAAATACATTTATGGATTTTCTTTGTTGTTGTACCGTCTTATTATCTCGTAGTTTTCTACCCAGCGGGTCTTAGTTTTATTAAGATTAATTAGTATTAGTTTAGCTTTATAATTATTATTATTTTGAATAGTAGAAGTATCATATTTATGAAGTACAACCATCAATATTAGAAATAGGTTAGTATTTGTATTAACATTAGCATTATGATATTAGAATTACAATTCGCATTAAAGTTAGCGTAGCAATAACATTAGGCACAGCAATAGCACTAGCACCAGCACTTACATCTGCATTTGCATCTGCATTTGCATTTGAACTAGCAATAGCAATAGCAATAGCAATACCAAACCGATACCATTAGTATTTACATTAGCACTTACATTAAGAATAACAATAGCAATAGTAAAAGCATTCGAATTAATAAATTAACATTAACATTAACATTAACATACACAATAACATTAACATAAACACTAACATTAACATTAGCACCAAACCTAGCATTAGCAGCAGCATTATAGGACTCTTTATGTACATACCCTTATATACAAATGCTTTAGATTAGTTTTTCTACAACTTCTTATCTCATAAGTACCAATCCAATGAATGTTAGTTTTTTGGAGCATCCGTTTCGTACCGTTTCGGTATTTGTCAACGATACTTCTTCCATTATGTCAAATGTTTTGCGTTTTTTTTCTTATCGTAGTTCACTTTGGATTTTTCCATATTTAATATTAAGAAATCGATGTCTGTAATTGTTGCTATGGATTACTATGAATTCTGATTTAGAAGCAAGTACCTCACCCTGTACAGGGTGATGCGTTTATCTTTAAATCGGCAACCATTTTCATAATTACCCAATTTTACAAAATAAAATCGTTCGCTTACATTCCTCACACGATACTTGTATTTACATTTATCATAAATATTTTGATAATTTGCACGTTCATTCTCATCTTTAATGCGATTGGTTAGCCGTTTTTGTGTTCCGTAGACGCATAACCACTCGATGTGTGCTAGAGCAGTAGTGTTATAGGTAAAATGATAGCAGAAGAATATCATTAGTCTCACTTTGTTTCTTCTTCTTCCTCTCAAACCAGCTTTTGCTTTCGTCTCGCACAAAAAGTTTAAACTTTGATCCAATATCATTTCTTGGCAGTAGTTGATATTATAAACGATGTTAGTCACGAACTGATTTTGTAAGTAATCTTATCATACTAACTGGTATTCTTACAAAAAGTTTGCTGGGCCGAATTATTTGCTTAGGTTAGTTGTATTAGTGGATGAAAGTTTTGAAAAGATGGTCCTGCTATTCAAAAATATTGAATTCGTTTAGCAATAACCATTGTTATCCAAAAATATCATACCTTTGTTTATGCGAGCCTAACTTTTTCACGAATGATCGGTTCGGCATGAAATTATTTTTAAAACGATTGTCCTACATTAAAAAGCGTACAAAAATATTCAAAAATAGTGAACCGACTTCGAAAATGGGTAACACAAAATTGCTCTAAAATTACTTTCCGAAGTGAAATGACAAAATTACTCAATAAATATTACCCGTTCCGGTGATAATTACTATTACAAAGAGTCTTCATTTTGCGCCACCTCCGAAACGGGTATAATATTTAATAAGTATAAATTAGACAGAATTTATTTTGTACTTTTCGTTTATTTTCGAAATCAGTTCACATCTATTATTATAATTATTATTAATGGTAGTTGTTGTAATAGTATTCGACATATTATATGGGAATGGTTTAGTATGTTCTTATATTAACCGGACTGTTGTTGTTTGCAAAATCTTATAGTTATGGTGCATCCAACGAGCATTAGCTTCATTACTATTGTATGTAAAAGTTACAACTTCAGGAGCAACAAGTTCATTACTCTTGAAAGCATTTTTATTGTATATAACTTTATTATACTGGACGAGGAAATTTTCCAATCATAATCGATTGCCGAGACATGAAACAATTGTCATCAGGCTAATTGTTAATTGTGAATTTGTGACGTGTGAGATAAAGCCCTGTGTCCTATATTGTATCCCATTTTTACTTCTGAAAATAAGCGTTACTCTTGTTGTTTTATATGTATGATCCCACAGTACTATTTAATATTAGTTTAGTTTTATAATTCTATTACTATTATTATTAGTAAGATTCCTTACAGTATTTGGTGTTCTAAATGATTTTGGTCATTAAGACTTTAATGGTTACTCAATAAATGTTAGAAAGTTGGTACTAATTCATTTTGTTGAATGGTTTTTCTTAGTAATCTTAGGAAATCTAACGCATGTTTCGTGAAAGTTTAAACTGTCATTTGATTTGTCAATAAACTTTCAATTTTCATACAATTGGATGTTCTAATAGTAAAAGTGATAACAATAAATTGTGATCCTTCTAGAAATGTATTTCTTATTTTACATACTATACATAACTCATCTCAATTCATTTTGATACTTTCACTAGTTCTCATGTTAGTTCAAGAATTTTCCACTGTATCTTTTCAATTCCACGAAGCTGATGTGGTTTGTGTGTTAGTATTTACAATTTCACCACCTTCGGTTTTGTTTCAAATGATTGAAATTATTATTAATTTTAATAAGTAATAATTAATCTTTCGCACACGACTATCTCCTCTGGAAAGGGTTAATTATAATACAAATATCGTTTATATCATACATCGCATGAGATATAATAATAAGTAAACAATAATAATTAAATTAAACTGAATGATTTAATAGCCAAGCACCATCCCGAAGCAGAGCTCAACAGCAAAGAAAAAAATGTTAAGTAATTAAATAAAAGATATTTTAAAAAAAAATATTAACATTTTTCCAAGTGAAACGTACAAAATACAAAAATAAACTTGAACGCCTTCTCGGACATTGCTGTAGCGTGCTCGACATGTATGTATACAACTTTATTGTTTCTCCTGCTAAAGTTACATATGTGCTTCTATTTCCTTCCCTTACGGTCATTATTCATTATTTGGTTTATTCTTTGAACAAGCCGCTAGATAACCATTGATAATTCATTTCTCGTGTTTAAAATACGTGTGATATAATGAAAATTATAATTGAAACAAACGCTCGGTATTGTCGACGGTGCTGATTCCAAGGTAAACGCATCATCACACTGTATGAATATATTTGCTTCAAGGCACACGAGAGTCTGCTTCGCCCGCCTCTGGTTACCTAAGCGCCACCGGATACGTTGCGAACTGTCTGGCGTACCGTTCATATTATATATACATAGATATATGTATACTTATACTATATGTATGTACATAGGCAGTGATAATATTTATGACATAATAAGCGTTATTTAACCAAACAAACTTTAATCCTTTCTTAGAGATATGTTACATTCCAATCAGATATTTTAATTTTTCTTTAATCCCTTTCGTGGGTGCGTTCTGGAGTTTGACGCTAGAGGAACAATGTGTGAAAGTACTAGAATTCCTCAAAATGACTACAATTCTGCAATTTATATAATTTTGTTGCAATTCATACATATATGCATTGTACTATTCAACCAACTGCTCATTAATACCCTTGAACGGGCAATGTGACAAAAAATAAAAACAATAAGAAAGCGTTATTAGAAGCATAGCTCTAAGGAACAGATGGAAATATGACAATAAGACTGGCACAGATGAAATTAAACAATTTCCATTTTTTGCAGTAACAGGCTATAATAATAGAGCAGTTTTAATAAGTCGTGTATTAATTAATTGTATTCTAGCATCATGAAATTCTGGCCAGTTGTATTTACGAGTTTAAATTTATTTTAAAGTATTGAAAAATAAATTTTATTTCTCAAAAGAATAGTAAAATTAAACGAAAGGTACATTGAACTTTAATACATTAGGTATCAGTAAGGTGCAGGCTGGAAAGAATTTTGAAAGGTCTTATGGTATTAGTCATACAACAATGCAAAATTGATTAATAAGAGTAGACGAAAACAGTTATTGGGAAATAATTACACGCCCAAATTTAATTTTTAACGAGTTTTGAGTACTATCTGTTAGAAAGAAAGTGGTTCATTGTAGTAGTTTATTGATTGTTTGTTTCAATATTGTTTATATTACTCTGAAATTGCTAAAACAATTAATATTTCGAACGTCGCTGTCCGATTTATTGTTTGTATGTTTGGATTTCGCGGGCAGCAGTAATGTTGCAGCTTTCGCAGTTGGCAATACTATTGATTGCAACTTTCCTCGGACTTTGGTTACACGTTTTTCGAAATATTACATAATTTCTTTACAGCGAGCTCCCACAAACTATAACGAATAAACAAAATGAGTGGGCAACAATAAAAATATTAATACGACATGAACAATATTAAAAACTGCATCAAAATATGATCGTGACAGGCTCAACGAGAGCTCGATGTAGGACAAATTTCAGCAATGTTCACATGGAAACGATAGTCCAACCAAAAGCCAGAAAAAAGACAACAAGAAATTCGCTATAAACAATTAAAATTGTTATTGCAAAATTGACATTCTTTCGGATTTGATGTCGGCGGAGCGAGTGGCACTGCTGGCGGCGGGGCAACAAAATCTCTATAAAAAGGGGGAAAAAAAACAGTGAAGTTTCGCGACAACCCGTTGCCGGCCCTGGCATCGATTCTCATTATTTATATCGGCCGGCCTCTCCCCTTCAGTCATCGATTCACTTTTTACCAATTTACATGTTACACCCCCGCAGCGCACGTAATATGGGCGAAAGTTAAGTTCCGGCCTGCGGCGTACCGGTCAGAGCCCGCATCGCCCCTTTGTCCCTTAAATGGTGAAGGACCCTCGGCTTCGGCGGCGATCGACTCGCGCGAGACACCGAGCAGCAAGAAGAAGTTGCAACATTCAATCAACCCAGCAGCCACTGTGCACCACCGGCCACCACTGTGATAAGCGGAGTGGCCCCGCCGCAGTCCGAGAGACACACCGGCAACAGCCCCAGCAGCCGAGACGACCAAGCAGTCCAACCGGAAGGAAAGAGAGGGAAGATCGAGACTCCTCTCGAGACCGAGAACGGGCGCAGTGCGACGCCGAGAGAAGGAGAGCTCGACTGATATCTGCGAGATAAGGAAATAGCGCGAAGGTGAGAGTAAGGCTGAGACTGGCCGGTGGAGCGAGACGGAGAGAGAGGGAGCCACGGTAAGGTGAGGTAAGCCCGAGGATCGGACAGAGAGGGACGGCGGCCTCCTAAGACGATACTCGCAAACGCCAAGGCAGCCCGTGAGAGGGGCAGAGGGAGCCACGATAAGACTTCGCCGAAGAACACCGAACACACTCCGGCCCGCCCCCGCACCCCCCCTTCTTCACTACCATCATCGCCACCACCCCCTCGCAACCTGAGAAAGATAAAGACGAACGAATCTTGAAAGAAGATTGCAGACGGGACAGGGAGTGCGAGCGCATCGGGACGACCAACATTCCTCCGAATCCACATACACCGCCGCATTACCAAACAAACCAGAAATCCATACCACAGAGAAAGAAACTCAAGTAACTGAAACAAAACAATGTGATTGCAACCCAGGCCTTTCCAGACGATCCTAATCACCAGGCATTAATCCGGCGTAACGATCCGCGGAGCTAGAGAGACTCCCGGAAGAGGTGGTGGTGGACGCAAGGTTCGAGAAGCCAAGAACCAAAAGCGAAGAAGATCAAATAGAAAATCCAAAGGAGGAGGGCGGCGAGAGTGTCAGCTAGAAAAGCGAGCATAAGAGGCGGGTGGGTGGAAAGTCGAAAGAGGGAAGGAAGAAGGGCGAGGGCGAGGGCGGGCGAATCGAGGTGGACGAGAGCAGGAAGAAGAGTGGCGTTGGCGCAGGCGGCGGCGCACGTGTCGCTGGTAGGAGTGCGAGTGTCGTCGAGCGGAGCAGGTCGTGAGGCGGCGGAGTCGGCGGAGGCGGGGGCGGCGTTTGAGGGTGGCGGTGGGGGTTGGTGGTGGCAGTGGCGTCGGAGCCGGTGGCGCGGGCGATCAGAGAGGGCGCGACGAGCGCGGCTGGCATTGGCGTCGCAGTCGGACTCGGAGCCGCTCGGCGAACTCGAACTCGAGCCTCGGGCAGAAGCTCTGGCTGGCGGGAGGTAGGGGGCGGCGGCGGCGGTGGAGGAGGTCGCGCGGTGGAGTCGAGCGAGGAGAATGACGGATAGCCAGCAGCAGTTTTGCCTGCGTTGGAACAACTTTCAAGCGAACATCACAAGCCAGTTCGAGGCGCTGCGCGATGACGAGGACTTTGTCGATGTCACCTTCGCCTGCGACGGCCGCCGCCTGCAGGCGCACAAGGTCGTCCTCTCGGCATGCAGCCCTTACTTCAAGGAGCTATTCAAGGTTAGAATGCCAGCCCGATGCGCGCTCCCCGCATGCTGCACACCACTTCGCCCTATTTTCCCTCCTTTACCACTCGATCACTCTTCCTTCGTTCACCAACTATTTTCCGCCGCCTAATACCACCTTTTCTCCCTGACACTTACTTTACCATTTCTCGACCTATCTAGCAATCCGTCCCACTGCTTTTTTATCATTTCGATCTTCCCCCCACTTTGTTCTTCCACTTTTTACATTCAATTACATGTATTTCACACTGTCAGACAGTCCTGTATAAGATTCTCTGCTGGTAGTTGTTTTTGTAGTTTGGTCAATTCATGTGTGACTGACAGTCAGCAACAGTGACTGCGCAGCATAATATTATAGAGTATTGTTTGAGTTTGACGTACAAGAATAAGTCTGTCAACCAATGTAAATGATGATTGGTGCGCAGAGTTTGGATACGCAGACTGGATTGCTGAGAAGTCTCGGGTTGCGCTTCTTGATAGTTGTTGCGTAAACTATCTTGTTTTTGTACTGACATTTACTCCGAGTATGCCAGGATTCTAGTTCTTTTCATGCAGATGTTGACATTCAATTGTTAATAAAATGTTGTTATGCCAATTTTGTCTTTTTGATGTATGATAGTAAATATTTGCAGAGTCTATATTTCAGTGTCGCAGATTGAAATGAAACATTATGGAGCATTCAAGTGTTTTGTACATGCTCTAATTGAAATTTAGCTTGCCTTTGATCCATTATAGTAAATTGGTTTTAAATTCGCATGTAAACAATGTTTCAAAGGTTATTGGGTTTCGGTTACATAATGATACTGCTTCATTTATGGCAGCACATTAATTACAAAAAGCAGTTTATTATGTTATTAGCAATGTTGTTTTATGTTACATTCGTAATGTACTGATTAGTAACGAATGTTTACTTGTAAACTAATACTTTATTAATAAATCCACAGACCAACCCGTGCAAGCATCCAATAATATTCATGCGCGATGTCGAATTCGAACACCTACAATCGCTTCTGGAGTTCATGTACGCAGGGGAGGTAAACATCTCCCAAGCGGAACTGCCAACATTCTTGCGCACTGCAGAGTCCCTTCAAATCCGAGGCCTCACTGATTCGCAAAGCAATCAGCGTAACAACGAAAAGGTATGTTCCACCTCTATAAAAATGATAGTATTAATTGTATTTTAATTGGAAGTATGATTGTTAATGTGCCTGTATTTTAACTTTTATGCTGCAGTATTTGATCAAAGCAAAGCTTTTCTTATCTGACTCGAACGTTCGAATCCCCACATTCTGTTATATATTTCTTATGGTTTTTTTTGCGATACATTGTTAATGGCAACCAGAGAAACCAATTATGCGATTTGAATGAGAATGGGTTGATCGAATTTTGTACTAATTTTTTTAGCATAGAAAAATATAGGAAAAGTAAAACGATGTGAATCCTTCGTAAATCAGGTGTAGTTAAATTAACTCCAGCGGTTGATTTTAAAGTGCATTTTTATTCAAATGATATATATTTGCAGATGGATAATGTTTGGGGTAAAATTAACTCTCTATGGTTCATGGCATGATGGTTCTTCACCTGATTCACGGTGGGGTTAATACACTAGAAACTCTTTTTTTCCAAAATATCTGCTATTCCAAGATTGTTATTTGAATGTTCAGTTGTCTGAACATGTATCTCTTACATCCAACCAAAAACTTTACATTTGTACATACAGTAGAAGTTCTTTTACTCAAAGCTGTATTATCCAAAATCTCTACTATCTGAACACTCTATTATTTGAATGTTAAATTATCCGAAGATCTTTTCTGTGCATACGGTTCAGTGTATGTATACAATCTAGTATGCTATATCTTGTAGTGTAACCGGTTACAATACAACGTTACCAGTTAAAAGAATTTAGTGCGCATACATCTTAATCCAAATTGTATTTAATTTTACTATTTGACATATTTAACCCTTTGCGATCCCTGACGGCAAAGGGTTAAAAAAATAATATCAAAGTCTATATCAAGAAAGTAACATGCATGTAACATTCACATGGCAAGATTAATTTGAATAATTGAATAATGTTTATACTCTGATTAGAACGTACGGTTGCTTATGTCATTGTGTTTTCACCATTACATGTATAAAAGTGAAGGTACCAATGCAGTGTTCATAAATAAGTAGTTATATGTTATGATATATGCCAGTAACATATATCCCAGGAAAATTTAAAGATACAGAACGCTATCTATGGTAATCACTACTTTTCAACAATAGTTGAATAAACTAATTATGCAGTGTAAGGGTTAAGGCATGCGCAAAGTTTCATAAATATCATTGACATAATTCTAAATTCTAAGAATAATAAACTTATCTTTTCCTGTTTTGAAGTTAGAGCATCATCATTCCTCCCATGTTTGTTTACGTTAAGTTTGATGGTTCAATCGCGTCCTACTGCGAGCTGCCAACACTAATGCCTCGCTACCAGGATTGGTAATGAGATAACTTATGTGTCATTAAAGTGTACATTATGGTGTCCTATTTTTTTTTAGTTTACTTGTCATATTATGTTCAAGTTGAGCACAGGATATTGGAACGGATAGTAGGACAGACCTCATCTCTATGATGGTTGGCTTCATCATTCAAGGGCATGTTCATCCAGAATACACTTGTCAAGTTCACATTACATCAAAAAGGGTCTCACCATGGACCACATTCAGCAACTAACTACTTTTCCATGAGCATCGGCCGACAACATTGCCAATTCAATATCAATTACAGTAGAACTTCTCGTATCCGAATCACTTTATCACAGCTTATTTGTATTACCCGAATGCTACTGTTATATTAATTTTATGGTTTTTTCTTGATACTAGTGTTCTTGTATTTTCAAGAAAATCTATAAGAATAATACAACAGTGTATTTGGATAGTATAAAGAAAGATGAAACATGTTCTACTGTATTAGCTTAGTTAATAATTTTATCGAGTAGTCTTGCAAGTTTGACTGTATTTACACAGCGCCGCGAACTTGGAAATTATTAGTATGCTACTACAAGAAGAATCGAACATAGCCTATGCAATTGAACATGTTATAACAATCAAACTAAAAGCACGGACACCATAATATACAGTAACATACATTTTAATGGGACAGAATATTCACTTCTGTTAACACTGAGACAGACTCAATTCATATTATTTATTGGTTATTGCTTATAAATTGAGAAATATGGAATTGAGTTTTTAATACTTTTTATTTCATATTAAAACATTTCATATGTACAATAAGAATGATTTATTTTAAAGAATAATAGGTTGCACCAACAGTGAGAAATTTTGTTCAACTTTTTCATTAGTATCATCATTTGTGCAGAAGGTATCGCGAACTCGGAGATACCTTAACAGTTTAGAGTATGGTAATTAATTTATACTAATCTGTACTTCGACATTTATATCTATATTATCTTTTATCTACATTAGCAGGATTTAAAATTTAGATAACTGCCTTTTGTACAAAATATGGCAGAAAATGCTTCCATGGAATACCGCTTCACATTCTGTATAAAGAACAACGAATATGGTCCATTTTTTAAACATTGAAGAGTAATATAAACACAAAAGAGTAATACATCAATAAATATTTAATCATTGTATCAGCAAAATAGTAGACATGTAAACAGCAATGATCTTTTTTAGTTCTTTCAAAGACATTTTGATCCGAGTTTATAGTGCTGCAATAGAACGATTTTTTAAACATACTTATGTACTAAAAAGTATGTACCATTTTTATTATTCCAAGCTCGATACAAGTGCTCGTAGCAATTATCAGAATAATAGGCTGCTGCACCGTCACTCAGGAGCTTTGTTAAACTTTTTTACTAATATCATTATTTATGCAAGAAATATTGTGAATCCGGAGGTACCTTGAAAGTTCAGAATAGGACAGTTAATTTATATTAATATATACTTTTATATTTATGTGTTCGTTTTAATCGCCGGTTAATCGTTAATTCGCATAGCATGATAGTACATAACTAATGAAGCTCTCAAGATTTTTAAAAATAGAGCAATGTTTCGACAAAATCAGTTCAGTAGTATCACAGGTTATATACAAAACAACCTTATGTCTTAATACATTAAAACTAATTTATAGACCCATAAAAATCAACATTGCAAGAAAAAAGTGAAATTTTTAAAGTTACTGATCGAATAATATGTTTAATAAATTCAATAAAAATTATGAAAGATATTAACATTCTACGGGTTCTTAAAGATAATATATGAAGAAGTATGTGTTCCGAATATTTTATGAACCCAAATAATATGATTATTAAAAACGTAACCTATAAATTATACGCCCGTTAGAGATAGGCATACATGAAAATAAACATAAAAAATTTGTTAACCGAATTATAATCAATGAACTTCCGGTCGCTAAGATACTCATGCGCACTTTTGGTCTAGGGATCTAATTGTTTCGTATTTCAGCCTTGTATTTTCGTTTGAACGGAGAACACCAACTGACAATTATATATATATATTTATATATATATATATATAACTACCTGTTTTGGCCGGTTTCATCTGGGTGACATTTCCTGTTTTTTTCTCTGAAATTTGGAAATTTCTTGAATAATATTGCAGTACTTTATAGCCTATAGTTTGATTAAATTGTAACTCTACAGATGAGAGAAAATCGCATTAAAGTCGGGTTTGCCGTTTTCGGTTTATTGCGAATATATACAGAGGTAAATAAATGTGACCTTTTATATTTTAGTAAAGATAAATATAAGATAGATTTCCTACTCTCATTCAGTATAAAGTATTTTAAGAGTTGCCCTACAAATTTCAAGCTACACACAATTAAGCTTCTACAGTAGAAGACATGTTTTAAACTTCGTTTTATGCAGCCGTTATCATTTGATTTATCTTGAAAGTTTAATGAAAAGAACAATACTATGTGAGAGTTTGTTCCAAAGAAATACTTGGAAATCACATCACTCACAGATGATTTTAACATTCCAATTTTGAGTAGGATATGAAATTATAATTAGTAAGCTGTCGAAATTGTAAGTTAAAGTTTTAGTTAGTGGCGTATGCACTGCACAGATGTGTAATTATCCAGTCCATGCTGGACTTATTAACAAGTTGTAGTAAGAATCTTAAATTATTTCTTCTGTGAAGGAACATCGAGTAACATTTTGTTGTTGCAAAATGTTTTGGTACTAAAAAAGTAAATATTGCCAAAAACTTCCTTGTTTTTTTCTGTGAGGAGACAGCTTAATATGTACTACATAATAGTTAAACGAATGATTTAAAAAGCGCAAAAATACTGTAGCATAAGTTTGATAGGGAATACAACATTTATTAAACAAAGGAATGCACAAATAGAATTAAACTTCGAATTTTAATTTCCATGGCATTGCTCGTTATAGATTAGCATTTATATTACGTGATAGATTTTTATATGTGTATATAAATTTATTATATATTATAAAATAAATATAAGAAATTGGATTTAATAAACCTGTTTCGCGCACTGCATAGACTGCCGACGAAAGGTATAGCACGTCCAGGTTTAAGGAAACAACAAATTTCATCAAAAAAATCTTCAGCAAATTTGCCACTGAAACTAAAGAGTTATAATACGCATATAAAACTCCAAATTGAGTGTTTTCATGCCATATCAAAACTTTGTAAATCCACTGGCTGCATTGAATTACATAAGTGTTGAAGTTACAGCGTATACATTAAGATTCCTGATCTACTCTCGTAATGAAGATGAACTTTGCATTCCATATTTGTTACGCAATGAACTTTTGTAAAATGAAATATCCGAAGAAATGTTTTTAAGAAAATGAGAATCAACTTCGAAAACTGGTAATACAAAACAGATCATAAAAACGCAAGCAAACAATATTTATACCATATGTTTATACAAGCAACTTTGCTGCAACAGCTAAACAACAACAATTAAAATAAATTTTATAGAATCTTTATTCGACACTAAGTATATTACAACTTTTCGGAGGCGGCACAAATACAATATGATACTTGTTCAGCGAGGAGATATCTAGGAAATATTTCCTTTGTTTGGAATCTGGTAAAAAAGCATTTTGGGCATTTATTACGAAGAGTGTAATTTCTGGGTACCAAACTTAATCCACTGTTATTGGATCGACTTTTGCCCAATCTTCCGCCTACACATTTGTTTGTGTGATTCGCTGTAGCACTTCCCCCCACTCCTGAACACTGATAGTGACTTTGTGCACTCGTTCTCCGTGAATGTCTCGTGTTAAGACTTTTTACTTTATGGGGAAAAGTGAAGATTCGCATCTTAATATGTCTCAAGTTTGTTTTTATTTGTTTTAAATTATATTTTTACACTACAGAATAATGTTTGGATTATACATATATAATTATATAATATGTATTATTATATATAGGAATATATAAATAACATTTCTTATTAGTATTTTTTGATATTATTCATTATTTTATTTTATTGTGTGTATTATCGTGTGGTTGTCAGTTTGTCAAACGGATGATGGTGGTCAATTCCAACAGTAGTTCCAAAATCAATATCAGTTTATCAGACAAATGAAACCAAAAAGAAAGAAATTTTAGAATCGCCATGTAAATTCAGGTACTTGTCGTACCGTGTCTGCAACTTTTTCAATCCCACCTCAAAGATCGACCTGCCAGTACACTCAGCTGATTATTAAATGCATCCATGTGCTTACGAAAAGCAAATTACACGATGCTCTTCATAGTTGGCGGCTACAGCGATAATAGGATCCATGTTTATTATTATATGCTTTTTCTTTCTGTCTATCTGTCATCCTACTCCTGGTGGGAAGACTGTTGTGGAATGGGGAAACTGCCAGCGCCTCCATTGGCTCCGTAACCTTATCTTCGTAGAGTCTGTTGTCAAGCAGTTGCCAGGGATCACCAGTTTGCCGCAATATCAGTCCACGTTATGCAACTATTTGGTCGCTCCCACATTGCCCATGGTTATGTAGTAGCTTACGACCCGTTAGTTATATAAAAACAGAATGATTAAAAATTATCCCCAGTGTACGGCATTCTAAAATGTGGGAAAAAACGATGAATGGCCGTGGGTACATTCACATAATGATAATTAGTGCAAGCATTTGAGGTGTCCATTTGATGACACTTGTGAAGGAAATCTCAAATGCTTTTATTAAATATCATTACGTGATTCTACTTGCTGTTGTAACTTGTTATTTTCAATGTTTTAGCACGCCAGATAATTGAGGGACGCATTTAATAGAAAAGCATTTTTTTAACGAGGATTGAATAATTCAGAATAGTTCGAATAAATAGAGGGAATCGAATAGTTACATTATGGTGTTTGATATTTAGGCAAATCTATCGCTGGCAACTAATCAATTCAAGTCGACAATAATTGATAGTATGTAACTGGTCCAGCAGAGGTAAAGTTATGGGTAGAGAGCCAATGGAGGAGCTAGAGATTTCCTCGCTATACTGTACTACCACCAGCATGATAGGCGGACAGAAAGCACGGGTTAACATAAAATGTTATAATAATATAATAATACAGATTAGAGATGACCCAGCTTCGTTCGCGGAACTGTTGATATTGCATACTGGTGATACCAACCATGTTGTTATGGCAGCCCATATTTTTTTACTAAGCAATTGTTGTAGGAAATATAAAATTGAATTCATCAGTTCTTTGCATTTATTCAGCTATCTTATGATATGCTAATACTATAAACTTTTGATTTCTTGTATTTATTATCTAAGAACAAATTATTAAGATTAAATAATCTGTTAATACGTTAGATTATTAAGTTAACGCTAATATTATGAACTCTCATTTTTTGTGTTCATTATTTAAGAAGTAAGCCTGACGTTAATATTGGCGAACGCATATTTTTCAGCACCCAAAATCGAACAATGTGCATACGTCGAATGGGCGAGGTCCGACTTCGCCAAATTTCGATGACGAGCGTAGTAAGAGTCCGCCAGCCTCTAGCCCGCCGCCTTTGAAGCGTCTCTGCAAGAGTGTCGACACGCCTCAGATCTCTAGTCCGGTGCCTCATGCCGCACCACCATGCGCCACCTCAACCCCTCGTAAGCGTCCTGTTATCGAACCTCAGGTGCAGCTTGACTGCTACAAAGATGTTGATATCGTTGAGGTAAGCAATTTTCCAAGATTTCGAATCTAACTATTTGCGAATGGGTGGGTAGCTTTTTACGCGTTTAGGATCGTAGAAATACATCTTTATATTCAAATCACTCTTTACATGTTACATAAAGTATGTAATATCGCGTGAAGGTATGTTACGCATTAAGGTATGGTTACCTAGTTTGGAACGCAATAAAAATTCTGATTTTTATTGGAATTATGTCGAACGTGTGATAGGTAAAACCTTGTCAAATGGAAAACCGTTTTCCTTAATTTTTCTCAAAACTAATTATTTTACAATGACCGTTATAACTTTACTGGAAAGTACCCGCTAAACATTATTTTCTGAAATTGATTCAGATTTTTAAATAAAAGAATTACAATATTGGTAGGCGGGGGAAAGATACACTTTGTGAGCTTCGTAATCATAAAAATTGAAGTCAATGTTTAATTTGACTATAATTACTAATGTTCAAACAAATTGTAATTCTTCCAGCCAAAAATAGAATTACCGGAGTATGGCAGCGACGATGACTGCTCGCCAAAGCAGGAAGTTAACACCTTACCTGGTGGATTTCTTAGTCTGGACGGTGGCATGGAAGTTCTACCATCGTATCCACCGTCGTCCTATCAAGGTAATGTAGAATAGTTTTATTTGCAATTTAATACCAACACAAGATGGAAAAGGAAGCGCAACAAATGTTTCATTCGTATATATTCTGTGTTAATTTTACCAAGTCTGAAACGTTGAATTGTTGGGCGCTTTGTTCCATTTACGCTAATTGTCGTTTTCCATAATACGACAGGTGCGTTCGGATTAGACGCAGTTACAAGTGTTTGTAATATTAAACGTACGATGCTTGGTGAAATAATTAGTTTTAGAATTCGATTTAACTATGCACTTGTTGAACATGAAATGAAATGCAAATATATATTTTTGTGTAGTATTATTTAATGGTATTTTGTGTGTGTGTTTTCATATTCAATTGACAATAATCTATATCTAAATCGGGAAAATATGGCTTCTAATTACAATTTTCTTAATACATATTTAAAGTGTCAGGACGTTTAGTATTAAGCCGGTAAATCTGCTTTTTTCTTTTATTCCACCAGAAAAGACAATTATGAGCCTTCGTGGCCGCGACTATTGATGTCACGATGTCATTATGTTCTTGATGTTAATTTCCATATATTTTATAATATAAAACAACGCAAATATTAATAATAGTTCTCAGAAATATTGAAGTTAAATATGATTTAGATAAAGACTTATGGATGTGAAATGTAGCTATTAAAGGGATATCTTATAAATGTCGTAAATGAGCAGAGCCACCTTGTACAGAATGAGACGGAGGGGAAAATGGCTAATTCAAAATTCTTATTCGGTCTTCAATTCTGAGTTATTCAATAATTCAATATTAATTTATATAACGGTTCTGGGATACTTGGCAAATCTCGATTGACATGCCTCTGCTTTTTCAGAGGAAGAGATAAGAAAATCAATTGGCTAAAAAGTTAAACAAAAAATTTCTCTGTAAATCTCTGATACCACCCGCCGAGACACTGGGCAGCTGCTCGGACAATGGGTTGTTGCTGTTGTCATAGCAAGATGCACCACATTGGTATACATTTGTTATGATTTTTTTGGGAAAGGAAGCTCGAATGAGAACTTTAAGAAAAACCATTTTTTTCTCTGTCCTCTTTCCAAAAGATGGCTACAATTTTTACGGACGACCATGATCACTTACGACATTTATAAGATACCTTATATAAACGCAGCTAACTTAGAGACAAGAAACGCTGGTACTACTCTTTTTTCGATGAGAGCGGTTTTTCCGATGACAGCTGGAGAATAAATTAACATTGCTTTAACAAAACGATATTCAGGAAAAACGATCTGGTCTATATAAATCGTTATGTTTTTCTGCATAGTTTGCTACTACAATAAAAGCAATTAATGCATTCAGTCCACAGATCTGATTCAATACTCGTATTTTTTTATCCGAATCATGTCGCAAGTCTTCGGATGGTGGCACTTCGTGGGGCAAACATAGGTTTTGCATTTCAGTCAACAGGTAGTTTTTCTGATGATTGTCGCGCGCTGCCTATTTCTAGGCGATTTGACTTTGTCAATATAAATCATCATATACAAAATTTCGTGAAATCCCACAAAAAGAGAGTAAAAATGTAAAAAAACAGCCAATAAGCATTTGCAGTTTAAAAACATACTGAAAACCAGGGTTTGTCTTCGTATTCAAATTGTGGTAAAACATACATTTGTGTGTGTATGTGTTTACGTATACGTATACTTAAAATTTGATTTAAGTATACATTTTCAAATTTGTGAAGAACCGGATGTACCAACTATTATATGTATGGTTTTTCATAATTTGTATGTGGAGATTTAAATTCTTGATTGCAGTATTTTTTTTATGCAATTGAAGTGCAAATGTTTATTTATATAGTTGGTGCTTTTTTTATGCACTTAACTGTGTACATTCACATGCCGCCACATCACTAGTGTTGAGTGTATGTTGATTGTTATATGCAGGATAATTACTAATAATCCAAAATTTTTATTGAAACTCGATTATTTCTCAACCTTTCTCTGCAATCTATACATTATATATAATATTATATTACATATAATATGTAGTGTATATAATTTTCATATTTTCCGTAATGGGTCAAAATTTGGCACAAGTATTGTTCGATACCTTAGAAAAAATATTATGAGGAATCTCATCTGCCCAACCATCCCTAAAACACACCAAAAGGCCCACCAAATGTTACCCGAGCGAAGGCGGATAGGATATCTTGTAATATGTATACTGTAGTAAAATGTTTTCTTCAATACGCTGTTCTCTTCGCTGTACCAATACGCTTTGGAGTAAATCGTTGCAAAGTAGAATGCTGATGGTACTTAGTAAAATCTTCTCTACAGCAGGCTTCTTCTCGCATATAATATAGTGTATTATTATATGAATTACTATTTAGCATGAGTTTCACTCGCCTACTTTGCGGGCTCACGGAAGATGCCATCGGAACAAAATTTCATTATTTTATTTGTTGCTAATTCCCTGCTTTTTAATGTTATAGCGTTATAATACAGACACCAAAGTATTCCCGAGATCTGCTTTCCAACAGTACAAGTTTCATAGTAATCGGTTCAGTCATTCTTGCGCTAAATTGGAACAAACAAACATATAGAATAGATATTTAACTACATGAAGCTCTGCCAAAGAATGGAGTAGGATAGTTCTGATTCAAAGGCATGTTAACGTGAATACATTTAACACTGCTATAACTACCAACGATTATGATATTCCTATTTCTTATCACGCGATCAAATCGTCATTTTAACGACTTAGGTAGCTCTGATGTTAGAGAGTACCACATGTTGAGTGCTGGGGAGTCAGCCATGACTTTAGCCTGCCACTTAACCGAAATGATAAATCTTATACTACTCCTTATACGAAGTAATGCTATTACATTACGTTTCTACCGTATTCATCTGAAAGGGGCCGCCTTTCGAGGAAAGGGATAGCCTATCCCTATCCTCGAGAATGTTTTAGGCCACTGTTACACCAAGACAAGTAACTTACACCAAGTTACACTATTTTCCATCAGTTTTTGACGCATTCGTTCGAGGGTAAAGCACGCGCTGTCTTTATCCTCGAAAAACGGCGTCTATAAGACAGAAGCGGTAAAAACCTATATTAAAATAGCAGCCCAAGGACTAGTATCCAATTATATCAGAGTCCCGTAACATAACACCATTCTCTAGCATCCACTACATACGTACACATACATACAACCCTCAGGAGTCCTTTCAGCCTGGACAGGATCGGAGTAGGAGCGGCTGTTACTCCGAAACAATCCGCTCCGCACGGCTGCTGTCATGCAGGCGCCATGGCACTATCATGCGGGTGCCTCTGCGAAATTCCTGCGGTCTATTGGAAGGACCTAACCACAAAGCGGAGAATGCGATAAGCTTTCTGGATAAAGCTGCTATTACACTAAGCGTTTTTCTCGCGTTTCTACCGCATCCGGATGCTTTAGAAACGCATGGTGTAACAGCAGCCTAAGAGGACTATGGGCATACCGTGTAGAGATTGTTAGTTGTATCAGTTGACTCTCATAAACAGTTTGACGACATACAATCAAATCAGAGGTAAATGAAAGTTATTTCGTTAAGATTGTTAGCGACAGTTCGTGCAGTTCCTTTTCTCTGAGGGTTCGGCCGACCATTGCATTTAACTTTTTGAACCAAATAACTTGTCATGAATTCGCATTTAGTAACAGAGAGCTTCATTGATTACTGAACAGGAAAAGAGAAAACGAGACACATATTTAAAATAAATATGAACTGATTTCGAAATTAGGCAACATAAAAATACGCGAAAAGGTACAAGATAGTTTCTGTCTAATTTATACTTATTAATCTTTGGACGACTGACATGACCATTATACGGATCATAGAAAAATTGGATCGTCTTAACATCATATTTGATGCAGATGTGCATAAATATGGGCCAAAAAAACGACGATTTTGGCAAAAAATGTCGTACCTCTAAAGGTTAAATATCTCCCTCTTTGGAGGCGGTTAAATTAATTAGGTAGAGTCGGTGTTATTTTCATTGTGTCATATTTTTAAGTTTGGGGTCATTTAATGATTCCTTTGAATGATGTGATGGGTATGGAAAATGTGTGCTTACTTCTTAGAAAATACAGTAAAGTGGGGATGGGAGTAAATAGTTGAATGAATACATTATCAACAGAATTTTATTATAATTATTGTAAAATAATGCGAAAAGGTTTGTGCCAACAGTACGCGGTGTTCCCAGGCGGTCACCCCATCCAAGTACGGATCGCGCTCAACCCCGTTTAACTGCGGTGATCGGACGAGAACCGGTTCGTTGCAAAGTGAAATGACCGTTGGCTTGAAAATAGGTGTTCTTTGAACTGCTTTTAAGTAGCATCGGTATTCCTCATACTAGTATTTATTTACTATAAATATTTATTATGAATCTAACTAAAAAATAATTATATAATGAGAAAACTAAATTGACTTACGGCACGATTTCCTGTAAAGCTCTAAGCTCGCATTGACTTATACTTTTCTTAAGATTTCTAACTGTACCATTTCAACGGTAGCGACTAAGCTATGAAACTGCTCAATGCTAGCTTTGAATTTTATACATACGTAAACGTACAGTGGGTAAAAAGAAGTATTCGCACAGTTAGATTTTTTGGAATAAATGTTTGTAAAGATGAAAGTTCTTCTAATGAAAAAGTAAGCTTTCTTGACGAAGAAACTTTCTTTGCTAAGAGAAAATATCTTTCGTAACACAGGATATTTATCTTTTTAATAGTATTGACTTCAGAAAACCTTTAAGTTCAAATACTTTTTATTTTACTCATGATGTTAGTCATGATTCTCTGGTATAAAAGCTGTTCATACAGCAGATATTTTCAAGCCAACGGTCATTTCACTTTGCAACGAACCGGTTCTCGTCCGATCACCGCAGTTAAACGGGGTTGAGCGCGGTCAGTACTTGGATGGGTGACCGCCTGGGAACACCGCGTGCTGTTGGCATAAAAACTCTTTTGCATTATTTTAGAATAATTGTAATAAAATTCTGTTAATAATGTATTCAATTGTTTACTTCCATTTCCATTTTATTGCATTTTCTTTTATGGTATCAAACATTATTAGATATGCATCAAATTGTTACAGAACAGAACCACAAGAAATTAGTAAACGATCCCGAAATTAAAAATGTGACACCAACAAGATGAGAACGACTCTTTCTAATATTAATGTGCTGGCTTTGAAAAGGGAGACGTTTAGTAAGTATAAATAAGACGGAAAGTATTTTGAATCTTTTCGTGCACTTTTGTGTCACCTATTGATCCGCCACCTATGATATTGAAGTTACGAATTTACAGATTCAAAAAAAAATTGAATTCGACTCTTGTGTATTAAAATCTAATTCCTTAAGTGAATTCCGGTTATTAAATGTAGATAATCGTACTGTAATTCCTATAAAAACATTAATTCGAAAATCGAATAATTTCATATCGGTTCACATTTGTTTGTATGCAACCCAAAGGGGACAGAATTGTTCGAGCATACTTTGAATTATTTACCCTTTTAACGGTGTTCGACCGTTTTGACCGTGTTCGAATATACTAGTCATGAAGAAAATCAACTCCCTTTTACTATAGAAATCACAATTATTACAACAACTAAAAAATGTATGTCTTAGATGAGAATATAGAAATCAAATGGACACTAGCTTTTGGTATTTTAATGAAAATTGCAAGAAATTGAGTATACTCATCATCGTTCGATTTTAACTATTCGCGCAGATCGACATTAAAAAAAAGGTTCCCCGTTAAAGGGTTAAGTTGATGCTGGTTGAGAGACTGTAAAGTCACAAGATGGCGCCGAAGGTCACACACGAGGAATCGTAAGAGTGGTAATACCACGGTACAGCTGTTAACCCTTTAACTGCAACCATCGTCTATTAGAGTTTTTGGAATAAGATATAACATTTTGAATGCTGGTGGGATTATAATGTAAGATTAATTATTATAACAATTTATTTTCTTAGTTTATAATTTTATGAGCTTATTATAATTTTATTAGAACTGTAAGTCCCATTTTTAATAGTAATATTTTATAATAATAAAGAAGATTCTCCTTCACATTACAATACAATGTTTTTTGAAGTAATTGAATTTCGAACCTAAAGCTTTTTTGTGCGGGTTGGGGGGGGGGGGTGGCAAATATCAGACTAATTGGATAATTAAAGGGTTAAACCTCATTATAATTAACAAAGGATCCTTCTCGATTAAATCTCTAATACCACCTGATAGTCAAACGAGGTTATTTCGTGTCAAATAATCTAAGTTAACCCTTTTTCTACGGCGGTTCCCGCCATTGAAACGCATTTAAAGAGCATTTACAATAACATCACTTTTCAACATGGCACTCTTGGTTTCCAGATACTTACCACTGTTGTATTGTTGCATGGCAATGCCTGTCTATATACACGGCGTTCAAAAAATATCTCAACATATTATAGTCACCTTATTGAGATAGTTGACGGGAATGAAGATCACTTTTTTCAAAATTCTCGTTCGGTTCTTAAATCCAATTATGAAACCTACACGGAGAGTGCTAGACTTGTCAGATTGAAAGCTCCCATGATATTTTCGGCATTCGCTTATAATATGATGTAAAAAAAATTGCAAAATTTCAGATGCCATGGTGCATTTCAATTGTGTGAAAATCTAACGGACGTAGTTGTGAAACGCTGTCGAATAAGAAAAATCTGACTTCTCGATGATTTTTCAAAAATACTTGTAGACAATCATGGCAGCTGATTTTTTGGACAAGTATTCTACTTTGATTTACGAGCTCATAAAAAAAATGAGGGCAGGTTTTCTCATAACAATTGTGAAATTCTCCTTATAAGTGACTCTCGGCTAATTATCTTCTGCTTTTTCAAATGAGGAAGTCGCGAAATCAGTTACGGCCAAAGAAACAATTTTCCTGAAAATCCCGAAAGAAAGCCCGAATAAAATTGTTGAAAATAACCGTATTTATCTCTGCCCTATTCTCTACAAAATGGTTGCAGTGTTTTATGACATTTTTACTACAACCTCGTATCGGTACTAATTTCGCAAAGATTTTAACCAGTGACAATTGTGACAATGACTAGTAAAATGGCAGTCAAAATGATAGTTTTCACCATGCACTTGTACCTTGATGTTAGGTATTAAAATATTTGTGAGGTAGGCCCCTGGTGGCATCCTTGTGAACTACCAGTAACCAACTGTTAGTAGGATTGGATTATATTTCACAGACCCAAGCTGCTCGCAGCTAGAGTGGCCACTCGATCAGTTTGCTTTCCTCGATCTTTGTAACAAATTTATCTGTACCAGTTTTCGAAACTGCGAAAAGGTTTGCATCTCGCAACAGGGCTTTAGTTTTTATGCTATTTTGTTTCTTAGAAATGTAATTTTCTTTTATCACCTTTAAGGAGGGTCGCTTACCTAGAAGCTATACATATAAGTAAATGCATTTTCGAGATTTTTTAAATCTAAATCCTTACGTATATGAAATTACTAAAAAAATTACGTATAAAAAATTACAAAAATTACTAAAATTTCCATAAATATGCCCCTTGTAATATAAAATATTGGTCGCTCATATATGCATGTTTTTTGACGAAAAATCACGAAAATGCATCTATATCTAGGGCTTCTAGATAGGTGCCCCCTCCTCAATCCAGAGAAGATTGTTTTAAGCTGAGTTACACTTACATTTAGAGATTATTCTGTTTCAAACCAACACAATCCTTTGTCTCAATTGTAACTCGACTTAGTTGAAGCGACATGGTTTTTTGCGTCAAGGTTTCAAGCGTAAATCTCGATCTTTGCAACTCTTCAGTTCCGAAACAGTTGCAGAGATTGGGAGAATATTGCATAAGTAGTGTGTCGCGGCATTATCTGTTATCTTCAAGTCAGGAACTTCCCCCAATGAGATTCGTGGTTGGCCAACTCTCACCACAGTATAATCGATTGTTCTCAACGTATAGAATCGCAATGTATGTACATACAGTAGATAGAAAAAATATTTGTATACCCGTGTTTTTGAAGTAAATTTTGTTAAAGAAGACGGTTTTCTATACGGCAATTTATTAAAAAAATACTGTGTGTACGGATAGTGTTTTTATTCACTGTATCTGTGGCATATCATTTCTTGACACCTTATATGTTAGAAAATCAATAAGTAGAAGGTCTCCTTATTTCTTAAGAGATATCTATGAATACAGTCATACGCCACTTTTGAATATGACATAGCAGTTATTCAGCCAGTATCTGGTGTATATGGAGTATTGCTGATAATTAATGAGAATAGAATTTCGTAATTATCAAATTTTCTTTATATGTACTTTAAGACTATCGTCTTAAAAGAAATATGATGACGATACTTAAATTTTTAGTTTTATTACAAAATATGATTAAAAAATAGTGTTTAAAAATATGCTGTTATGTCAACTATGTGTCCTAAAACTGTGACAGAGTAGTAAGATGTTGATAACAACAAATTATAGTCGGAGTAAAGTTATGTAATAGCACTTCATAAAAGTATTTGGGATTTTGTTTCAAGGGTTCTTGGGAGAATAATTTTAAAGTGTATAATAGGTTGTTGCAATTATCTTTGTTGCAAAAAGTTTCTAACGATACATAGCTTAACCTACTTTTCTTGAAAATGGAAGTACATCATGTGTTTTGTGGTCGAGGAATTGTTTTAATCAGTTTTATAACGCATTTATGTTCACTGCTCGTTTTTCTGAGGAGTAAGCGCAATAAAATATAACCTGTGCTCACCCAGACAAAATATGCTTTGCAATGGTGGAAGAATTATTCAAATGAGTTGAGTCGTTTCTGACATTATGTCCAACACATACAAACACAGACTTTCTCTCTTTATTATATACTGTTTTTTTATTTATGTGCTTTTATATTAACTCCTGTTTTCTGTCTGTCTGTCACACTGGTGTTGCTCGAAAGAGCATAGTGGAGTGGCGACTTCCTACTCCATTAACTAACTTAACTTAGCACAATGTTTTTTTGTTTTCTGTTTTTGATTAGGTTACCTTTAAAATATTGAGAATAATAAATCACAGTTAGTCGTGAACTTATATAATGACAATTTATAGCAGCATTTGAGGTTTTGTTTCAAGAATTCTTCAAAGAAAAACTTCGAACTGTTTTATAAATTGTCATTATATAACTTTACCTCACTGTAATTTTTGGTTTCTAACATTTTAGTCCGATGTTACAGTTTTGGCACACAGTTGATATGAAAGCATATTTCTATAACATTATTTTTTTGCTATAATATTTTTTAGTAAGCAAGTATATATCAAGTATAAGAGTATAGACAAAACATAATTCGATACACATGTAAATGTACTTATATTATTAATGTATAAGCTGTGTACTTTTCAATAATTCAAGATATTATTCGCCCGAGGAAATTATCTAAATGTATTCAGCGGCTTCTTTTAAAATTAATTTTTATTCAAACGTTATATATTTGTAGATGAATGACGTTTGGGATAAAAATAACCCCACATCATTATCTTATGGTTCTTTATCTGGTTCACAGACTGTCAAATAGATTTCATAATATGAGTCAAGTTTTTACAACTTTAAAAGCAAAACTCAAAATACTGAAAGTTAATATAGGAAAACTGTTATAAATACTCTGATTTTTTTTCTTGTCCTTCAAAATTGATTGACTGATCATAAATGTTAAAAATAATCATTCACTGATGATTCTCCATCTGATTCACAGAGGGTTAAATAGATTCTACACGATCACATTGTTTCTAATTTAAAAACAGGTGTCAAAGTAGCTAAAGATAATACATGAAAACTACTATAAAACCTATCAACTGTTTTCTCCAATCTTCCAAGATTTATTGACTAATCTCAAATGATCTGCTCCGCAGGAGGTTCGATGGAGGGCGGTATGCCAGGACCCTCGCACGGCAGCAACACGGACCTAAATCAAGAGCAGCAAGGTAAGTCCATACCAATCAATTGATTTCCCCGGTAGTGCGAGCACCATTACAAACAGCAACAACCTAGCCGTTACGTCAGTGAAGAGTGTGGAAAATGGGTAGCGAGTGAGTGAGATGCCCGAGAGAATGAGCGACGAGAGGAAAGGAGAGAGAGAGAGAGAGAGAGAGAGAGAGAGAGAGAGAGAGAGAGAGAGAGAGAGAGAGAGAGAGAGAGAGAGAGAGAGAGAGAGAGAGAGTGTCCGGAAGAAGGAAAAAAGTGGAAGAATGTTAGGAGTACGAATGAGTGTGTGTTTGGAGGCGATTGGCTGGAGAAATTGGGTGAGAGAAATAAATGCTTAAGAAGAGAAGCTGGTCAGTAAAGGAGTGTGGAAGGAGGAGAGGCGAATCTTTGGAATGGTAAGCCCTTGATGACTAGATAAGATGGTAGGCCTTGGTAGGCGATAAGAGAGACACATGACACTATGAGGTAGGATATGCGCATATATCTGCGTCCGCAGAGTGCAGTTTGCGGTTTTGGCCGGCTGTGTTGGATGAGCGCTGAACCCTTTTTTATCGAGAACGATCGTTTCATCATTCAAATTCATCCACGATCGGCTCGAAACTGCATTATCCCATTGATCAAATTCTTTCGGGCTCTGTTCCATTTATATATTCAATAACACCGCAATAATAAGGCAATCACAAGAAATAATCGTTTTAATATAGGTAGCGTTATGCTTTTGTTCCTAATAATCAAGCATCGCATACACACAATTAACTAAAAGTAGAGTACAGTGTTTACTGAAAATTGTTTGGTAACAGAGAATATAAATTAAAAGGCGGAAAAAGGAATTGTTTTGTATGAGAATGAGCTAAACACATTTTTGTTTATTGAATATTTGGCATATATTCTATGTTACGCATGCTTATACATTCCATCTATTGTTTCTTAACACACTAATGGTCTGATTTAAATCAGTTTTTTGTGACAGATTTTGTACTAATTGCAAGTATTTTCGGACATCAAATGCTCCGACTATAATTCTAATCGATATCCTGATTAAAGTCTGCAAAATGATAAGGTTATATCAATTGTAAGATAAAGTAGTAGATTGTGAATAATAAGAAAAGATATTACATAATACTCAAGTGCTGACATTCAATCAAAAAAACATAGCGTTTCGATTTTCTCTTGGTTAGTTTTTACTTGAAATTACATTACTAAACCTGCCTAAATTGCCTTTGCAAACTAAATGAAGTGAGTACACAAAAACATCTGCCAGACTCTTATATTGCTTAAGCAACAGAGTTCACTTAAAAAGGAACTAAATACATTATTTGTGACGCATTCTGATTGTGACGCAATACCAAAGTAATCAGACTAGGTTACAATACCAATCACCACAGCCATTTCATTTTATCATTACTACGCTCTTCCATTTTTTGAACAATTCTTGAAATTGAATGCAATTCAATTCATTAAGTAATTAAGTCAAACTGAAATCATTTTTTGAAATTCCTTAAAATAAAATGAAAGAAAGAATTTTAAATGCTACACTATAAGTAAATTTTAGTCATTGTACACACGATTAAAAAATGAGTCTGGCAGTATTTCAGACCAAATTTAATACCAGAAAGTGGAAGACTCATTGTATCCTGTTATTTCCGAGAAAAGGAACAATTAAATAGCGAGTCCCATTTATTCTACATGGTAGCTCATGGTTGCTGGATAATGCAGTTTTCGCCGTGTTTCTTGGTAGAATATCCCTTTCACATTTAGAGGTGTTAAGATCCTGCGTGTACATAGTCGGGCTGTACCCAATTCATGCGCTTCGATCTTTTTTACTTTCATGCTTCGTGTGCGCGTTCATGTCCATTCACGCTCACGACTGTCATTCGACCCATTTGCATCAGCAGTCTCAATAATGCTCAAAGGCCGCTCAATGATCCTGACATAAATAACTTCAAGCTTCCAATCAAGATTATTTAAACCCATCACAACTCGCGTAATTGGAACCCAAGCTTATCCAAACTACTACTGTTACTACTACTATTATTATTATTGATTATAAATATTTTATAATAAAACGACACGTCTTTTACTCTACTTGTAAGCGAGGAGAAAGTGGTGTGCCTTGAAAACTCATTTTTTATTTTTTTTCGTCATGTTGGTGCTTTAATTGTGTATGAAATCTGCCGGGGGAGGGAAAATCCTCCACTCCTATCTTAGGCTTGGATTCAACTCTTGGATGCTTATAGCATCGCAAAAGAACAAAGCCTTTTCAACTACACACAACCGCATCATGTTTTTTGCTTCAAACATTTTCCACTGGCCTTATTTTCAAATCACATGATCTTGGGGATCAACAATTTTGGGGCGCGTTATTTATAATGATCGCAATATGTTGCGCGAATTTCATTTTGATCTGTTCTTCCGTTTTCATTTGTCGAATTTTAAAATGCTTAGGATGACCGCCATCTTGATAGCACATAACCTAAATCAGAGATCCTTAACCTTCCAGAAATCAACGTTTGCTTTGAACATATGATAATGTGTGGCAGACCACATGATAAGTTAGTTTTACAAATCAACTTTGGTTCGATTTACAACCGAGAGTTCATTTAGCATAAAGATTGTTATAATTTAAAATTTATTTTTGGCAGGCTACAAATGGTTAGCGCGTCGTGGGTTGAACACGTCTGCACTGGAAAGTAAAAGTTTTGGAGGATCACATTTTGTAATCGACTTTATTAATTCAACGTTGGTTTTTCAAAAGATATACATTGTTATCGGAAAAATTCGTGGCAGTCATACAACACCGAACACCCTGATCATTGCATCAGTATGCTGTTGACACAACATTCATGTTGGAAATTACATTTTGGAAATAGGATGCTGAAAAATTCAGGATCCAAATCTTGCAAAGTTACTATTAACACAAAATTGTAAAACTAAGGATTAACGATACTTCAAGAATTGCACGGTCCTTAGCTACTAATACTTTGCAATTGTACATGGCTTTAATGTTACTATATATGAAATAAGTCATATTTAATCTCCTGGCGTTGGCAAATTTTGCATATAATCTGGAGGCCAAATTTTGATTGCTGAAAACAGAATTTTTATTTGAATGGCGACCCATTGGAACCTGTAAAATTTCATACAATTGCGTATTCTATGAACTACAATCACTTAAATCATTGAATTTAACTTTGGTTAAGTTTATAAATTACATAATAGGAAAATTTGAAGGCTACCTCCTTGTTTTGTAACTATCGCAACAACAGGCACAGTCGGGAGCATATAAATACATAATAGTTTGTCGGAAAATTGACCTGCAATTATTTTTTATTTTTAAATCTTACATATGGTTTTTGCCGTAATATTATTTAGTTCAACCTTATGTTTTCTATGAATACCGATTAGTTTTGCGAATATTGGTTTATAACCAAATGTTGATAATATCATTGAATTATAAATATATTACATTTTTGTAGAAATTGTAACTGAGGCTTATTCAGGGTTGTAATGTCATTTTGCAACTAACAGAGAAAACATTGGAATAATGATCAGACATTTTTTTACTTAGTATAACATACAGTATAACATTGTTTAAGTTATGAAGACAGAATTTTCTTATTTATATGCTTGCCACTCTACACGCAACTGTTAGATTTTAGCAAATCTCCGACTTTCTTCGTTCCTCTTTCCTGGCTGTATACGCAGCGGTGCCACCCCACACTGCTATTCGCAATAAACGATGCCCTTTTTTGGTGCCAGTGAGGAAGTACAAATTTCTGATTTTGGTCCCTTACATTTATGCTTATAACAATAATTCAATTTAAACAATGCAAAGTTGTTCGGACAAGTTATTATAGTCTTTATACTGCAAGTATCGAAGGCAGTGCTATAGACATTTGGAAATAGTGGAAAAGGGCCTCTGGATATGGTTTTTTGAATTGAACATTTTTATTATCTAACATGTTCGTTATTACGGCCATAAGTCGTACTGAGAGAGCAAACGATACATGGATGACTCAGACTGTCAAGTTTTATAAATCTCTAATTTTTTAAATTTGAAGTACCAGCATTTCTTTTTGGTCAATGGATCGTTGATCGAAATATTGTATGAACTTGTTTCAACAGAGTGAGAATCATTTAGAGAGAATATTCACCATGTACATATACATACATATATCATACCTGGATGATTTGTTGGAGTATTTTTAGCAATAAGTAGGAGATACGCGAAAACATTTTTGTTTTGTCTTTACCACTTTTTATAGTAAGTCGATTATTTTGTAATGTTTTTTTGTTACTTTATTTTAAGATAATCGACTGATTTATGGTTAAAGGTATATTGGAGTCTTCTTGCTAAATTGGAAGTGTTGCGTCGAGTATTGCAGATAATAAAGGCAACAAAAAATGCATTTTGCATTAATAATCATTAATCGTAGGGAATTCCACGTGAAATCTTAAACATTTCCTTTAATATAAACATTATACATTAAACATTTCCAATGTTTATTTCTTGCCATTTTGTCATCTTTGAATTATTCGTACTAGAAGGAGTGTTTTTGCTGGTCATTTTTATTGACTGAAACGACATAACTCTGTTTCTCGAACGAGCCACGAGAGGGCAGTCGTATCAGTATTGTATCTTTTCAAATCATCAAATTGACGTATTAGTTGCGGCAATTGTTTTAAAATGCAAGAATTATTCAAGTTGCATTAAAAGTATTGATCAAGAACAAAGTTATATTTCCAAATTATAATTTCCAACATTTTTTCAAATTCCACAAAAATATGATTTTTCTTAATTTTGTTATTATTGTAGAAGACGAGCGATACAAAGCAGGAGGCAATATTTACTTTATTAAATTGTTTACTTTAAGCCAATTGAGCGGTATGGTGAAAATGACTAAAAAGATCATGACAATCGGTAGGGCTTCCAAGGTTCTTAAGTTGCAATCATCCTGCAATTCCGCCACAATGTAAATAAAGCGGTATAAGTGTGAGACTGTGAGGCAATGTTTAGGAGTTCTTGTAGAAAAGTTTGTTAGCTATAATGACGTTCACAGCTAAAAACGATATACCAAGGATGAGTAAGCATCTCCGGAAGATGTGGCACAGGAAAGTCAATTTTAGCACACACCTGAGTATTTTGATGATGACAGCCCTCCGCTTCACTAGAATGATTCTGTTCTCCGACATTTAGCAGTAATGGCACGTGTAAACTAAAGTAGTTTTGTTGAGTTTCTTTCGCATGCGGCGAGTAGATTTAACTCTTAGAGACGTGTTACATGCATTAGGAGCAATTGATATACGTAACAGTATATACACGACACAAGGGCAATGATGCAAATGGGTTAATTTCTAGTTGGATCACGCGAATTTATTCGCTCCTCCGTTCAACAGGCGAATCGAGCGACCCGCGAAATTTGAACGTAACTAAAGAAGAGTTATTAACTAATTTTCAATTATCTTGATTACAACAGATTTTGGATTTCAGTGGAGCACGTAATGTCAATTGGAATCACTTCGAGTGACAAGATTCAAAGCCGTACACGATCCAATTGATGGGTTAGTTGAAGAAATCATTTTTGTTGAGGTTGCTAGAAATTTGATTTTGTAACTTCTTGTGGAACAAGATAAATAGATTTTGTGTTTCAATCTGCTTTCACAAAATAGAAAATCTTCAGAAGGTAATAAAGTAATGGAGTCATGTTGTATTACAGAATTCAGGGAAGTGACAAAACATTCACGTTCAACAAATAATAAGTTCCATTGTCAAAATTAAATTCTTTTCTGTTGTACTACAATCAAGTAATACATTTTCTAAGAAAGAAATTGTACATTAAAAACTCAGCAGTGTTGCCGATTTCTCCATGTTTCATCTCACGTAAACTGGATAATCAGTTTACGGCATGTTCAATTTTACTTAAAGGTATACAATCTACATCACTAGTTTCCCAACTTGGAGTCTTTTTTCAAAATTATAATATCAAAGTTTATGACAAGCAAACATTCAACTAAGAAGAGTTATTGAAATATTTTTTAGTGCAAATTCCAATAAAAGTGATAGATTTTCATGTACACCAGAGAAATAAGAGCAAATCCGTTTTAACAAATGCTGCAAATGTTATATTTATATGACTTACTGCAAGATTGATTATTATAACAAACTGAAACAATGCTGTAAACTGCAGTCCAGTCGATGTTCAATTTAATGACTTTTTAGAATCGGGAGAACTTTATTATGAGCAATATCAGTTAATATATATTTTTGATTTACAAATCAAATTTTGCAATAACTGATTCTTGACAAAAATCCAAATTATTCAATTTGCAATGACGACCCCACTGAGAAGTATTGGAAACCGTATCTAATTAGATGAGGAACATATTAAAAACAGGTGAATTTTATTTTCTTGATCCGCAGCGAAAAAAGGTATACTATTCTGCTATGCTCCAATTTAATAATGTAATAATAGAATATTGTTCAACAATCTAAGATTTAATTTACTTCGGATAGTGGACAGATTTTCAACAAATTCTGCATTACGTTAATACTTGATATGTAATTAAACTTGTTCGTCAACTTTCTTTCATCTCTTACGTTTTTTTATTTATGCACATGACTAAAATATAATGATCAGAATATATTACCCAAGGAAATCGGTTGAACTGTATATCGGTAAACACTTGCTTTATTTCTCTATTAATTATATCAATTCAAATCACATGTGCAGAAACGGCACCTATTTTAATTTTTGAAGAAACAAAATCAAAATAATTTAAACATATACTAAAAGACATTGCAATCAATATTATTAAAATTCGGCAAAGAGCAGAAACCATAAATATAATCGATTAACTGTTGCATAATAACGTTTAAATATTTAGCAAACACACATACCAAACGCGACAACAAAATATTAATAACAACGCGTGCACTCGCAGCTTGTTCCAATGAAGAGACAAACTATTTTCACTGGGAAGATCATTGAAGCGGTCAATAGAAAGCAATTCGTATCACGTTGATGTAGTCAAACATTATCCAATACGCGGTGCTTATGTGTTAATGACGGCAAAGATTGAATGCGCACTAGTTCACGCCTGATCCAATAACACGCTTACCATCGTCTCCATAATGCGTCGCTGTGGCTTAACCTTGAATCGGGGGTGGTGAAAAATTTAATGTTCTCTCTGCTTTTGTCGCCAATCATTTTTGCTTCGACCTATTAATCCACCCTCGAGCGGCTTACACCACAGGGGCGACCACCTCATCGAAAACCATCTCAAAAGACAAGCGTGAGCGTTCTTGTCGGTGTGGTTAGGGTGTCTCAGCTGGTTGTTGCTGTCCGGTGGTGGCTGTCATAACGAAATCATGGAAGTCTGTTGCGTCATGAATCTCAGTCTCCGTAAGCTCTCCAGAGTCATTAAAGTCCGCTTATAAAGTCGCGTGTTGCGAAAAGTTGAGATTCTCTCGCGGGCTGGTAGAACTCGTTGAATTAATTCTTGTTGATATAACGAGAACTTTCAGCCTGCATTTCAAAATGGCATTGCTTGCATTTCACGCCAATTGTCATTGTTCCAGTCGTTGTCGCATTGGTAGCCTTGCGGAGCCTCAGCTGAATTCATCGTAACAGAGTTCTAACTGTGCAGTACTAAAATCATGCACAATAACATTGGCCGATTGTTGTCCATTTGGCAGAACGTATTATATGGTTCTACGTCATTAATACTTGCAAGTCACGTAGCGTATACATACTGGATATACTAACTCCCGATGTACAGACATAATAGTCGCAGTGGAGATCGTTATGACAAAGCGCACTAATTACATATGAAATTGGAGTGAATGGCCGTGTGCAAGATCGTGGTAACCACCATCAAGACCACCTAACACTAATTTTACCAAGCAGAAACCTTCCCCCCCCCCCCTTTTTTTTGAGTATCTGTGTTGTCTGTCCCCTTGACGTTGTGATCCGTTTTTGCTGTAGCGCACTGTAGTCGTTCAATATCAACATAGTTCATCCCCTCCCCCCAGACGAATTTTGAATAGTTCACTTGCGAGTTGTCGAATTGTTCTTTTAGGTACATTTCACAAGGTTTGAGTAGTGTGACAAGTTTGAATTGCAAAGTAGACAAGTTTGATTATAATGTTTACTTAGTTATTTTTCGAAATATATAGAATCCCTGAATTTTCAAAATCAAACAAAATAGTGTAGTCTGTTTTGAAATTAGTTCGGTGAAAGTCTGAATTATTCACTTTGTAATTTATTGTGATTGTTTAAGATCAGGTGGCTTATTGCAGCAGTTGATGTTTTTTGAAATGCTCAGAGAACATTCGTACAAAACCAAACTGCTGTGAATTGAACTTTTCTCATAACTAGATATTTGCTATCCTATATTGTCTTCATACTTTTCATGTTAGATTTTAAGATACTTGTGGTTTGTTGATCTTACATTTCAAATGTTTTCCTTTCCCACCTGATAGTTATGGGAATTTGGGTCCTACAGTTAAAGATGAACGACATCCGCGATCCTTTGATCATGAGTATGAGTCTGTAGTGAGCATTCACGACTCGGGACTATTGAACAAAAATGGATCACATAAGGAAGACAAATATCCTATCTTCATGTTTGTTTGGGTATATTTGGTTTTGCATGCATCATCGAAAGTTTTTCTTCTACACGCCCCTTCGACAATTAAATCTGGTATTGCAAAAGATATTGTTTGTATACAATGTACTGGAAGCGCAAGGCAAAGTAAATGCTTCCGTCGAACGAAACTGAAAGTGTTAACACACTGTTCAACAGCCATATTTAAGTAATTTGGACAGACACGGCATAAAATCACAATAAGTTTTTTTTTTGTTGAGAATGTCCGTTCACACAAGAAACAATTATTTCGAAAACTCTGTTAAAGAAATGTGCATAAAAACTATCGATAATAGTTTGTGCCATTTGCTGATTTTTACATATATCTTAATGTTTACTAATAAGAGCGAAGTCGGCTACGCATTTTGACAAAAGTTCTTGCCAAATCAATTCCTGTTTTCAATTCATTTTTAAATAATATAAGCGATCTTTATTTAGCAATCACATATACTATTGAATAAACTTGTATTCTTGGATTCCACTTTATTAAGAGGAAACAAAATCGTAGTAAATATTATATCACTGTTCATTTTGATTTCTTCTTCTTTTCATGTGAATACACTGACTTAACTGATAAAAGCACCGTTAAGTCATTAAAGGCTTCTTAAAAGGGATAAATATTGAAAATGTAATCGTGCTTACTGACATGACTCACATATGGTAGCAGAACTAAATGTCAATCTCGCATTTCTGATACAATTAATGTAGATTGTCATGCAAAAGGATTTATTTGCTTAATGTGCCTTGATTACAAAAGAAACTAAAGTCCAGTAGTAAAGAATGAATATCCAGGTTTAATGGAAGGATGCCACGGGTAGAAGTAAAACTGAGGATCATTTGTACGCAGTGTGAAAGACTGAAAGATGTGATCATAATGAGAGTGTGTTATCAAAAGAGAATGTGAAAAAGAGAGAAAGTGGTGCTACCGGTTAGAGGCCAAGTTGTGCGTGTGTTTTGCAGCTGACCTGCGCAAATTGCACTCGCTGGACCCGCGCCCCTGTCCCGTCTGCAACCGCATGTACAGTAACTTGTCAAACCTACGCCAGCACATGCGCCTCATCCACAACCCTCAGAGTGTCACATGCCCTCTCTGTAACAAGCCGTTCAAGACGAAGCTCTACCTGAAGCGGCACCTCGTCAGCTTTCACGATCTCAACGTGGCGGATCGCCAGCGGCAGGAGGAGATTTACTGTCAGCAACAGCAACAGCATCAGCAGCAACACCAACAGTCGGCAAAGACGCCGCAGGGCAGCGCGCAAGCGCAAAATCAAATATCCCCGGGACAGTCGCAAGACAGTAAAGTCGTAGTGTCAGTAATGCAGGGCCAGCCTGCATTACCTGCGGAGGAGTGCGCGGCCACGGACGTGAAACCCGGTGGTCGCGCCTACCAACCCTCGGACACTGGCTATACGATGGAAGTAGCGCAGATAGGGGAGAAGCACGTTATGATGCAATTCGATGCGCCTTATCAGTAGTGCGTGGCTACCATGCCACGCACTCGACAAACTTCGGTCCTTTGTTTGCTGGGCTCCGATGACTCACCCTACGACTCCTAGCGAGCCGACCTACCACGAGTACCTAACACCTTCGCCGTGGTGCGATCCTTGATCCGGATTACACGTTCCCCCCGGGACTGACCAGTGGTGCCTTCCTTTGCCTTCTTCATTCTTGATCACCATCGGCGGCGGTCCAACGATCTCCCATGAACCGGCGGTGATCAAGAGAGTACCCACTAAGGAGGTCCGGGCTGAGCGTGTACCAGCTCTTGAACCAAGATCTCACCAATGGCGATGGTGTCCGACCGATAGGGTTACGTTCTTAGTCAGTACAGAGGCACAATAATACTATAGCTGGAATAGTTTCACTGAGCTTCCGATGCTCGCCGAGGTCCGTGTGCGGCTAATATGCACACACACACAGTTATTTTAATAGCTTATACGGGAAACCCCGGCGACCACACCTGGCGGCTAGATCAACGATGTTAATGATACCGGTGCAATAGCGTGGATTTTTTTAACGAAGTGAGAATCGACACAAAGCCAAAGCCAATCGCTTGGTGACTACAGAGAACTGATCTAGTTTTACTGAGTTTAAGATACTCATTGAGCTTGTACAATAGAACTTTTTCCACTTTAGCTAAGCAATAGAGGGATCCGCTGGATCCTCTTACAATTAATTCAGTATACGGGTGCAATAAACTGATGCTTTTGAGGGAGTTGCGTGCGGGTGCGAGGACGTCTACACCTCTTCGCGGAGTACAGAAGACTGGTTTAGTTATATTGGGTTTATGCCGCTCGTCAGGCTTGTATAGCTCCTGCGAATTAGCGTGGACAGGGGTTCGCTCGTTTTCGCGTAAGGAACATGACCCACCAGATGCTAACAGACTCGTATAATCTCTGTCTTGCACTTGAAAACGACCGAACCTGTTATATAGTTTTCTACCACAGATTCTCTCATAAGCAGTTCGATGACCTTGCCCTTGACTTGGACCCCTCGTTCAGTTGGTCCAAATGAGGGGCGGTTCTGATACTTCATTAACTGATCGCACAATTACTTATCTCAGGCTGTTTCGTTTCTTCATATTTACATTGCTGGTGGCGTTGACTATAAATGCGAAGAAACTACTGCAGCAGTATCATACTGGGAATAAGTATATACAATATGTACATATACTCAGACATATATCTGTTATATAATGCTAACTGTTACACAAGCTGGCGGGCACTTCTTACCACACAGACTGAAGAGTTTTATTCATGTAACGCAGTTTTTCAGATCTATAATACGAACGATATAGGTGCTACTAACCGAAACACTTGTTCACAATGACAAGTGTTTCTGACATACCAATCGTTGATCGGCCGTGATAACCTGTGATTTTGATCGCCCGAGCCGGGGCGATGATTCCGTCACTCGACAAAGATTGACGAGCAGTAACGTTTATCTGTGATCTACATACACTGTTAATCCGAATGATCTAGCCGCAGATACGCCGACCCGGGTTCCTGAAACAGAGGTCGTATCCATTTGTTGCAATGATCAATCATTTATTACACAACCTGACAGATAGTGAGACACCAGCATTTCCTTGGGTCCGGTCCAGCGTGCTTGGTCCGAATCTGAGGAGATGAGACCAATAGACTACAGTATTCATCACAGTGATGACTTTAATGCGTATATGCGTACCTGGGACGTCGATAATGACGGACGGGCTGCGCCGAGAGCCATATGTGTTTATAAGAATGGTAACTAAAGCCACGGTCGACGAGCGTCGGAACTCTTCTATTTTCTCACCTGACCACTGATACGTGCGGTCTAGGAGCACATGATACATAGATGATTTGTTTTCGAGGCAACTCCGGCCTGGATCCCTCTGCGATCTGCAATAGTCATCTTACGATCTCGCAATCATCATCTACATCATTAATCCGATGACACTGTTGCGAACCTCACCCTTAAGGAGAAAATATTCTGTCGCAAACTAAGATGCGTTTACCATCTTTGGTAGATCGTTGATGGATCCAGTCTAGGGAGAGTGTCATCACAGCCCATGTGGGGGGGAGGGAACAAGGTAGGCTCGCAGTCGTGCGGGATTGTGGGCCCAGCAAGCCTTAACGAGAGACTTTTCCTCAATCTGCCAGCCAGAAGGGTATTTTGTAGGGGGTTAGAGAAAAAGAAAATCCGAAAAAAAGCTTAGAGGGTAAGGCGGACAAGAGGAAAGACAAAGTGTATGTTCATGTATAGATGAGATTGAGTGCGTGGCGAGGTGTGTGTGTGTGGATGTAACGCGTGAGTGCGGTAAAGGTAAGAAATAGGAGGAGACATAAAGGCGAGCTGCCGGTTTCAAACGGAAACCAGCGGCTCGTCGGCAAAAGGGGAGAAGAGAAACCGGATACTCAAAGTGAAGTACTAGGTAGGTACGCGATGACGAAGAAGATGAAGTGGAACAGAAAGAAGAAGCAGAAGAGGAAGATGGCGTCGGCACGAATGGGATCGCCCTTCCCATTGCGTGCGCACGCGTAGTTGACTGCGCAGCTGACTGCGCAGTAGGCAGTAATCGCAATCGCACATTCGCGAAGGACTGGCAGGCCGTATTACCTTGACTCGTTGTTTCATTTGATGATATACAGTGTTACACAGACTACAGATATTTACAACGATATTATATTCTTACAGAGGATTATATTTACTTTATTAGAGTCGGCCCCGGAACAGGAATATGAACAGACAGGCGAGCCACACGCCTGGCCGGTGCAAGCGAGCACTGTACAGGCAATGCAATACGACGATACCAATGATATATTTTTCAAGCGCGAAAACCGTACAAGCTCAATTATCCGATTAAACACGCAAGGCGGACCTTTTACCGATAGGGTTTATTATATTGTGTCACTGACCGGTCACCGTGACCGAGAATGATACTAACTGCAGATTGAATTTAAACAATATATTTATAAGGGGTGTGCCTCCCCGCTCGAACTTTTCTACCGGTCCACTTTACAGTCATCTGCTCGCTTTCCGTGTTGCGTTAAGCCGGCCCTGTTGGACCATCTACTCCCGCAATTTACATTCCCTGTATTTTCGTCTCTCAACGCCTTCTACTGGCCTACTTTTCTCCCTTTTGCTTTGAATACTCTGTAATGTGAGCACTTGCTCACTCGAGTAACTTCTATGGAGGGGCAATTACCCCTTCTTCAAGATTTAATGGTCCAGATGACATTTTAAGAAGCATGTTTTCCTCTCTACTAGGATAGAACATTCTGGGAGTTTCATTTAATTTCAATACATTTTGATGTATTGTTTAGAAAGCGATTACTGCTTTTTAAGTTGTTGCCATCCCATGGCTCTTCGCCATTCTCCAAGCATTGAAACTGCCGAAACCTCATACTTCAAATTTTCGATATTTTTTTTACAGTTATTCCTATAATTTTACCTTCTCTAGTTCTCTAATTTGCTCTAATTTAATCTTTTTGTAAAGTGGAAAATGCTATAGTAGCTGCCTTTGTTCTTCACTTCGCATTGAGTTGCGAATAAATCTTCGCGGGCATGATTTTACACAATGCTTTGTGTATTATTATTATTATTATTATTATTATTCTGGACATATTGTTTTTATTCTTAGCATGCCAGCTCTCTCTTCCAGCTTTAATATAGCCAGAGCCCTACTTTATGATACGTGAAGTGTTGTGCGTTTCAGTGGCAATGACTTAACGTATTTTACTTAAATGCAGTACACTGCACTTTTATGTTACTCTTGGCATTGCTGTCATTGTTAAATCATTAGTTTTAGTATTTAATATCATTTACGGTACGTATTAATGAACGTGGCAACATTTTTATCAGTATTGGTCGGAGCAACTTTAAGTGGCATTCAGTTGAAAATTTATGTCCTAATGTCCTTTTTATACTAGTTGATTCCGAATATTCGTTTATTCCTTTAGAAAATTAATTGTTCGATGAAAAGAAAATTATTTCTGCGCTGTCCATGTTTTCCGAAACTAGTTTTTCGGAGGTATTTCAACTTTTCCCCTTTCCTTCTTTTTAACTTTTAACTTTTAACTAGGTAAACTATTTCCCTGTTCCTATTATTTTAATCGAACATTACTTTTACCGCGTCTACACTTTGGTTATTGTAATTCGGTACGCGCTGCTACATAAAAGTGTTGTTACGGCACAGTCGTTTCCTATCCGGTGCGAAGTCTAACAAATGATTGGCCTACTCATGACTTTAAAGAATCATTTTCATTGACTCACTGTCGACTGCTTGTATTTCAAACTTTGCGCGGCTGTTGCCTCTTTCGAGGTGAAATGAAGGTCACCTAAACCTTAAGCCGAGGTATCTAATTGTCCAGATTCCAGCACTTGTTCCTAGTGTTGGAATCTGGACTGATTTCCAGAGCACAATGATAGTGACTTCGCTCACCTGACAGGTCAAACGGAAATATGTTCTAATGAGAAATAGACTTACTAGTTCGATAGAGTCAAAGTGCCCTAAGACGAATGAGCACACTTCACTAACTTCTAAAGGAAACTGCCATGTATTATGAGCGTCATTGGTTAACGCATAACTAATTCCATTATTATTACTAGTCCAAAATGAAAATTCCACTCACACTTGATTGTATATTAACGTTTTTATTAATGACACCGGCAACTTCATTTAATATCATCAACTAGTAAGATTTCACCATAGAAATTCAATTAATTGTACAGCAACTATTACAAAGTTTTAAAAAAATGCATTTACCCAGGCTTTTAGACTTACTCAATTTTGAACAATTTTTCACTGTGCCATGAACGACACTGTTGTGTGATAATATTTCATGGCTTCGCAGCTTGCGCAAATTCCGTTTACGCATTTCTTCGGACTTTATTTTCGAGATATGTAAATAATAATTGTGATGTTTCTTATCTAGGTTGTATGATCCGTATTGTACAGTATTCTGTGTATTGTATTTCTTTCGCCTTATGTTTTAAGGTTTGTACATTTTTTGTCATTTCGTTTTATCGGCCTTAAATTAAGAACCGTGCACCAATTGTCGAAGTGTACATGTATTTTCTTGCACAATTAGAGAAGTGCAACCCGATTGTTGCACCAGCGACATTGTTTTCGATGTATATATTCGCTTTATGTGTTAAAACGTAGTGCCACAATATCATTTCAGTCATCGAATGGTCGGGCGCTTCGTAAAATCGATTTTGTGATATCATGATACGTTGATAACGTATTTTATTTTTCGGTATTGTATATAGAATTTTCCTTAAGCCTGTCGTCATTGGCGATTCAATGTTTCGAGAAAGAAATATTGAAGTCAAACTTAAAATTGAGATTTATTAAATTAAATCAAACACTGTTGTGTTGATATTATTGACTGACATTTATTCCGGACTTGCTTTGTTAAAAAATATACGCTATAAAAGTAGATTTATTTTCTTTCGACTTATCATCCGTTGTATCATGTATCACGGCAGGTTTCGCAAAATTTCAACCATCTCCTTTTACCACTTGCATTCTTACAAATTCATCGACTCTTCGATCGACATCACGAATCGATGGCGTTCCGAGTAGATTTGTACATTGTCTTGGCACACTCTGATACCGCGCTTTTATATGGGGCGTTACAACATTGTTTGAATCGAACATGTTTATTTATTTATTTATTTGTTTTTACGAAATGCAGCTCATCTAGCTACTTTCCCTTCTCTTTCAACAGGCGCTTTTCAAAAATGTCAGAGAATATTCGTTTCGCTATCATTGCTAATTGTCATTCCACATTTATGTGATACCACCTCTCCCCCCCCCCCCCCCCCTTCCAACCCCCCTTTTTTAAATTTGTACAAAGCGAATGCGTTATCGTAGTTTTGTTTATTTCTTAATACGACTGATTCGAAAGCACGAAAGACCACATTAAATCCCCATTTTAAGTACGCAATCACTGTATTACTTGGAGTGCAATTAAAAGAATGTAAACTTTTTATTTTTACATCCCAAGCCTCCTTATTCCTCCTATTGCACTTATACATAGTACCCAGCTATATTATGAAGCATGTTAACACTTTCTTTCCGATGGATTCATTTGTAATCAAGTATTTGCGTTCTCAGTTGGTTCAACAGCTGGATAGCGACGTAACACGATTAAATAGTGAACAGCTGTACCCTTCGTTGGTGAAGGAAAGTGCGGCAGGGTAAGAGAGTCAATTGCGGAGGCTAACCGAATTCCATAGCCATAGAACCACACAGTACAACTCAGGATCTTTTATATTATATTTTACAGATGACAATAGTTCCATAAGTACGACTAGTCCGATAGGGAGTTCGAGTCCGAGAAGTGGAACTCTTCGTTCTGAGATTCCGCCGAGATTCTAACCTAATTCAGTTCTGCACTTCCGCCATCTTGGAACGAGTCACACTTCGTGAATAAGTCCACTCGATTTATTACTGGAACTGTTATTGTAGCGTCTTAACAGGACGTTAGTTTTTTTGTTTTGAAGGAGGATTTTTAGTAAGTTTGTTTTAACTATCTGTTTTTGTGTCGACTCGGAGTTTTCTCTGTATTCAGATACGCAGAGAATCTTTGGTTATGTTTCTAGAAAGTTCTGTGATTGTAGGAGGAATCGAAGAACAAAGTTCCCATCTGGAAAAACTTGTTATCGGACTCTCTCGTGCCCGTTCAGCAGACAGGCTCCTTACCTCACATACAATCAAACAGATGCAGCTATATATTATTGTAATATATTTACATACCGTTTTACAATAGTGTCAGGAGCGATGAGCGGAATCATTTAGCGCTCTAAGTGCCCTACATTTTCGTCCCTTTCTAATTCCTCTCCATTGTTATTAATGTTCATTACAATCTCTATATTAATTTTGGATAATTCCACTCAGTTTATTCTCGAAATCTTTAAAATTTTCCATGAAATGAATTTGTTGGAAAAGTTTTTTATTTCAATATTCTATAAAATGTCATAACAACTTTAAAAATTGTCAAACAGTTATATGTGTTAATTTGTATTTTGCATAGAAATTCAGGCGTTTGAAGGTTTGACTTAATTCTGATTGCAGTCAACATTCTACCAAATTCAGGCTTTGTAATCGGCGTTTTTTTAAAATTGAAATGAACATTTATTATTAATATTGTGTTTCGATTGAATACTTCTTAATCCCCCAATTTTATTAATATCTGATCCCCTTACCATGTTTACTTCTGTATTTACCAGACCCCCAACTTTGTTTGGAAATAAGTGTTGTTTCCAAACGACAAATGTTGTTCCTTTGTTCATACTAAGCCGGAGCGCTAAATCCGCGACAACTGCGATAACTTCGTTTTTAAGAACAACAACAGCCATTTTGAATTACAGCACTTTGAATAAGGATTCTGGACACAATAAGAATTAAAGACGGGATTCATTGACTTGAAAGGAAAAATCGCGATTTATATTACGATTGGTTAGTCTTACTTAACACAGACACGCCGACTATTTATTAAATAACTTACACTGTTCAAAAACAAAATCGTATTTTTTATTCACTTTTTATGTGAATATCCAAATAATTTTCAAAAAATCCGAGAATGTGTATTGAGATTCATTTTTTGGTGTATTTTTGTTGGAATTTTGCAATTTTCGAGTATCTTTTATTTATCGCAAATGTTAGTATGAACATCGATTAATTTTATAAGCGGTATATTCATTGTATTAACATTGTTAAAAAATTGTCCATTGTCGGCACGTGTCAGTTAAGTAACGCTCACTGTGAGTAAACAAACTGGAAAATTACCCAACAAGAAAAGAGCAGTTTCGAACTAAATTCCGTGAACGTGAAAGCAAGAAAATACAATAAAAGGAAAATCTTCGACAAAATTCACTGAAAATGCAGAGTACGGTTTCGGAAGAGTTAACTGAAGCAGTTTTGATCAGGTTTTGTTTTCTCCGTGCCCAGCAGCAGCAGCAGCAGACACCCTTAGTCTCTAACCAGACTTAAGATTAGATTATAAATGTTGCATATCATGTTATTAATGATTGTTATAGACACAGGTGCGCGCGGTGTGTGTTTTGCAGTTTACCTTCAATCACCAACTCAGTCGTTCATGGATTAACGTCGATAGAGCTTCATTATTTATAATTATCTTAATTACAGTTCATTGCGGTTGAGTTAATTATTATTTATTATAATGTTGAATAACTTAAAAGTTAGTTTGTTTTTCGCACCATGACAATTGATATTACAAGAAAATGTCAATTTGTATAGTGATATTGCTTTTCTTTCGTGTTTGTGCGCATACTTTAGGGTATGTGATTTTTATTTATTGTTACTATTCTTCTAAAGTAGATTCTAGTCTACTTACACTTGGTATTTAATAAGTTCGTTTCATTAATCTTTACAAGGTTAATTGTGATTTCGTTCATCATTATCGTATCGCGATTCGATGACAGTCGACGTGATTCCAGAACCTGAGCCACATATATGTATTTAATATAATATATCACAATAACAGAGCACAAACAGTTAAAATAGTTACAAATGGCATGGCTTCGCGAATATATGGGAGTTCATTTCGAACGCGGCGGCGATGAGATCTCTTTTGACGATTTAGTCATGCTGTCTCAATCATTACCATCTCCTCACTATGCTTTTTACAGGAATCTCTTTTTGTTATAGTATCAATCAAACAGTTTAGGTTTATAACATATCGCAATTTCGTAGAGAAGGATATGATGACAAGCTAACGACGAAGACGGTTTAACTTTCAATGAGAGTGTCAAAGTCAGGTGAAATATTTTCATGGTATAATTGGAGATTATCATTTTAGTAGGAAAATACTATTTCAATAGGTGAAAGAAATTTAGCATAAAGTTTATAACAGTATTTCGGCATTATTATAGGAATTGGTCTTAAGAGCGACAAAGTCTTAGGTGCGCGTGGGATACCGGCAGTAGATATCATTTAAAACATGTTTTGGGTTTTTCAAAGAAATGTTTTGATGGTTGCTCACGGTTTCTAAGTAGCAAAACGATTAATGTTCCCATATTTTATGTTTAAATATTTAATATTTAAATTGGAAGTTAAAAATGGAACTTACATTCCACTGATTTGTAGAACAACTAAAAAGAATGTGTACTAATAGGAATTTATTTTTACTACAACAGTTTTCTTAGCAATATTGTATAGTCGTTACATTATTTCAAAATACTATAACTGATCTAATCTTTAAAGTAAAAAACTGTTTTCCTGGTCGGTACAATTGTCTGATTATATTGGATTGATTAATTGACAGATTAACTTGTTTGATACTATTATCTTTACAACAAAGCTATCTTTATACTTTATCTTTGTGTAATTAATAATAGAACACAGTAATACACTCCCGTGAAAGAGATCTCACCGACAGCCAGTCAGCCAGAACGTTAATAGCAGTGAAAAATCGGCAGGCCACAACCCATACTCGGCGTTACAACCGAGTTAATTAAATCGCATTAACTCAATGAACCATTGATCAAACCAACTCATCATATGCCGGGATTTCACTATTGTAATTCCATTGGATTGCCGAGCAACGGTCCACCGCGACAAGTACGCATTGTCAGACTATAACAATTCCATCTTACCTATTTCCGTTTCGTTTAAATTTCATTCTCAAGGAAAACAAGTCAAAAATGAACGGTACGAACTGAAAAAAAACAAAAAGGACGAGGAGTTGACAAAGTAAATTGTGAATTAACCATATAGCAAAAGGAGATTTGACGGACGTCTAGCAAATCACTTGTACGATTGTGTAGGCATCACATGAACATTAAGAGGTGGTTTCAAATTATCCAGAAAAGATGGCGATGCAATACTCGATCAACGTCTAAGATTTTCTTCTCGCAGATGTTGATGTATACAACACAGCCTGAATACATCATAACAATCTAATTGCTGTTGTGAGATTCAACTGGTCCTACAAGTTCTTTAATCGCCAGTTGGAAACTTACACAGCCTACAAATTGTACATGTCCTTGGTCCTACAGATCGTCCGGTCGTCTAGGTTCTAAGATCCTAGAGATTCGAGGGTTCTTCGGGTCTCAATGTCCTATGGGCTCTAGAGTTTTATAGATTCTAAGATCCTACAGGTTCTAGGGTCCTTCGGGTCTTAATGTCCTGTGGGTCCTAGAGTTCTATAGGTCCTAAGATCCTACAGGTTCTAGGGTCCTTCGGGTTTGAATATCCTATAGATTCTAAGATCCTACAGATTCTTGGCTCCTTCAGGCCTCAGGGCCCAACAGGTCGAAAAAATCTATAAATCTGAGGGTTCGACAGGTCCTAAGACCACTCAGGTCTAAGGGTTTTGGGGTCCCTGACACCTTGGAATCCCTCAAGTCAACGTGTTCTATAGGTTCTAGGGTCTTGTAGGTCCTAATGTCCTAGATGCTAGGATCTTACAGGTTCTGAGGTCCTACAGATCCTAGGCATCTACAAATCCTAGAGTCTTGCTGACCCTATAGAGCTTATTATAGGATACCATGACAATAAGTACGCAGGGCCTAAAGGTTCGTAACAACAGGGCCTAACAATTCAACAGTAGAGCCCTAGAATATCAGTTGAGGATTAAAGATGGTCGCTCTTGAAACGCCCGAGAAATATACCTCAATGCGTTTTTCTAGTTCGACCACATAATCTTCTACTTTGCAATCGTACGATAATGCGGGAAAAAACGAATACCCGTCAGACACCTTGTGCTATGGGGGTTATGACCAATCCTATCCGTTTGGATGTTACTAAAGCGCTGTGAAAGCGAGCGGTTTCGAAGATACGGCGGTAAAGAAACTCTGGTAGATACGCACGAACGCTTTTCAACTTTTAGCGGAACTAGGTATTCCACGACTGAGTGATTTCATTGTTTTCTGGTGAGAAGTGACACCCATGGGAGTTACTGAGTTCGCGTTCGTTACAGGGCGATCCTTTGGAGGTTGAATTCAACCACTCCAATTTCTTCGCGATAAAGCATTCGTTCAGTTCTTGTATATATGTAAATATTGGCCGTGTATTAGAAGGCTAACCATTAATTATAGGTTTAGAGGTTAGGTACTTTAAGGGATAAGAAGAGAATTCTGATCTTGTTCGGCTGATCGATCGTTCGATTGCTTCTTTTCGACTTCACATTTAACGTGGTGGCTCGAAACAATTTCAAATGGGGAAAGATGTACTTTCAATTTTAAAATGAATTGATAAGAACTTATGTTTAAAGAGGCAGTAAGATGAGTCCTGATCAGTTGTAAAGTCTCTTTCACAAAAGTCTAAACTTTTATGTCCCAAATCATTAACGACGGTATCAATAAGTAAATAGTTTGAATGAATTTATTTTCATTTACAATCATTAATAACTTCCAAATTGTTGATGCAATATTTTTACTCGCGGAGTGTTAAAATTGGCTGAATGTAAGACGACAAAGTGGTTAAAGAAACATTTTGCTTTTTAAACGTTACATGAAATTTTGTAATCGCTGGGTGGTCAACTTTTTTCATTCAGCTATTTTGATAAAGCATCTGTAAAACATGTTACACCAATGCTGATTCGGATAATGGAAATGAACAAAGTTTTATCGCTATTGTGCTCAAAGTTTTGGAAGAATGAGATACTGTTGTACATTTTTCATATTTTGTAATTTGTACAGAGATTAAAATTTGACGCTGTGTTTGAAAGTCTTTGAAAATACCGTTCAAAAAGCGAAAAAGTAAAATGTAGGAAATAATACTGTTCATTATTGTCAAAAGAAGCGACCCTGACGAATTCCAACTTTTCATGATTCTATTATAGTTAACTTTCTAGTTTTTTTCCAACAGATCGATTGAGACTTGGGTGATTGAACAAAACTTAGTTTTCCATATGTGATTTGTGATGATCGATCGATCGAACGAGAACACTGTAGCTCGGACAACTACATAACCATCCAACTGACTAAACGCAAACACTCCAATATTTAGTTTACTTACTAAGTAATGATTACTATCTCTTTAAGCAACTTATCTCTGGGAAAAGGAAGAATCAGCAGGGCACTGTGGACAGAAATCTTGATATAATTGTGATTGGAGACAGTAAATTCGACTGTTTACTTTTTTTAAATTCACATTCTTTGCATTAGCGGAATGTATTTCAGTCAAAGGTTAACGACGAATTTCGCTTTAAAATCGATGTTACGTTAAATACAATATGTGGTATACTAATGTATTAAACTGATTGCATTGGTATTTTTGAATTTAATTCCAATACTTATTTCAAACATATCTGAAGCAGTTAACAGCAGTTTTATGGAAGTCTTTGAGATTAGAAGTGACCTACCCATCAAATGTGTCAATCACAACTTAATGGAAAAGTAGGCAGTTTTGCTCGATACTTCGCATACAATATTTATGTTTCGATTTGAATAATACATGCGGATTTAAGTCAATATAAAATCATTACTTCTCAAATGTAGAAAACGTGGCCCTATATGTGCTGATAGGAATCAAAGAGATTCACAACTACTACACAGTGCTCTACAATTCTTCTGACGTACCAGACATTTTGCTAGGAAACCCTTGGAAGTTGCATTTCGATGGAACTCGTGCCGAAGTAGCATAGCTTTTCTCACTAAAATCGGGAAATCATTTTCTCGCAACCAGTATGACTCACACCCGACAGAAATCTTGTGCATGAAAAATCCCCTAACCTAATTCTCATAGGTCGTATGATATACTGGACGTAAGGTGGAGCATTTGTACCGATGGAGGAGTGTAAATTAACCGCGCCAGCTGGATTGCAGAGAATCCAAGCAGTCGAGAGAGAAATTTAGGCGCTAGAGTCTTATTTTTCATAAAACGGTGTAAACAAGTCGGGGGTAAATTTTTTAGGACGATTAATCGAAAGTCATACGCGAGCAAATGTAAAGCGTAGGGAAATACGAAACATGGAAATTTTCGACCTAGCCGCGACGCAAAGGCTTCTAGGAAAAGCCGATAGAAATTTCTTTCGGTCGGGCGTAGGGGTGACGTTTCAAGGGGGGTGATTCGGAGGAAGGTTCAAAGACTAAACTACTATATCAAACCCTAGGTGGTATTAGAGATGGCGAAACGAGATACTCGCGCACGAGTATTAGACTTACAGTTAGCTTTATGCTTCCTTTTTCTATACTAAAGTCAGTATACGACACTTCATTTGTATATAATTATAAGGAACACTCGAGGGATAGTTAAGCATTTAAGAGAGATCGCCGGAGGCAATTTCGACCTTCCTTCCTGCATCATATTTACGTGCTGATCAATACTGGGACATTTCTATTATAAATTGTAGGGGAAGATCCAAGTACCCACGATACATTTCGTATTTCTGGCGGGGCTGTACAGCCACTGGTTAATAATGTACAAGTATAATTCCAATTTCTAGGTTATGCCATCGCGATTGACCTTTGTCATTCGTGTGTGCAGCAAAGGTGTTTCCGTAAACATACATATTTATCGAGAGTTCTTTGCAAGGCATAAGATATGACAATTTAAAAACCCACTCCAGAATGACTAAACTAGTGATATGTCGGTTGCTTTTCATTCACTATGAATCTCTAGTCATTACCTTGAGTGTTGGTTCTTAAGATCAAAGTGTCTCGGTTTGGTTGGAAATTTTGCAAGGAACTCACTCGCAGGATCATCGTAAAGGAAACTTTAAAACAGATTCAGTAATAACGTAAGAAGGAGTAATGAAATAAGAGAACTTTTCGTATCCAAAGCCGATAGCACGAAATATTAAGGATCCTTTTAGGCATGTAAATATGAAAAACGAATACTACGATTTACTATTTCTCAAGAATTTCGCTTTCGATGTAGGTCATCGCTTAATTGAGATTCAACCACAATAACATATAATTTCATAGCTTTAACACTAATAAGGTAACATCAGTAGTAATAGTAATTACATAGGGCTGATAGTGATCTTTTGATATTGAAACTCGTACTCTTAAGTCGTTTGACTATTTCTTCCGTTGCGTCGTCGTGTTTTTAGTCGTTTGACATTCCCGAGTTCGGATCGGTAACAAAACGTTAGTCAATCGAATCAAATGAAATCTCCTTTCTTTTATCTTGTTAGTAGTGGAGTTAATGGCTAACAATAAGCTGCTAACAAATGTCTTTTCGCAATTCAATAAACGAGGCAATGAACAACAAATGACACCAAAAGTACGTACTATAGTTGTCCCGATTCTGACGTATCACGCGTAAGGTGACATAACCTTATTCAGACACGCCCCAAGCGAGTTGATTCTTCAGTGATGCCTCTTTTTCTTTTCCCACTACTTATTTAAGTATTTACTTATATAAGTATTGCTTATATACTATCTATTATACATATATGCATTGCACCTTTAGGTGCATACACACTTGGGGTTACACGTCGAATTATCCATAGGTTTAAAAGCCACTCGATAGTTGAATGTACCTGTATGTTAGTGCCGTGACATTGCAGAAGCATTGTTTATATTGATAGATTTAATTTTGTATGCAGAACTTAATACTTTGCATTCAACAGTTTTGAGCATTTGTTTCATCGTTACACCGATGATTGAGTTCTTGTTGGCTCAAATGATTGTGACACAGAACAAATTTGGGTGATCCAATGAGCGACACTCATTCTCTGGCAAAGTCAAAAATCGCGAATCGATTTTATGACAAAATTTGTTAAATCATCCGCATTTCGTTTTAACAGACGTCATTTATACGGCGTATTTGACTTAAACATTTTTGGATGAAAAAATATTGCTGTTTTCTTTTGCGATTTCTTAGTTTCATGGTTTTGGAATAATTTAATTCATCGTGAAACATCATGTGTTCCTCATTTTTTGTGTTTTCGAAATAATTTTCGTTCTTTCGAATTGTGATATTGTCTCGTTTGAGATTGTTGTCTCACAAGTATTACCCATCTTTGTGTAATATTAGTTCATTAACAATAAGTAGATCAAATGGCAAAGAATCGCGTAGTATTATCTACGAAGCAGACTTAACCAAAAAGAAACAGAAAATTTCCGAATTGCAGGAATCATAACGGGAGAGTAAATTTCCCTTACGGTATCTTATAATTTGACGGACAATTAGCACAAAGTACACAACTTTTCTGATTACGATATTTTGTATTGTTCATTTTAATCATGCAACTTTTTTGATCACACAGAATACTTTTGTGTGCATCAAGATGTCGTTTACTCGTTTTATATCCACAGAAATGACCGTCTACGTCAACGCTTAAAGGAAAGATGTCATTACAATATTTCTTGCGTGTCTATTACATTAGCGTTATCATTCGAATGGATGATTAATTAGCAACTGGATGAAATATCTGATTGCCCATTGGGACGGAATCCCAATTGAATTCTGGACTTCTTTAACAACCATAACGACAATTCACACATTTCTAAATGATAGACGTACGAATGATCTACAATAATTTTGGCTAACAAATTTTTTTAATTATTAGTTCGATTCTCCGGTCTTCTTCGTGCAGATTGGTCGAACACTGAACAATAATAACCACAATTCTTGAACTAGAAACATAATCATTCTATGAATCATATCGTGAGCTTTCTTGCGTAACAAAGTATTAAACTAATTGGTACTATGTTCATGCACATCAATTAGTTAGTCAATCAATTGGTTCACTAAATGTTACTATATGCTATCCGGTACTCTTTGTGAACTAATGCAAACAAACTAATAGATTTCATTGACAGATTAAAATATCTTACAAACATGGCTTTGCGAATTGGAACAAAGTGAGGGTTCACATTGGTTCCTTTGTGTCAAATCTTAATTATCAAAACAAATCATTCAATCCAGATGATTAGGAACTTCGCAGCTCTTATTCAATAGCATACCAGTTGCAGAATGAGTGACGAATTTAATGCAATTACAATTTGTACTTAAACACTTTACAGTGATTAACATTCATGTTATACATGAAAATAACCATTTGATAAACGATGCATAATGCAGGCTGTTTCCAAAGTCGCTATCTATTTTGTGGAGTAGTGGGAGTTTTCGGAAAAGACGTATTTTAAATATGAAAATATATATATTTATATCTGTTGTGTTCAGATTGGAAATTTTAAAACAAATTCCGAACGATCCTTCTACAGCACGAAAGCAGTAGTACACAATTTTCCAAATTGTTCTAACTTCAGCACAATAGATTTAAAAATCTTTATTTACATGGCTAGAAAATGTTTTCTCAAAGTCCTGCTATTTTGCACTATATGTATAGTCACTTTAGAAACAGCTTACATTAAAGCATGCTAAATAGATGCATCATTTATTAGTTTCAATATTAATTAACAACTTGAAATATATTCGTTTTGTCTTGATAAAACTTGATGATATTAACTCAATACTTAGCAGATATGTTTGTTATCTCACGTATCTTAAAAAGAATAATACTTATTCGCAACTGTACTTGATCCTCTTTATTCGTTAAATGAACAAAAACCCAGCTTAAATGTCGCTAGTACTAAACTGTTCAACGATTAGCTCTTATTACTAAATAATACAAAGTGACGAAAAACGTTCACCGTTATTCAATTTCAGGCTCTTTGCAACAGGTAATAGTGTTTAACAACAGATTTGCAGACAATTTACAGATCCATAACACGAAAACTTGTGATTAATAATAGTGTTTATTACTCAATCATTAGAAAAAAGTTACGACGAATATGGGGAGCTAAACAGTATAAGCGATGATTAAAATTTTGGGCTTATTAGTGCAGGAACATTTTTCCGCAGTAATATATTATTTTTGTTATTTGCAAGTGCCATTCATTAGGTCCTTGCAATAATGCTAAATTATTTTATAGGAAGTTTTGGACACATTTAATAATTTTACGCGTCTTAAAATTTAAAAAAAATAGTATTATCGCCCATATTTTCCGAGTTTTCTAGTATTGTTTGCGACAATTGTTCGAATGTTGTCCCGAACAAATACTTCATATTCACGTGCCTCATGCCTGGAATAAATGGGCACTCTTTTTTGTATGAACACTTATTCAAAATTTGAATGGGATTGAATACTTTCCATGAACATGTGAGTATTATTATTATTATTTCATCACAGGTCTATAGAAATTTCAAACGATTATTGTGCCATACTCGTGTTTTGTTGAAAACAAAATTCGCAAACCATGTATCGAATGATTTTGACAGATAAACATTTAAATTGCTAGATCCTCATGCAATAAAATGAGCTCAAATAAGTCTGGGTTAAATATAGACACAAAAAATGTAACCGGCACGACAAATTCTCTTACACACTGAGAGAATCAAAATTCGCGAATAGAAGTTTCAAAAACTGTTTGCAAAAATTATAATATTGAGGTGATTCAAGTCATTAGATATTGAATTTCCTGCTGTTTCTTCATGTCAGCATTACTTGTAATGAGTGCCCAAACTTGAAAAGTGGTCGCACGTATTTTCTGCTTTTGCAACATCAAAATCGATGATTTCAATGCGCGATTTTTGCGACCAAAGACTATGTTATTTTTGCGTATTAACTATAGTTATTGTACAAAATGGTATAAGTTCAGTGCTTAAAAATGATTTAAATCTTCCTTTACTTCGTGGGTCAAACTTACGAAATGAGTGAGCCATAATTCATTAAAACGGAGCATTCAGACAACATGTTATTAAAAATAGCTTCAATGATTGAAATTATCATGCCAAATACCCCAATTTCACTACCCATCATTGGAATTGTATTTTTAACAGATCCAAATTATTCAGACGCAGTGAAAATGTAATTAACGTTACTGATGGGCACTTGTACCATGACAAAGTAAAAATTACTCATTTGGCGAAATGCGTACAGCACGAGTCCGAAAGAATACGTGCGACCACTAATTTCACATTATTCGGAACGTCAACGAGCAAACCGGCAACATGCGGTCAAAATATTGTAGTACTCATTTTATATGGCAATATGAACAAATGGATGCAACGTCTATGATCATCGCACGAACCATTTGGAAGTTTTAAAAATAATATTTTGATATTACGCCATGACAAATGAGTGTAACAAGCGACAAGTAAATAAACGTAAATAACATTAGCGCGACGTTGCAGCTTTGTTAAATATGGTGAATGCGTTGGTTTCGACGTTTATTCGCAGAAAGCGCTAATAAGCAACACCGCTTGCATCGTTTGATTTGGCGTTACAAGCGTTCAAGAACCACAACTCGATGTCATCATGATGCTATTACTACATCATTGCGCGATTAACGTAAAAGATATGGATGCAGGGGAATAGTATTTCTAAGCGTTTGTAAGCCAAGCTAAACAGCAATTATGAGTGTTTATAAATGTGAGCACTTGCAGCGTGTAAGTGCCAAAGAATTAAAAGCAAATTGACGTTGCGCACAATGTGAATCAACCTTTTTTGGGCCGTTCAGATTTTTTGTGCCTGTTCCCGAGACTTAATCTCAAAATAAAATGAAGAGAGACTCGAAGCATGAACCTGCAAGGGACAGCATATCATCATCAACTCATATGTGACTTTTGACTCCGAATCAAACCACATAATTAAAAATGACTCGCGAAAACTACTTCCAATTAAAATCTCATTCACATAATCGCACATATTTCGTAAGCACCTGCTTTAGAAACTGAATTACTAGTTGCTTTTATATGATAAGTGCGATCGCTAAGACAAGGAGGAATTGCCAAACGTCATTAATTTCGCTGATTAACATAGTTGGAACTCCGACTTTAAATGTTCCTAAGACCTGTTGCTTTCGACCTTCGTTTACGCAGGAAGTCCATACTGCAAGAAAACAAGTAAGCAATTGCGAGCGAGCGTGTGGGTAGTGGTGCGAGTGCGTGCGAAATTAGAGGTTAGAAAAACGACGAAAGCTCATTGTCGTTCCCCGGATTACAATAGATTTCCGTAGGGCGACAAAGCCGAGCAGACTCGCTTTCGTCTTAACTTTCTACACCAGACACTTCGCACTGGTATATGACTTAATTAGCGAGCTTACGACTACGATGCGCGCACGCGCGCACGCGCACCTAGCGGGCGCCATATTTATTTACTTATTCGTACGCGTCTTAGTGCGCCTGCGAGAATGCGCGCACGCGAACCAGCGATGTACGTCGGTGTCCCAATCAAGTGAAACAGTAAAGAAGCACCCACTTGCGTTCTTGTACCCGAGCGAATGTTTGAATAAAGTCATTCGAATTTGTACGTCTACTTTTGACTCCTTTAATGCCACTCGTTGTGCTGCAAGCTCGAGAATAATCTTTTCCGGTTATGCCTTCACTTTGTTTTATTTATCTATTTCAGATCACTCTATAACTACAATGGTCTTCTAGTAGCCTCATTGAGGTTGACGTAATAGAATATATGTGTGCATTTGCTTAATCAATAATTTAATATTGAGTTTAATTTTTTTGTATGAGTCAGCGAGTTTTGGGTACGCTTATAATATGTTTACAGTTTTTGAAGAAATTGGGTTGGGAGTGAGCATCATTTAAAAGGTTCAGTACATTTAGGAATTGGTTTGATCCAGAATATTTTACACGATTTCTTAGAATTATTAATTATTCGTGAGAATGATTACTTATTCTAATAATTATTCCCAAGTTCTTCTCTCGAAATTGAAGTTAATTTAATTTCTATAATGGAATTGCTATCTTCTATTAAAGGTTACAATAACGCCACTTAAGCTGTTTCTAAGTTTGTGAAATTTGAATTCATGTAATGAGAGCCAATTGGTGTTTTAGTACTCAAACTCGTTTTCATTGATGTAGCTCCCGATTTGGAAAATTTCGACACCTCGACTGTTTAATATTTGCTAATTCATTGCCCGGAATTTCGTGATGAGATGGAATCCATATTTGCTAAAAAATCATTACGATCTTCTAATGAAGTCAGAAGTATTTCTATTGTTTGCCTGGTAGAAATTATCCTTTGAAACTAAAATGAAAGCCTAAATTTAGACTTGCTTTTACTTTAGATTTGACTAATTACAGTTGCTATTGGGTTGGAAATTTTTAAACACAATTCGTTGGCACGTTTTGCATACACTGAAGCAATATAATTATTAAAAGATTTGAAGTTTCTTTCTAAGACAGTCCTATTTATTTCCAACCACAAGTTGTCCACACCCCTAAACAAAACAATTTTGTTGCATGTGATATAGTTCAGATAATGCATCAGGAAGAGGCTTTTTGCAGGTGTCTGTTCTTCGAACAGATTGGGTAATTTTTGTTGATGAATCTTCATGCACTTACCTGCATTTATATTTCGCATCGGCAGGGATCCAAAAGCATATTTCTTATTCTGAATAATCAACAACAGATAGGTCATCTCACTTTTTAGTTTTATGATTTTGTTATTGCGATCGCTAAAGTGTCATAGAAATGGGAAGCTAAATGTCGACACTAATGGAACATCTCCTCTTCTTTAAGAAGTCCATTTGTCGGTGTGACTAAGCATTTATTCTCGCATACTTGGTTCATTGACTTTTACATCAGGTCTGTGGTACCCCATTTTTTATAAGACGTGTATGTACCAACATGCCTGATTTATAATTATATTACACATACAATCGAGTTTATTATTATACATTAAATTCTATGTGTATACTATATTTATATATGCGATATTTACTATATTCTATATATAAATTATACATATTGAATATAACACATTATACATCCATTATGATGCAAAAAAAAGTTGGTACAGATTTATGGATAATTAAAATTAGGAAATAATTTAAAATTACTCTGTATACAGTGTATACTCGGCAGTGTTTATTTAAACATTTAAAGGCAAGTGAAATATCTTGTATATAATTGTAGCATCGCTATCGGCAACGCCCAAGCCGTCAGGACCAAATGGATGTCAATAATGTCATTCTCTCTTACGATGAAAGTTGCAAATGACTGAACCATTAAAGCATCTTGTTTTGCTCTAAGATTGCCATAAGAAAAGGGTTTTTTTAAATACCGGTTTATTTGTAACGGTCGCATTAATTTCAAGATTAACAGCGACCGCCGTGTGTATATTTGTTTATACAATTATTAAGGTATTAGTTTGGTATTTAACAAGTTATAGTAAAAACTCTAACTATTGCTAGAGGATTATATTTTTTTATTGACACTCTTCAAATGGAAAACGTAAGGTTTGATGAGGCATTTAACGAAATTCCATTCCTCCAAATGGAGCTCAGCATTATTTACTGTACCAATTTTGTGCCCAGAAAAAATGTGCCGCAGATGGATTATTTGCGATTATTTTCGATATCCGATATTTTCCAATCTCAATGCACGGAATCACACACATACCTGCGAGATAACATTTCTTGATAGTCTGTACATCATAATTGTGTATCGACAAATGATACTAGCAAGTGCTTCATGATTTTGTTTTGTTTAACTCTTTGAAGCATAATGGTATGAAAATGTCTCACTTTTTCTAATATTAGAACGTGTGTGGAACGTTATTCATATCACATTTAAATCATAATATTATTAGAGCACGGAAGTAATTTGTGTGTAAGATAGCATTTTTTTCTTGTACAATCCTGTGCTTCAAAGACTTAAAGAGAAAATATCAAACACTCTAAACGGAAGTTTCCAGTAATTCACGTACCGCGGAACCTTTTAATTAGTGTTAACACTTTCGGTCCCAGTTTAATAATTCAGTAGTATCATTGAACCGAAATTTGTGTTTAAATTGTACCTCGTGAACTTGAAATACAATCGTTATTCTTTGCAATGTCGGAAGTGACGAAATAGAAGAGGTTAGAAAAAAGAGAGAGTGGAGGGCACACACATATGCGGTTTCTCGCTATGGTTCCAGCAGTTCCTTCTGTTTTCTTCTTTGCACAATGTTTTGGAATGACGGTATTATATTTACTAATATAACACACAATTTTTGCTTGTGTGTTAGTATGTTCATGATACAAAAAACTGAACACAATAATTTTTTGTAGTCAAAGACTGTAAAAAATGAAAACAGTGTATGTGGTAAAAATATGAGAACCATCAATGCTCACCGACAGCTCATGCAAACAATAACAGAATTAATAGGTAGCAATAAATGCGATGGAACTGATTTATTTTGCAAAATTAATAATAGATACAAATATTTGCCGATTGTAACGCAAAATTTGTTGGTTAGGAAAATGCTGGGACTGAAAGGATTAACTGTCGCGCAAGTGTAGGCAAATCTGGGATTGATTTTAAAAGTGTTTGGAAACGATTTGTCAGCAGGTCGACGAATGCGTCGCGGCAGGCCGCGACTGAGTGGACGTGGTGGGAAACAACAACAAGCGTCGCCGTCGATCCACGGAAGCTCTCCATCAAGGAGCGATTGGCTGCCGCTTGACATGAGAACTACGCCACCTGCGGCAATGCCTGCCTTCCGTGGCTTCGAGGAAACTTCCTCTGATGGTGTTGTAAGTATAGCAACCTTTCTTTTACTAAATCTTTGCTAAATTAATTTCATGATTTATATTTAATAATTTATTAATATTTATGTGTTGTTTCATAAGTATAATTTCTTTACTGAATTGGTTTCATAATTTATATTTGTTAATTTATATATATAGTTGATTTATATTTGTATGTAGTTTCATGACTATAATTTATTTACTGAATTAAGTATAGCAAGCTTTTTTTACCGACTTCGAAAAGGAGGAGGTACTCAATTCAACCGTTATATATATACATATATTTTTTTTTACTACAGAGGGTTAGTTAATGATCAGCTGCCATGCATCTATTAAGTTTATTTAACCCTCCAGAATTCTAGTTTTTCATGAGTCAAAGAAATTATGTAATGTAAAACTAGTACCAATTAATCCTCGGATGTGAAATAAGAATCGATTTATTATTATCAAACACTTTATTCTTTATAAGCGTGTAAAGTAGGCCTAAAAAATTGCGTTAAGAAATTGTTTCGTTACAAAAGAGAACTCATGAAACAAAATGTGTTGTCATGATGTGGTCTTAAAATGAATTAAGACTAAAAGAATATTGATATATCAGCATGTGCCTTCAAAGTTATATCGCATCAAAGACAATACTGAAGTCAATATTCTGCTATCATTATATAATATACATTATACTTACAATATAATACTGTATAACAATGTATCGGATGCAAAAAACTATTGGGAAATATTCGTTTTTAATTAAAATTAGTGTTCAATTTATAATTATCCTGTAAAGAGGGTAGGGATATTGATGTGTACGGCGTTGTAGACGGTGGACCTACAAGCTGAGTCGGAAAAAGGTGTCACAAGATTTTTCATTTCACGCTTCGGTTTGTTAATCATAGCAAGTTCAAAAATCAGTGGAATTGTTTTGATGTGATACTTGACTCGACTTTAAGAGTGGACCACCGTGACCTACTTTGTCAAGTAAGTTCGGTCTGTTAAAAGGTGGCTTGCATATGACATTTCTCGAATTCAGGCGCTTATTCCATTAATTTTTTAATTTGCTATAACTAATAAACGGAAGCGTACAATGAAAAATCTCCTTACAATTGTTTTTTGAACATTTCTGCTGTATAGCGGCTTGTATTGGACAGTAATAATTCAAAGGCGACTGAATAATTTTATTACAATACATGTTTGGATAACAAAAGGTTTGAATAACAATGTTCGGATAAAAAAGATTCTACTATATTTGAATTCGGCTAGTAACAATTTCCTCCGACCATTTTGGAAACTATTGAAATAGTTAAATTTGTATTTTATTTCTTTATTTTTCTGCTTCACCCCTCATTCAAGGGTGTTAGTCGCCATCTTGGTTTTATATTACAATAGTTATAGATGATCAAGTTGCAAGATGGGATCGATAAGAATAATTATAAATAAATCTTATGTTATTTAGATAACATTGATCGAAGCATGCTCGGGAATTAAATATATTGAACAATAAACGTACAGGGTGATGCGCTAGACTTGGAATCAGCCGTTTACCATCGAATTATCACTAGTACCGACATTGTGTACTTGTTTTGGTAGCCGTATAATGTCACTTGTGTTGTGTGTCGATGAGCACTACATGGAGTGAATTATGACAGATATCGGCGGCTTATCGATTAATTAACAAATACTAAATTAGGGCCTTTATTTTTGTATTTTCGCATATTGTTTCTTATCACTAAGAAAAGATTAAAAATTTGTTTGATATTCACGTGCCATGGAAATAGAGAATATAAATATCATTGAACACATATTTCTGTTCAAATGCAACTTCGTAAACTGTTAATACAATTGTTATTCTCTGTAATATCGAAAATAACGTAATAAAAGAGGTTAGGAAAAAGAGCGGGAGAGGCACGCACATGCACTCTCTCACGCAGGTTCATGCAGTTCTAGCCATTTCTTTCTTTGCACAGAGTGATGCATTTCACTCAAATTCAAATTGCAATTAAGAATGTTGGTATTATGTAGCATATTACAATTATTAAAAAGATAGGAACCATCAATGTTGCTTATTCCTAGAAATTTTCGAATTTTCGCCCATTATTTCTCATCTCTAAGAAGACATTGAAATATGTTTGGTACTTTTAATTTTTGCGAGTGAATCCGTAAATTTGGAAGAATGGCGGAGGAGATATTTGATTGTGAGACGAATGAAACAGTTAAATGTATGCGTTCCCAGGTACACCTTGGCGAAGGTATAGCTGTGTGCGAGGAACAACTGCGAGCAGTGAAATGGAGCGACTATAGGAAATTAACGAGGGGTCTGGCGGCGATTTTGTTCAGTCCAACTGAGTTGGCAACATGCTCCGTCACAGGTCAACGGTGGAGTCGGGCTGGTACAGCCACCGAACGGCCTGTAAAACCTGCCCTTGATAAGGCGAAAGTCCAGGCAATCATATGTAAGTATCACCTTATGGTTGTTCTGACTATGCCAGTTTTGAGACAAAGCTACAGTGGATAAACAAAATATTCGCACACCCAAATTCTTTGTAATAAATTTTCTTAAAGGAGAAAATATTATGCTTTAGGAACATTTATTTTCTCTTACAATGAAAACTTTAAAATTATTATATTAAATATATTAATAATTATTATATGAAAATTTACTCTAAAAAAGTGAAATAGTGCGAATAGTTTTTATTATCTACTGCAGCTGTAAGAAATCACAGTTACCGATGACGGTTTTGACTGACTTCGAAAAGGAGGAGGTAACAAATTCATCGCTTATATTTTTGTTGTTTTTTCCTTAACACTAAACGTACTGGCACTTTATATATCTAGTGGCTAAACGAAGTATTGGTACACTCAATATTTTTAGAAAAAATTATCTTACCAAAGAAAACTGTTTTTTTTAATAACATCTTTTCTAAAAATATTGGGAGTGCGAGTATTTTTTGTATCCATTGTAATAGAGGTCATATGTTTTGAATTTGGGTATAGCCAGTTTTCATTTAATAAAAAAGATAATGCACATAATAACATTCAGATAATAGTACGAAAAATGATTTATTTTCATTTTTATCTTTAACAAGAACCTATACGGAAATCTCATTATAGTCTCCATGTAGTTTCGTAGTGTAGCTTGGGTCAGAAAACAAATTAATTAGTAGCATTTATAATTTCTCATTACGTGTAGTGTTCCGTGGCCAGAAAGATTTGTCCCCTAATTTTGGACCTGGAACAATAACACAAACATTTTTAAATTTTGTATAAGCTTAGCTCAAGAAGTACGTAGCGAAATTAAAAAAACATGATTTTTTGTTAGAATGACGCACAATAGAAATAAAAATGTTGTTTTCGATACAAAATTACGCGAAATTTTAAGACATTTTCTCGAAAAAAATGAATAAAAAACTCTAAATATTCTTCAAAGCATATACAAATAAAGCCCTTCAAATAGAATTTGTACTGCATTTACTGTGCTGTCATACAAAATTTAAAAATTAATATATTTTCCTAGTGGCTAGAGTGGCATTACCACTTGAGGGTGAAACTATTCCCATTTTGAGGGTTTCACAGTTCACTAGAAACTCTTATAATTTCATTACGGGCGGACAGACGGTCCATCCGCCAAGAAAATGATAACGTTCACTGTAAAATAATAAATTTTGGGGAAAAATTAAAAAAAAAACGATTTCCAGTTTGACGAGATTTTATCTGGTACGGAACTGTTCCGTACCTGATCTTTGGTTCTGCTTGCCGTACTTTCGATGCAAGTTGAATAAAGATAACAGTTGTTTTACGTTTGAAACTGCGAAACTCTAGCCCAATGCGTGGTGTGACACGCACTTGACTGCTTTCTTGCTTTTCGAATCAAAAACGGACTGGAACTATTGGATATCGAAATTTCAACTTCTGTATACGTATTTGGGCAATTATGTTGTATTTCAAAAATACACTGAAATGTTTCTTTTGTCAATATTTTTTGGCGTGTGCAAAAGCACAAATTCTCTAAATGGCTGGCACAAACGACGTTCTTCTTTCAGCGGAACCAGAAAAAACAAACATAAAGTTTAATTATGCGAGTGTGGTTGTAATCTTTACCAAAATCTTCAAAACAAATCTTCAAAACCAAAATAAAATCAAAACAATGGATTTTGACAAAATGGTTTCATCTATTTGGTGCTGTGAACACAAACTAGTGTGGGTATATCTATAAATATTAAAACCCAATAATATTCAATAATTTTGCCAATATGAGAGAAAATTGGATAAAAATTATACTGTGTATTGTTGAAACATGCCTGAAACATGCCAAAAGATTTTTTCCGTATTTAATCTTAAAAATCTCGTAACAATGAGAACTTCCAATACGCATACAATCACGAATCAGCTCGGAAATGAATTTGATTGCAAGGTCGATTATTAACTGATATAGTTCATTCGCTCACAATCACTGTTCGTCATTTATACAGGGTATGTCATAAATGTTGTAAATGACCATAGCCGTGTTGTGGAAAATGGGACTGAGATAAAGATGCCTATTTTGAAAATCCTCATTCGAACTTCCTTTTGCAAGAAAATCATAATAATTTGTATCAAAGTGCATCTTGCTGGGCTAAGGTTATGGCGGCAACCAATTGACCGAGCACCTGCCCACACTCCCCCGATAGATGGAATCAGAGGTCCTCAGGGATTTTTTTTAAAGCGTAACTGATTTTGTCATCTTCTCTTCTAAAGAAGCAAGTGGAAACCGGCCGAAAATTGCCAAGTGTCGCAAAACCGTTATCAAAATTATTATTGAATAATATCAAATTGAGGGCCGAATGAGAATGTTGAAAATAGCAATCTTCATTTCTGTCTCATTTTATACATTAGCGGTGTGCAACCTGCGGCCCAAGACGATCACCAATACGGCTGAGGGGAAATGTAGAAATATATTTTGTTTAAACTAATAGGCGTCTATACGCAAAGCTTACGCATATACGCAAAAATAATTTATGTGCGATCTCAAATAATTTCTTCTGACTCAATGTGGTCCAGGGAAACCAACAAAAAATCACGACATTCATGAGAACCCCTGTGGACTTAATGTTGCACATAGAGTGTGCAACAAGTACAATAATTGATAATACAAATATTCTTGAAAAATACTAACAGGTTACTTATGCTTGGTTTGCTTCAGCTTACGTGACATCGAGGTTTCCATCCGTAGACGTGAGCAGCGTAAAGCAGGTGCTGGCCTATAAATGCAAAGAAAACTCAACGGCCCTTAAGATGAAATCTATACGATATATTTGGTGAGTTTAATTCACACCTTTATGTAAACTGGAAATATGAAAAAGGACAGAGCGAATAAGGCGTGCATACAAAAATTGAGGAACATTGAAGTTTAGTATGCGCACAGTGACTAAAAGAAGTATAGGAACACCCAATATTTTTAGAATAAAGTATTTTGAAAAAGAAGACTGTCTTCTCTGACGAAATTTATATTTTCTTAAGGACACTCTCTTACTGCAACAAATTTATTTCGATTTAGACAGAAGAGTCTGTTCTATAAAAAAACAAAAGAAACTAGCTGTTCTACCTGGCTTTGCTCGGGAGCCAGCTCGTGTGTCTGCCGTTGCTCGTACTTATAAAGTTTTAGGTAAACAAGAGCTAGGTATACTTTATAGAATGTATTTTTAAGGAATTGAGGTCTTTGAAGTTTGATTGCATTTATTTTCCTCACATTATTTCGCCATAAAATAATTGAAAACATTATTTGAGTTACTATACAATGTTGTTTGGCCCCAAGTTAAGAGGGAGTGTGCTTCAAGGGTGGTGGGGGATCGTTATAGTATTTTCGACAAGAGTACGATTTCTGGATTGCTACGATTTGAATGCTATTTCTAAAGGAAAAAATAGTGGGAATTCTTCAATGAACTTAGGCCTAACCAATCAAGAATTGCGGTGGGCTGGCTCGCTTGCAAAAAAAATAACCACCAGACCAACTCTGAATAGCGTAGTAGTATAATACAGATGTATTTAACCCATTCATTCTAGGTAAACGGAGGGTCCTGCAATTTTTTAAACCTTTTTTGCGTAATCTTCGCAACGTTTTCTTATAAGAACGCTATTCAAATCGCGGCGTCTCACAAATCGTAGTACCCTGTGTTTTTTCTAACCTATCGACGAATACTCATGCCGAATTTGGTGCAGGAGCTTTTGCGTAACATACAAACATATATATTTTGACTTTTATATATTAAGACTTTTTCCAAAAAATCGGGGTGTACTTTTCCAAATTACGACTATTAGGCGCGAAAATTATAGTCGAGCCGCTGAAAGAGTGTGAAGGGAACTTCCATCAACCAATTGCAGTCACTGTCATTTTCTTTAAGGTTTATTAGGTGCGTCACCGTCCCATCGCTAAGTCTGTCTACTCATTATTGTATGCGCGATTCAGTAGGGTCAGCCTAATGTAGATAAAGAGCGAGCGGGGATTTAAGGCCGTTGTTACACCATGCGTTTTACATCCGTTTCTAAGTCATCCATTGGAAGGTAAAGCACGGACTGTCCCTATTCTGCCCACATTCTCAAGTGGCGCTTTCAAGACAGATGCATTAGAAACGTATAATGTAAGTCTTAGGCTACTGTTACACCATACGTTTCTAACGCATCTATCTCACAGTGCTTTGGCCTCTAACGGATGCTTTAGAAACGGATGGAAAACACTTGGTGTAACAGCAGCCTAAGGCTGGTCTTAAAGGTGACACTCGAGGACAGGGATAGCCTGTGCTCTACTTTGGCTTACAACGGATGTCCTAGATGAAACGTAGTGTGGTTTACCGCTTCCCTAAGGATATTATCCTTCTATGTAATTCGAACCAAAGAATGTTTCAAACAAAAACACACATTTTAATTGTTTAACAAATTGCTCCATTTATTGTACAATTGTTAATGTATGTATTTTAAAGTATAATACATAGATTGTGTGAGCAATAGCGTGAACAATTTATCAGATTCACAGAGGGTTAAGTGTGAAATAAAATATCTGATATATTAGATAGAGATTACAATTCGTGAATTAAATATGGCGGACGCAAACTGTCACACGTCCTGTCACCTCACAAGTTCTGGGGTAAGTGGTGTGTCTTTTGTTCACAGTTTTCTTACCAAAAATCCAAATCCTTTTCGCACTAGGGGGTCAGATCCCTTAGAGACAGAGTCACGGACTCAGGAAACGCAACGTTGGGTTGCTTGTCATTATTAAATCGATCATTATGTCACTCTGCCGGTAAGTGTTATCGACATTCCGCTAACACGACGAACTTGACATGCTTCACCCTCTGGGAAAGCATCACAGTCATTCAGAGCATGCGTAACTCTTTCGCGGCTTATTCAATCCGTGGTCATCACCCTCTGATGCGTCCAAAATAAACTGACCATTTTTTATTCAAACAAAACTCAGGTCTCTTACAATATTTGAACAATGACATTATAGCATCTGGGGGATATGTCGCATAACAGAATAACGACGTCATAGCGTCCACGGGGTTATCGCCGCTACGGTCACCATCCAAACACGACAGCGTCGTAGGGTCTATGGACGAACGGCCGTTACCGTCGTCAGCCATTAGCGTTACTTCTCTGCTTTCCGCCACACTAATACCGCTAACACGGTCGTTCGAAGCCTCCAGGCAAGTCTCGACGTCGCCTGCCAATTCGCCTTTCCATGGACGTAATCGATCCTTAGGTGCTATTTGTGACTTAGCACTTTTGCCTATGATGTGAAATCAATCATTTTCGTTATATACCAATAATTTCGAAAGGACCTAGGTAATTGTGATTTTTACAAAAACCGTGTCACCCTGTTTAAAAATTACGTTGTCTCGTCGTTTCTTGTTGAACGCGTCTTACTGGGCTTGAGCGTCTACGTTTCATCTCTCTACTGTAAACTCTCGGTCGCGGGTAATGTCCATCCTTCCAAAAGCATCAAAATGTAAAAAAATGTGCCAAGTAGCAATTTGATTCCCTTAGAAAATTGTTTCTCGATTACGTTTTCTAAAAAAGATAGAGATAGATCCCCCCAGAAATATCTCACATTCATTAAAACTCCTAAAAAGATATGACAAAAGACATATAGATATTATTGATGATGTGGGTGGGTGTTTCAAATGAAGGGAAGACACTTGTCGGGATGGTTGGATTTATTCAGTAACTTATGGTAGTTTTGCTCGGTATTAAACTTTTGTAACCGCTCTCCTGCCGGCCCTCCTGGCAGACTGACCATTGCTCGCCAACGGAGCTTCTCGACGATTGCTCCTTTGTTGCGTCGTCGTGGGCCACTAAACACGTCGAGATGGGCCGTGGATTCTGAGAAAAACTCACGCACACGCATGCGGGAGAGCTCACCGACGTGGAATTCATTTCCGACGCACGAATCTTTGTTTACAAAGAAAGCCATGTTTTTATTCCATAATACTTAAATTTAACTTGCAGTTCTAAAATTAAAAAAAAAATAATAACAAAACTAATATTGCTCAAACACTAGTGTCCTTGTCAATTACGTGATACTAGACAATGCTCATGAAAGCGCACAGGCAAAGTATTTTTTTAATTTAAAACTGCAAGTTAAATTTAAGTATCATTGAATAAAAACTTGGATTTATTGTATGTTAATTAAGTCTAAACCATGACATCGCTTTCGTTTTCCTGTGATATACATTTCTATTTTTCATCATTTTTAAATGATTTTGAGGAGGTTGGCGGATTGTGGTTAGGGGGCGGGAGAACTACTTGGCGTTTTTTTACATTTTAATGTTTTTGGGGGGTAGACAGAAAGTACGATAAACATGAAATTGACGAAGATCACATATATATCCAACGGAGATAAATAATGAAGACGGACAAGTTTACATAATATTCAGCCACGATAGAAACGTATAGAGACCAATCTGTCTTGATAGAAGACTTCCTAAACGATTTTTTGGTATAGAGAAGTTACTTATTGTTCGGTCATCGCACACCTAGCCACTCCCAACCGAGAATTTGGCTCAGCCAATCCGATTAGTCATTACGCTCTTCTATGAGGTAGGGTTGCTTCATGATCGAGTAACTCAACAAATCCCCACTGCCGACCGGTGGCAGCATTTGTCGGGGTCCGGTGTGTCTCTAGCGCCATCGATTTTCTCTCCTGGTTTCATGTTCAATATCGATCGTGGATCAACGCGTGCCTTTCGCACTTGGATTTTCGTCTCGGACGGTTTAGGCTCACTCACGTGGCTAATCTCAGTCTTTTCCATCTTCTCTATATATATTTTAGTTTATCTTAAAGTTCAACAAAGCTAGTTTAAGTGTATTATAAGTGTTTACGAGACTCTCAAGTTCGCGTGCGATCATTTTTGGTCCTTCGGTCTGGGTCTGGTGAGAGATCACGCTCAGAGCCAGTATTGAGATTGAGGTGTACCAACTTGGACAAGACGCAATCTTCTTACATTCTGTGTCCTGTGCTGGTAAAGTGCGGAATGCTCGACTTGTGCAGTGAGGCTTCTCAGCGGACAACGGTGACTCTGTCACGGCCATTACTACTGTCGGGACATACCTCATCGGCAGATCGACTCACCACAGCATGCCCATCCTTGGATCAACTCAACATAGGACGGTCATCACACCAATCGGTCTCTCATTCCGATCTCTCAATCTCAAAACATTAGCCATACCGAGACATTAACTCTGGTCCACTCATCGCCTTCGGAGTCACACACGGACTTCTCTCGGCATTTGGTTCTTCTCGCCATTAGTCAGGCGATACTCACTGAACACGAAATCTTTCATCGGGTGCACATACTGATTAATCCAGGACTCGAATTTACGTTCGTTTCCGGGAGCTAATTCAACGGCTTAAACTTCGGCTGGACATCCTTGATCCAGTTACTCAGTCTCTCATTTCAGCAGGATACTCTCTTCACCTGTTGGCCAATCAAGAATTTCCAAAACTTCACGACCTTCTCGCCAGATTCTGGGAACAGGAAGAGGCTCTTCTTCCATTGGAGCATATTCTCAGCTCTAAGGAACAAAACTGACGCCTTCGGGCGATACATAGTCCGATTTCCGGTTCAGCGTCTTATACTCCAGGGTATCCCAATGCCTTCGTCGGCTATAACGGCGATTATCTAACGATCATCGGTATGGGGAACTCCACTCATCCTTCTTACGGGAATACAAAGGATTATCTGATATGGTAAAGACTCCAACCAGCCGCACTACCCAGTCTACCATCTATTATGTTCCTCACCACGGAGTTCTGAAAGAAACAAGCACCACGCTGAAATTGCGGGACGCATTGAACGGTTCGAGTTGCTCCAGCAACGGGTTGCCCTTCAACGAATATCGATGAGGGATCTGCACGGCCCGGCGGTTTTAAAACGAAGGTTTTGGGTCTCTCATAGTTGCCGGATACGGATAATTCAAATTCACTGCGCGATCTTATGCTACTGGCGCAAAAATAACGGAGAGGTCATTCTTATCGGAAATGGCTGAACTATACAATCCTTGCCCGCTAGCGGGTCCAAATCCGCTGGCGGGACTGGGTACTCTCGCTGGGGGCTGCGTCCCCCCGCGTAGGGCGGTGGTGAGGACGGGCCCTCGCCAGACGGAAAGGGTCCACCCTCTCTCACCGCCGCTCTGCCTCCTCCTTTTGGAGGAGCAATTCCTCGCAAAATGGGAGGAAGGCCCTCCACGACCTTCCGCTGCCAAGGATCTCCTTCATGACCGTCGGCAGCGAGAACTCCCTCCCGATGAGTCGGGCCAGGACACGGCGCTCGTCCCTCCACGCTCCACAATATTGGAGCGTCTGTTGCGCCGTGTCCCGGTCCCCATCACAATGGCAGCACTGTGCCGTCGCCTCCTTCCCAATGCGACACAGGTACTCACCGAAGCAACCATGCCCGGTGAGCACCTGCGTCGCGCGGTAGGAGAGTTGACCCCTGCCGCGACTCAATCAAGCTCGACAGAATCGCTCCGACGGCTCTGTGGTGGGAGCGTCCTGGATCGACAATGAGCCGCTGGGTTCGGCGCTTCAACTCCTCGACCGACCGTCACGTGGGAACCCCACCCCCGTCCCGGAGGGCGCGAAGACCCGCGTAGGTCCCCGCGTCCCCCGCCGCCAGGATATCCAGGGGCGGGAACCTCGCCAACAGGCAGGCCGATGCCAGGGAGATCGTACGGTAACCCCGCACAACCCTGAGGGCCATACGGCGCTGCACCCTGAAGAGCAGGGTATAATTACGCCTACTAGCCGCCAGGTCGTCCGCCCAGACTGGTGCTCCATAGAGCATCATGGAACGAACGACTCCCGGATAAAAGCGTCGGACCCCTTCCCACGGTTCCCCGATGTTGGGCATCAGGCGACCCAAAGCGCTCGCCGCCTTCTCAACTCGGGGGATTAGCCAGTCAAAGTGCTCGTTAAAGCGACAGAGGCTGTCCAGGGTAATCCCCAGATACTTCATAGTATCGCTCACCCGAACGCGGGTCACCATACCACGACTAGAACTGACTGCAGCTCTACCCCTCACCAAACTGGACTCATACACTGAGAAAACTTTGGAATTATCTCAATCATCAGTTTGTCGCTGAGCGGACGTATCAATTACACTCATGTGGATCAAAACCCATCCATGACGATGGAAGGACTATGTATCTCATGGGTAATTGAAATTGATCCACGGAAAGGACAATGCAGCGGATTGATCATTTTGGGTTTTTTTGACGCAGTGAAAATCCCTAATCGGATACCCCGTCTCTCTGGGGGGAGACCCGGGGTTATGTGAGGCTTACACCCACTAAAAACACTGCGGTGACCTTGAAGACATAACGCAGCGGGCCCTGGGAAGACCAGAGGGTGCTACCAGGACCCGCCCCTGTCTTGGCACGCGTAGTAGTGCCACGTCTCCGGGGGGAGGAGAGAACCCTCCCCCCGTTGAGTACCACCAAGATTTGGTGATGGGCGGGCCACGCCCCCGCCTTCACGTGGCCGGAGTGCAGAGGAGGGACCCAGCCCCCCAGCTGAGCCTCCCCGCCGACCACGCGGATCATTTAGGGGGCTAAGCGTCACTCAACTCACGCAACATCAACTCTGGTGGAATGGGCTATCCTGTGGAATCTTCTGCATCGCTCGATGAACGATCAGATCTGATGTTCCTCTTGCTGATGGGAGCTTGTTAATCGCCTCAACAGGCTCTCATTATCGCCCCTGGGATCTAATTCGTGGGTACTCAGTACTCACTCAATAATATCTCTGAGATTTTACGCGCGGTACCTGCCTCGCGGCCTAATCCACACGCCCCCTTTGGGCAAGGGATTGAGGTATGCTCAATCAGCGCACCGGAGTGATACGACCCGTGCAACATCCAGTTACCATATGCGGACGATGAGTGTAGGCCCATACACCGAGCCAATGGTGAGGACGAGCGACTATCCACCCTCTACTAGCTATGGAACACTGACACCCGAGTTGGTGGTACGCAACTCATACGCCGGGACCCAGCAAGACAGGTCCCTACCCTAGCATACGGTGTTAACCACTACCACCACGATGGACCTTTCCATGTCAGATGTCAGTACGAGTGCCGTGGGGCACCCGACCTCGTAGTACTAGTTTTTGCGGTCGACCGGTGAGACCGTTCGCAGACGCGTGGGCGAGCGTTACCGCTCCTAGTTTAGCACCTACAGTCAGGCTGACTGGTATGACAGCCAGCGACTCAGGTAACCGTGGTGACTTTACACAGCAAAGCATCGTAGGAATCAGCCTCACACCCGGTCTTTTACACTACGATGCCCCCTGTGAGGGCACTCACTCGGTTGTTGAGAATCACCTCGTTTTGCTTCAAAGCCATTGCTGCTCTGAAGAAAGCGTCGCTCAACGGCTCGGTCGCTCATCTCACTCCGGCTAACCTGAAGAACTCTAGGAAATACGGGCTTAAAGGTATTCAAGGGGTATACTTCGCAATGGAGCTGAAGATCATTTCGGCGGGGCAACCATTGCTGAGATCTCATCCACTCGCACCTTTCTTGACATTTGTGAACCATCACGGCATTTTGAGGGTAGAAGGCCGGCTCAAGCACTTAGCCTTTCAACCTGAGAACAAGCACGCTGTCGTCCTACCTCGAGACTCACTGCTCACGCGATTATTCATCTCGGATGTCCATCATTGCGCTATACACGTAGGAACTCAGGCCACGCTGGGCTATTTGCAACAGAGATATTGGATCATTAGAAGTTGAGCGCCGCTCAGAGCATTCATTCTTCGCTGCGTCAGATGTGCCAACGGGGCATTCGAGCTCAACAGCTCATGGGTCTGCTGTCTCCCGAGCGAGTTACCTCTTCGCAACCATTCCTCGACACCAGCAGTGCAATGCTGGACAACAGAAGCAGTGACAGACTACTCAACGGACGGATTTCCCGCAGCATATCGAAGACCAGTGGAAGCCGAAGCATCTGTCGAACATTGTACAGCGCCTGAGTTTCAAAAACTCTTCAAGGAATGCACTCAAGAATCGATTCGCCTCATTTAATTACTGGCTAATGACGGTATGCGTTGGGCATTTAACCCCCCACTGCTCCACACATGAGTGGAAATTGGGAAGCGGCTATCAAATCGGTCAGGTTTCATCTCCGAAGAACGATCTTGACGTATGAAGAATTTACGACTCATCTTATTCAGATCGAGGCGGTTCTCAACTCAAGGCCCTTGGAACTTTCCGAAGATTCGGATGATCTTTCTGCTCTAACTCCAGGCCATTTTCTAATTCGGAGGTCCATTGAATTCAATCCCGGAACCCTTACTATCGGAAGTTAAGATCTTACGGTTCTCTCGTTGGCAACTCATCCAGCAGAGGCTGCAGTACTTCTGGTCTCGATGGTGGGTGGGATACCTGCAGCAACTCCAGCCAATTTCCAAGTGGCACCACCCCTCTAACGAGATCAAAGTTGGCTCAATGGTCCTATTCATAGATGAGCGACTGCCACCTACAAAGTGGCTGCTCGCTCGCATCATTGACCACTATCTGGGGGACGACGGACACACCAGGGTAGTGACCGTCAATATAGCAACCTCATCATTGCGTATAGTCCATCACAAAGCTGGACTATTGGAATGATTATTTCTCGACAAGACTGCTGCTGACGGCGGGCGGAATGTTCGGTTGTCGCGTATCTAGCCGCTCCTGACCGGGAATTCGTCTCAGCCAATCCGATCTGCCATCGTGTCCCTCCGTAATTTAACGTTGCTTTATGCTCGAGTAAATCAACAAATCTCCGCTACTGGCCAGCGATGCCACCTAGCGCCATCGGCTGTCCCTTCTGGTTAGTTCTTCCGGTTTCATGTTTTATATTGATCCTGGATCAACGCGTCTCTCGTGTGCTTGGATTTCGGTTTTGGACGGGTCCGACTCACTCACATGGCTAATCTCAGTCTTTCTCATCTCCTTTGTATATATTTTATTTTCTCTTAATCCAATAAAGCTAGTTTAAGTGTAGTAGAAGTGTTCTGAGCGTTTTATACCCAGCTTCACCAAACTCTTAAGTTCGCGTGCGAACACTTGTTATTGATTTTAACAGGAAAGGAAAGTGGTATTAATCTAAAGGGTCTTTTAGTTAAGAGAAACACGAAAGAGGAAGAAGGTTATCATTAGTAGGAATAAGGTCAATATTACTGAAGTTCCAGTTCTCACTTTAACATGTGAATTACTATTATAATTAACTATATGTAAATTATTGTGGGAGAATATATCAAATAGTTTTTCCCCATCTGTATTAGATATGTGACGGGCATTAAAATTTCCTACAAGGTGTTACGAGTCAGGCTTCGCATGTCCTAAATATGCTCAGAGATCGTGCTAAGGGCTATTTCACCTTAGCTAAACTCAAGACTGCTTATCGATCATGAAAGAATGCCCTAAGCTGAAGTGAAACCTTACTGCTGCTCGCCGGATACACCTCGAGCGGTAAAGATGTATCCTCGTGGAATCTTTTATTACTCTTTTTCTTATTGTGAATATTTGAAATGTGGTTGACTAAACAGAAATTGTGTAATGATGAGACAATTGATTTTCTTAATAAAAACTAGAATAAAGTTCAATATATTCTGAATAATAATACAACACAAAATACTATGAGAGTTTCAGGGGATATGAAATGTTGTTACAATAAACTTAATGCGAGGTTGTTTTACGTTACGAATTGAACGGGGGAGAAACTAACGAATGAACTATGACTTGTCTAATGATCGCGATGAAATACGATCTACGTAGGGAATTGTAAGTGGTTCGAAGGAGACTATATAGTGCTGGATCTACTTCGATGTTCTTCGCTGGTCCCAGAGACAGAGTTTCAGTATCGATGAGACTTCGAAACTGATTCGTCCGCTTTCCACTAGAATTTAGGGCTTATATACTCTAAACTCCAAGTGAAAAGCGGATATGGTGGGAATAAGGGCGCCAAGGATCTGACTACGCTTGAGGTCTAAGAATTTATGAGGGGGAAGAGTGTACAGTGGGGTGGTCCTTAAAAAAAGATTTCTGTTGGATCCCGTCACATAGGATTCAAATGATAACAAAAAAATTCATAATTTTTTTCAGATTTTTATTTCATTCCCTTTGTCTCCCTATATTTATTGAAAGTACAAAACGAAATCCACGATTTATAAAGTTAACATTTTTGCAGAAGTGTCCCTTTTCTTGCATCAGGAAACATTTTACGATATTCACTGACGATTTGCAGCACGAACATTTTTTGATCTTCATTCCTAGTTAAAATATTGTTATATTCGGTGAACAATTGGACTCGTGGAGTACCCCATATATGATTTTTTAATTTTTTACTGGAAATAGAAGATTGTGATGGAACCAAAAACTAAGGCCGGCCCTGGAAAAACATTTTGGCGCTACGCGGTGTGGCGGGGAGCGGCCACCTGCGTGGCAACCGCCCTGTTGATTGCGGTGGCGGCGGCTCGACAATCTTAGCAACCACGACTTATAAAATCGCGATCGCGGACGCGCTCGGCCTCTTTTTGCAGTATTCTCTCTGGAGAGGACGAGGTAAGAAACCACGGCCGCCCGAAAGAATATGCATTGGCACCGGAGAGTACGGGGGTCAGCTCCTGGACGCCTCCTGGAACGGAGAGTTCGGCTGAGAAAGCCGGACGCCTTCCAGAAGGAGAGTACAGGGCGGCTTCCCGAACCTCCTGGGAATATAAGGAGAGACCGGGGAACTATCACCTGGTCGCCCCTGGGATGGAGAGTTCGGCTGAGAAAGCCGGACGCCTCCCAGAGAGGAGAGAACAGGGGGTTGCCCGGACGCCTTACGGTTCTATTAGACTTCTACTATACTCTACGATAGGGAGAGTTCGGCTGAGAAAGCGCGGACGCCCGATCGTGGGTGATGGGAGAGTTCGGCTGAGAAAGCCGGACGCCCAAAGTTCGTTTTCCGTTCTCTTTGCTAAAGTCGTTGCTGGAATTGTTTATTACAAAATTGAATTATGTAGAACCTAAAATATGAATCCCAATTCCAATGTATTTTTCCCTATGCTCCATATCAATAAAATTTAATTTTGTTGATTGCCAGAATTCCTGTGTATTCCAAAATCCTGCACAATAACCTACCAAACCTTCTCACAAGATGGAGATCACTGAATATTCGAAATCATAGACTTTGTACCGAGGATTAACCGTGAAATCAAATTCAATCTAAAATATAGTGAGTAAGTATATTTTCGGATAATTTCAACATTACCACTCAAATAGGGAGATGAGGGGAATAAAATAAAAAGCTAAAAAAATAGAGCATTTTTTATTTACCATTTGAAGCAGATTTGTTGGGCTCCGACATGAAAATTTGTTAAAAGCTCAAATAAGGATCGCCCTAGGGTACAGCTGCGCAGTGCACTCGTATTAAGAATTCGGTTAAATGCGAAAGAAATAACGTGGAACGATAAAGTGAAAGTCATAGTATTAAGGCTCGAAAAATACGGAAAGAAGTTGTATACGGGAGACTAGTGAGCTAAAATTATTGAAACTACGCGTGAACAAAAGGAGAAAAATAGTCCAATAATGATGAATATGTTACAATGCTTGCGGCTTATTGAACAAAAGTGATTCGATTAAAGATGTGGGTATCACAAGATATGAGAACCCTTAAATAAATAAAAACAAAAAAGTCTCTGAAATCATGGTTTTGTAACATGAATTCTTCTGTTTACTGTTTCAGCGAAAGGCAGGAAACTGAGACGTCACCGAAGACCGAACCAGAAGAGAAATGAGAGCAAACGCTGGAACGTTCGCGTTAAGTATACAATATCGAGGAGACCTAGAGTACCTCGGACCTTCGAGCTGTCTTGAATTCTTCGAGGATCGTTTTAGAAGTTACCAATAGCAGCCTTCCAGGATTGTCACTCGAGCACAGAGCGGATCGTCATTGCATCGCCGGTGTTTTGAACTGTTCTACCATAATCGATTCGAGTCTTACTTTCCGTGTACCAAAAATGTCAATTTCGAAACTTATGCCGCACGGCATAGCTGAAAATTGCTTGGCACCAGTAGCGCGTATTTATATAGCGAGTCGCACCAGAACTCGACCGTTCGAATAACTTAATTAAGGGATCTACATTAATAGGCAGGTGCATGAGTTCATTTCAAAGGGATATCTCAACAAATCAGTGATATAGAAATCCGGTGTCCACCGTGTCAATTCTCCCGGCGGGAGAATTCGTATTGCGACAACGACAGAGTAACAAGCAGCCAATATTGGAGGGCCAATTATTTGGAAGTACTTACAATTACGATGTTGCGCGCATTTCGTTTGATTAAGCCGGTCGCGCTCCGCATGTAATATTCTCTCCCGCAAGATTTTGTTGCGAGTCTGGTGGAATCGGAAGTACCCGATTTCCAGCGTTGCGTAATAATGCTTTTGTGGGTCGGCGGTACTTCCATTGGATTTTGTGAAAATCAACACACTGCAACAAAATGTTGCATTGCAAAATGGCTGCGAGGTGGAATGTTGCGCTCGGTGTGCTGTCTGCCTTAGCGATTCGCCACTGAACAATTGGCCCGCAGAAAAATAGTAGGAAAGATACGATTTTGCAGCAATTGTTGGGCGTGTTAAAGGTTGCTATTGCGATAAGACATAATTTCAGTCGCTTGAGTCAATGTCTTGTCATTTAGCGCTACGAGATTGTAGTTACTGTTGGAAATAATCGAGGTATCTCATGCAAGTACGACCGCAGAAAAGAGGGCAAGATTGTTTTATTATACAAAGTTTTTGCCAAAAGTCACCGTGTACTTATTGAAGTACATAGTTTGGGTCGAAAATACTGTAAATTTTGAAATGATATTTACAATAACTAGCACGCTACAGCAACATCCGTGAAGCAATGCTTATTGACACATGTTTTGCGGTATGAATTATAGCTTCGCTACTTTTCATCTTAAACGAATCAAACAATGTTTTCTATTTAAGAAATAAAGAAGAGTCGATTATTATAAATTTCATTCTGACCGAAGATGTCGCTGTTTGCAGCCATCGATCGAGTTTTTTTTATAAAATTCAGTCCAACTTTTGATATGAAAAAAAATGAAGGGGGGTATTGGAAGAATCTTTCATAGTTCACTAGATAATCCTGCTAATATGATTTGATGAAACTTTCAGGGTAATTGATTGATTCGTTGACAAATTATGATGGGTACTATTTGAAAACGATGACTTCACTGACATTGCTATAGCGCCTTTCTTATTGCGAATATCAACATGAGATTTACAGGATAGTTAGTCCAAATTATATACTTAGTAAGAATAAGAATAGAATTAGTTTTAAATAAAAAAAGTTGAATGTGAGGAAAAATTGCTAAATTTTGCCACCTTTTTAGCGAGTTCGTAATTATGAAATACCTTAATTTGGAGACTCATTCAGCAGCCACTTTCTCAAGGCGGAGTTCCGGGAGCGAATTGATTGAACTTTCTGAGATAGCAAACTTCTTCGCCGACAAGCGACAAAAAAGCACTTGGCTGTGGATTAATCCGCGCTTATTGGGTGTAACTTCTGCTTCGATTTTACGGGACTCTCTGCACTCGGAGCCTTGAAAGTTTAATGGAACCTTCGCACCGAAGGTCGGAGGATTTTGTCCGCTCAAGGGACGTTGCCTACGTGATAGTATTGTTGACTTGTCATTAGCCTTGCATAATTCGTGTCCAAGTAATCGGTGAATCCTTAATTATTTTCATATTCCTTTGTAACAATTACGTTTGTTCAACATCCGTTAAGGTAGCTTGTACAAGCAAAATCGTAAAAAGGGGGCAGAATACGGTAATTTTTTCTTTATACATATTTTTTTTAAATCCATAATGTATCTATTAAAGTTCATAGTTTCTGCTAAATGTACTATGAATGTCATTAGAATATTTGCAATAACAAATAAGCTATATCAACGTATGTGAAGCCATGGTCGTTGAAGCATATGTTGACCAGTCAAGCTCAACAATTGTTTAACTTAAATGAACCAAATTTTTTTGTTGCTAAGCGATAGATAAGGCAACCTAAGTACCAATCTTGAAGTAACCAATATTGTTGGTTGGCAAAATTGGGGACTATTTTTTATATAAAATATATGAGAAGTGTAAAAAAAATATTCATTAGATAATCCACTATATAATCTTGTTAGGAAGATGCTGTAAAAATTTCAGTCGAATCATTGATTAACAAGTTATGATGGATAATGTTTCAAAAACGATGGCTTTACGAAAATTGTTATTGCACGTTTATTTGTGCAAATGTTGAAAAACAATTTACAGAATAATCAGTGGAAATTATATATTTTAATAACTATGTCATGCGTTCCGAATATAAAATTTTGTATATCAGAAAAGTCACCAAATTTGACATACTTTTTGCGGAACTACGAGTATGAGATTCCTTAAGAAAATCTTCCAATTGTTCTTTAAATTCGCCACTGTTGCATGAATTTCGAAGACAATAGAAGTAGCTAATATTTCTTAACCCTTAAAATAATCTCATTTGACAACTTACTTTAACGTTACTTTGTCGGTTTTCGCCAACCGGGTTTTCATAATTCGTTGGAGAAGCATTATTTCAATGTTGTGTTAAAAATTTCGTAATGTTACACCGTTCGAAAATTGAAAATTACAGCTCCTAAAATTTTTGGGAGCCATCTTGGACAAGTGGCATCCTACAGATTTGCTCAAACGTGATACGCAGGTGCCATTTAATGAGCGACAGTTGATAATTGCTCGGCCAGGAATTTTATATTCGACAATTGGACTACGGGATTTGAATGCCTGCCGATGTCAAGTCGCACAATACTATTGCGCAGTCGAACAGGCCTCGATAAAATTAGGTAGTTGGGTAAGGTTAGGAATCAATCTTTTCATTCTGCGTTCAAGGGCACCGTTTTAGAGCATAGGGCTAGTGATTTGTGCCCTTCCTCGCGGATATAATGAATCTTTTACGACTAATATGTGCATTGCGTTCCGTTTGGATCTTCGATCACGCTTTAATTAGGGGTTTCACGTATTCATTTAGACAGACCCTTTATCCTTTGGTTTCGATTTTCTTAACAGACTAGGATAACGGTTTTTCGAAAACGGCCTCGTCCTAGTTTCACACGCTCGTACGAGAGGCCCTTCAACTGATGAAATACCAAGAAAATGTTTCGTATCAATGGACTTGCAAATTCGACTGCCAGGCTTTTTCACTTGAGCGGTATTAGAATTTAGGCATTCACTTATACATTTCAAGTAAACGCAGACTGTTTTTCTAAGATTTAATTGAAATTCAACAAGTTTTTTTTTACATGACTAGTTCGATTAAAATGGCAACTTTGAATGGATTTTTAAGTAACTTTACACCAAATTCAGAACTTTGCAAGCAACGTTGTATAATTGAGATTTTTCTACTTGTTTTTGCGTGTTAAAGGAGGCAGTTGAATAAGATATTTCGAATTTATGGACCATCTCAACAACATTGATGTAATTTCAATTTGAAACATTTTTAATAATACATCGTTCATTAGTTTCCAAGTCCTCGCACCAAGATGTAAAACTGGGACGATCCCGGCGGCTTATTTGCGTAAGTTACTTCCACTTGTGATGTTACATTTTAGAGCCGACGCTGTGTTTTCCATCTGGTAGGTAACTTTAACAGTAGTGATTTACATTTACGTTATTGGACTAAAAAGGGTCGTAGCATGTACAGAAATACAACGTAGCGGATTAAAGTTTAGCGAGATTGTTTACGTCGTAACAAAAGGCCACGTAGTGGAAAGGCGAATCTTCGAATTCCCCGTCGATTACAAAGCAATTCGCAACAGGCGCATACGGTGATCTACTAGTTACATACGAATCAATAGAGAATTTCGATCGAAATAATATTCTAAAGGGTTGCAAGTAACGGATCGCGCGTAAGGGAAGTTTAGTGCATTAGTTACGTAATTAATAAGCAACCAACTAGCCAAAAGCCTCCCCTTTAGAGAGAGAAATGTTATACTAATGAAATTAGTCCGCGAATGTTGGCGTCAATACCGCTTGTAACTCGGACTTTCTTTTCGGGATTCCTTGGAGAGTCAATTCGACTCTGCACAGCTTACTACAGTTAAAATCTTCGTTCGACTGCATACCTTCAGCGTAACGAACGAGCTAGGCTTGCAGAACCATTCAGTTATATCCCGTTTGTTTCGTAAGCATTTTCCTTTCTTCCGAAGCATTAAAGCAAATTGCTAGGTCGTTGCTTGGATTCCTATCAGAGCGAAGTCGCTGTATCCCTGTTTCGCACATTAGCACTCGAGCCGGGCTAAGTTAGAGCGATGTTGACATCAATGCAGCAAAGAACCAGAATGCGACAAGGAGGATTTATAATGTAAACGAAGCTATATATAAAAGTGTAGTGCGAGTAATAAGTAAGTAAGAGAACGTGAGGGGAATAACGGTGATTAACTAGGGTGTTAAGTAAGTAAGAGGAGCAGTTTAAGCGTGTTGCTAGTCTCACTTCAGCTCATCCCCTACGGAATGGTGACCTTATTCTTCATGCATCCGTTACTCGCCGTGGTAATGCCGTGTCGAACTTTCGAAATCGGCTTTAGTCACTTGTTCGCTAGCGCCATTGATGTGTTAAGGCCGCTCAAACTATACGGTCGGACGTTGTCGCGGATCAGACCGGTGAGGTTACAGGAATATTTCTATCAATTCATATTTGACGTAAGTCAAAACTGCAACATCGAGTTAATATTATCCATACTCTTTTACCAACCAATTTCAAATTCGGAATATTTCTTTGTATTTATTCCATAGTACGGTCACGTTCTTTGTATATTTTAATATTATCATACAAAATGATTATTATAATATTTTGAAGCAATCTTGCCGATAACATTTGCCTCTCAATTCATATTAGGTGTCTAGCACAATATTGTAATGTCACATCAATTTTATCCAAATTTATTTTTCAATTGTCTGTTTTATTCGATTCTGATGACTTCAGGATGACCGAGTTCCGATTGAAATTGTGTGACAACTAAGTTCAAACATAACCTGAAAATATTCTTCTTAAGAATCCACCTGGATTCAGATAATTTTGCACGTATAGACCAACTTCGCCGTACAAGTTGATTACCGGAATATTTTGACTTAACTCAGCCGGTTTGCTCCGAACTACTCTGATTCCGTGTAATATGAAACGGCCTTAACACTCGCGACTCTCTGGCACACCGTTCACTCTGCATAAACAGTTACTGTAGGTCGTTTCTCAACGTACAAATAATTCAAGGAGCTTTTCAGGAGTTGCATCAGCTGCGTCAACCGACACCCCCCCGGAGACAATTACATAGGCAACAATTACTAGAATAATTCTGCATGCGATCGAACTAGGCTTCCGCTCTTACCGACCCGTGCTGCGCGCGCCGACATTTCCCGCTCTTTTTCGTGAATTCCCTGCAAATTGTCATGGCGACGTACTAATGCCAGCCCCGGTCTAACCTCGTCGTTCATTTTGAGCGTCGCTGCACTTGTCTAACGCTTGGCATACTAATTTTTCCTTATCGCGGACAACGCGGCGCGTGATTCTTTTCGATGCAGATGTGTCAATTGGCTGACGGCGGCGGTTCCGGTCACTCTCTTGGCGAAGCTCGAGTCATTGGCGTCCCCTTCTTGGCGGCGCTATTACATGTAGATATGCACCCGGTCTCGGTAATTGTGCCACGCTATAGAGAGAATTTTTGGGCGGGGGAAGGACGTGCTTAAAGAGTGAAAGAGCGGGTGTGGGGGGGGGGGGAGAGTGCGAAATGAAAGGGAGAGACGAGAAGGGAATACCGTCGTGATTACAAATGTATAAAAAAGAGTAATAACGGAAAAGAAGCATTACTTCCGGAATACAAGGGTAGTTCATTGCCTAAAAAAAGTAATAAGTAATACCTAATAATAAATAAATAGTAGTAACGATGATCGGGACGATCATCACCACGAGTAATAAAATTGATATGCGAGGAATCAAGCGTGAACGAAACGAAGGTTTAGACAAATGAATATATATATATATATATATATAAATACAAATATAAATAGAAAATAATATAAATGAATCAAGGAGTATACATATATATATATATACATAAACTTTACGATTATTATTATGATTATTATTACCGAGAATAGATCAGATGAAACTTATATATTTGTTGGGAGAGCATATATATAACGATATTTAATATATTTAGAATATTTATTTGTTGATTTGGTGATAATATCTATGAATATAGATATATATATATATATATATATACATGTATAAATAAAGGAAGCAAACATATATATACGCAGGTATATGTATATTTATGGTGAAATAATTTTTACCAGGCCTAGCGAGGAAAAAACATTTAGCAAAGTGCACGTGGAGTTTTTGAAAGTTTTTAGGGGCAAAATCGTCTTTGTTATTTCGCGATTTTTCCGTTCGTCACGTGAAGTTCGTTGGAAAGCTTTTTCCTTGCCGCGAAGGTGGCGTCGATTGAATGACCAAAAGTCGACATCGGGTAATGTGAAGTTGGATGCGGAAGTTTGTATTACAAACCACACAGTCAGAAAAACGTTCTATAGACACTATGGGAAGCTTCGGGTAATCTGTACACGCGTTTTGGTAGCAAAAAATCTATTTAGATTGGGTTTTTCAAAAACTTGCTAAGCTTTTTGGATCTTCGCATGGATTCTAGGAAATGCAACAGCGCAGTTTATTCTTAACGCTGCGATATTCGATTGCAGTTGAATTTCTTAATCATGAATAAGTTAACAAAATGTAACAAAATGTAAAGAGATTTGTTAATCTCGAAAGAATAATGCAATGTTAGTATATATGGAGTTGTATACATATGATATATGTTCTAGTAGCACGAAAAGTGTAGAAAAATTTGAAAGTTACGGCACTTTGTTTCTTGTATAATTGTTACTTTTTAATTATTTTCGTATTGGGAAAACCAATTGTGTGGCGTAAAGGTTACGAATATGTTGAAAATGCATTACAACTGATTCTAAAGTGTCCTGTGAAAGACGTCCAAAATGCGTGGCTCGATTTGTGCAATAATAACATGTGAGTTTAAATGTAATCTATGGGAACCCACAATTCAAACAATGTCAAATCAAACTTTCGACCTTTTTAACCCGCCAGGATCCAAAAAAAGTAAATATAATGCATTCTTCTTTGTTAAATCCAAAGAAGTTTTTTAAGATATTGAATGGAGGATTTTCGACAATTTTGTTTATTCACTACTTGTTAAACAGTTTGTTAAGTATCGCATCAATATTTTTTCTAAGACGCTTGCAAAACAATCGTATATCGAGTTTATTTAGCACGATTAGTAAAGTACTTAATCAAACTTTCTGAAATCATCTCAGCGGTCTGGGAGAATTTGGCACATCATGTTTAGCAATTTTTCATATGAGTTAACCCCGATTGTAGTTTCCCTTAACCTTTTGACTATGGTAAATCGAAATGCAGAATGCTAATTTCAACCAACGTGATTTTAGCTCTAACAAGTACAATCGTAATGCATTTTTCGAGCGCCAACAGCTTATGAGTGAAATTTCAAAACGCTTAAAGGCGTTCCTGCAATAGCAAAAGGGATAAACCCAGCGTTCATAGAACGTTATCTGCTGTAATGTACGACTAAATCGTAACAAGTGTTTGATTTTTACTACAGGAAATACAGAAAGCATTGTGCTTGCCAGTCGAAATGAAAGCAAAATGGCTTTAACATCAGCACTGTTAATACATTTTGCATCGGGTTTTGCCGCAAAGCTTACTAGTATAGTAACTAGCGCATCAGACGACGAGAATTGTGTGAACAAACATTAATAGTTTACCGCTCGAAATGTGTTTAGTTATCTCATAAAATATGAACTAAAAAAAGTGGATGAAACTTAACAATTTTTACCTGACAGACAAAATGGTTTCGAAACTCATCATGTATTATTATTATTACAAATCTCTAATTTCGTTATGGTATTTCCAATAACCAGAACATTAGAGTAACATCCGTAAAGTTATTATCATTGACACAACAATTGTTTATGTAAAAAATTTATCAGATCAGACAACTTGAGTATGGAGACGATATTTTAAGTTTTGAATTTAGGCGAAGATATCGCTGTTTGAAGTCACCGATCGTAATTTTAAGCAAAATTGGAATCTGTTTTATATAAAACGAAAAGTATTCAAATTATTCTAGTTTTTGACTAAATTATCCTATTAAAATCTTGTACAACTTTCCTTTGAATCGACTCATTTGTTTCACTGATGTTGCTATGATGTCTTTGTTATTGCGAATATCAAAATGAAATTTCCAGAGTCATTAATCAACTTATATACTTTAATAAGTATATGATGAGCTTAAACATTCTCAAATCTTGCCATCTTTTTTACAGGTTTACATTTGTGAGATAACTTAACAAGTAACCACGTGAATCTACACATCTGCACATCTGCACTTTAGACACTTGTACGTTTTAATTTGGTAAAACTTGGAAAGAAGAAATTCAAGGAATTCCAGGTGTCAAGTGGCTTTGCTTCTGTATTTTCTTCGTTCGAACTACTCAACGAGTAAGAATGTTTTTGCGCACACTGAAACAATGATTTGCCAAGCTAGCGATCTGGGAGTACACGAACCAATTCTTCTTCTTGTTGTGTCGTCAGTTTTAGTTGCTCCATGTTGTTTTGTAAATACAGGCCATATAGTTTGCTTCTATCTAGCAAAAAGTTTTCCGAGAATATCACGGTGACCTTTAATTGTTGATAAGTACGGGACGGTAGTGCAATAAAGGTGATTCAAATGCTTAATGTAATTATCATTAATACAGTTGTTCCTAAGCTTCATCCACGGCAAGAACATAACCTCAATGCCCTACTTTACCAGGCAAAGTCAAAAGTATTAACTCTAAATACTCAGTAAGATCGAGTAAAGATACGGACGCTAATCACAACCACTGTGAGTATTGAGGAGTAGGAACAGCGTTACACGGATTCGCATGAAACACATGGTAGGTGGCAGTGCGAGCGGTGGAGACCGGTCGCAAACAGGTTGGATCGAAGGTATAGTCTGTCCATGGATGAAGCTTGGTAGGAGGAGAGCGATTTTTAACGTACTAATTTAGTTGAATGTAAACGATTACCAGATTACCTTGGATGCCCTTTAATAGCGACTCAACGAAAAGGCTGCGGAGGCACTGCGTTTGTTCAGCTCGCCCATAATCGAGCAATTAATCCCCCATAGTCGCCGCGGCAAACTCGATGGAGAAGGTCGTTACGATCTGCAATAGTTGAGGAAACACTTACCGCAAGACCCGACGGTTTGCACCCACACACACTTTTTCTAGAAAGAAGTTAGTCACATTAAAGGAGAAAGAGGAGGAGGAGGAGGAGGAGGAGGGGGAAGAGGGGGAAGAAGAAGAAGAGAAAAAAAGGCAAGAAAGCGGAGAGTTAGGCGTAAAACATAAAAAAAGTTTGTATTAAGATCACGAAAGCGACCGTAGCAATAATATTTCTAAATTAGCGGATAATTAATCAACACACAGACACACACACGTCATGTCAACTGTTATTATATCGACTTTTTACTCGATTAACTCTATGAGCCCGAGGGACGTAATGGAACACAATTTTCCGAGAGTTATTGCTCCTTTTCGGGGTCTCTGTTTTACACTCCTCCCCGTCGAGAACTTATGTCTACTCTTCGTCTTGTACCGTAAAAGTAACAGAAACGTCGAACGAACTCCTCGAGCAATCGATACCTACTGTTGATTTAGCTGTATCTACCAAGGAGTATTTCGTAGTCTGAAACTTCATTGGATTATGGTGTGTTCGGGAAAGCAATAATGACTCAATATATATATATATATATATGATGATGACCCAGTAAGAGGACTATGGCTACCGCCATATTGAAACTTAACCTGTGCCAGCCAACCGTACGTTCGTCTTTGTTGATATCGATAAGTTGTATACCAAAAAATTGCAGTTTCTGGTCAACAATAGATTTATAATGTCCGCCGTTGTTCATAGTTTCCTGGACTTCAGAATGAAGGAATACTTCTTGCTAGTTATTACGTGTATTCTTAAATAGTAGCCAGGCGAGTAAAGGTTTATTAATTTATTGCGGTCTACGTCTGATACATCTGATTGTAAAAGGGTATACCTGTTGCGTTGATTTCGACCGAAAATGTTATTTAGGGAAATGAAAAGAATTAAACGTTATTTTCAAAGATAATTCAATCTTATTGTATAAAAATTTGTATGTTTTACCCGGAAAAGGTTACGCTCGTCAGTGACGTCTTGTTATACGAGCAGTGTGTTAAAGATGGTAACTTTAATGGAGTAAAGCAAGCAAAACATTTATACGTATTGTACGTTCATTTATTCCGGTGGTGTTTTATTTATTCCCTTGATAAATATAGAAATCCGATACAATAGGAACGCATTACTTTGTTTATTTAATACTAGTATCTTATTCGTTATTGTAGGGTGGATATCTACTGGGCCTCGTGGTGTACCAGATTTCTGGGACTGCGAAATAAATTTGGAGCCCTTATAATTTCATATCCCTTCGTCTGTGATAGGCAGGATGCCCACTTCCTCTAATTTAATAATACTTTTAGTTAAAAGTCTGCAGTAATTTGAGAAAATAATATTTAGTGAGCACTTTTAACTAAAGTTATAATAGTCACTCTTACAGTTTTAGTTTTAACTACCATATTTTCGTACACAGTTTGAAAAACAGCAATGTAAAATGCGGTAAAAAGTACCAAATAATTGCTGTTTTATTTATTCTTAATAAATATCTCCTTTTTTGGTGGCGCCGTATTAATATTAGAAAGAATCGTATTCATTTTGTCGACATCCCGTCTTCAAAACGTGAAATATTGTGCAAGTACAAATGTGATGAAGACTATTTTCTATCTTCTAGTGCATTTTTGTATTGTCTTTTTCGAAATCGGTGCACATTTATTTAAAAATATTTTTTCCCACGCGTTTCGAGACAAACATTTTAGAAGGACGACCAGTGCGACAGCATTCCCCATAAAATACAACAGATTTCGATTGGAGCATTTAAAAGCTATGTTCGAGCAAACGAAAATCGGGTATTTTGTAATTGTTATGAACTCCCCGATGAGAAAGTTGTAAACTTTCAGGAAAACTCTAGTGTTTGTTTCTGAGTGAAACTGAATAAATTTATTGACAGTGGAAAGATAACCTCTATGGCTAACGATCCGGAAACCCAATACGTGAGGTTACAATATTTCGAATGTTAATAGGCACTCCAATGTTCGCTCACAAGAGACAGAGATATCTGTGTCCTTACTAATAGTGGGCAGCAAGAACTTGTGAAAATCTGTTTACAGCGGAGAGAGTCAGAGGGTACGTTGTAATGGTCGAGAATAAGGCGTTCGACAGAAATATGTTGACTCTACAAAACGATGATGGTTCTTTCGCAGAAGTAACAGTTCTAACTTAAAAAAATATAAACGACTTCGAAAACCGACAGAGTTTCAGAGAGCTGAAAACTAACAAAATAAGCAGCACAAAAAATAACCTCAAAAGTAAAAAATAATTAGTTGTTTTTATGCTTACATAAATTTGCAATTTGCGATTTTGGCTTTCTCCCATTAGGCCTAAATATACTGCAACTTTTCGGAGGCAGCGCAAGTATAAGTAAAATATTACAGGCAATCATGTGTCTTATCGGCGCTTTTCCAGGTGTGCTAGAAAGTTGCTAGATTAATCTACACCTATGAGATGTTGGAATTGTACGGAATTGTCGTATACCAGACCAGTTAATAGTAACAATATTAGTATATAAGATAGGGTATACTTTGACCGTTCAACTTGTAGAAATACATATATATACATAGAAACAATGAGTAATCCCATACAGCACAACAGTCAGAAACAGAAATATTTCGATGATTTCAGTGTGGGGGCTTCATGAATTTTGTGCTATTTTACTTATATTTGTGTCGCCAACGAAAAGTTGCAGTATATTTAGGCCTAATTCAACCGTCCAACTTGTAGAGATTATGTATATAAAGACCACGAGTATGTCCAGACCGCACAAAAGTCAGAAACTGAAAGTTCGTAAAGGTTTCAGTTTGAGGCCTTCCCGACTTTTGTAATATTTGACTTATATTTTCGACGACTCCGAAAAATTGTTATATATTTCGGCTTAATTGGGTAAATTAAACAGCAAATTATTTTTTACTTTTTAGGGCATTTTGTGTGCTGCTGATTTGTTACTTTTCAGCTCCCTGGAACTCTGTCAGTTTTCGAAGTCGGTTACATTTGTTTTTAAAATATATTTTTTATTTAATGCTTTTTAGTATAGAAAATGAATAGAACGATGGTTCGAATTCCATTTCACCTCGAATTTCATCGATGCACTGGTCTACCAGTTATAGACGAACAAATGTAGCTGAAATTTTTTAAGAAAGAAGAGCTTGTACATTGCAAAATTTATGCAAGAGGGAGTACCTCGAGAACTTCTCCCATAAGGTAGTAAAAGTTTCATCCCGATGGAATAAAGAATTTAGAAAAATTTAGAACGGAACCATTCTGGAAACATCCTCTGTGAGATAGAAAAGGTTTCATTCCGATTGGTCCATCCGTCGCAGGGATATCGCCGGACAAACGAAATTTTAGTAGACACTTAAAATCCACGAAAAATTCGGTTTTTATGCAATAACAATTGTTAGCGTTAAACAATTTCGGAAAAGTTAATAATGGGACCGAACTGTGAACTTCATCTTTAAGATAGGCAAGATTTCATCTCGATCGGTCCATCCATCTCAGAGTTTTCGCCAGACAAATATTTGTAAAAAAAATATATAGTGGTCGAATTGAGTACGTCTTCCTTTTCAAAGTCGGTAAAAACTAAGTGCACGGAAATATATAGAAATATGAATCCCCTTCTAAGGGATTAGAAAGTGAGGTGGTCATGCTGGTTGGTAATGAGAACCAAAATATTAGGAGTAAGGGAAGGAAGAGATGACGGAAGAGTAAGTAGAAGCGCAAGGAAGGGGCACAGCAAATTTCGCACCCTAAAAGGGGGGTGGCAGGGATTTCCCGTGTCCGAGAGGAGCGGTGGGGAGATCGCCGCCTTGCGATACCTGGTCAGAAATGGACATGGGCAATATTCCAGGAAATGAGCGCTAATTCGGGTGAAGCAGAGCCAGGCAAGAAAAAAGCATCTCCAGATCGGATGTAATAAAATGTAGAAGCGGAGAAAGTGAGCGAAGGTAAAAAGGTAAGTAAGAAGTAATTATGTCTGTAGATGAGCGCTTGAAAATAGAAACATCAGCGAGGCTTGAAAAGTGCAACGGTGTTCAGCACTGAACACACATTGTAAAATGTAATAAAAAAAATATAAAGAACGGTCGAATTGAGTACCTCCTCCTTTTCGGAGTCGGTAAATATAGGATTGATAGGTAGTGACGCGCTACCACCACCTTGGGAGCATGCCTGAAGGCCTCGGCACACCCTCAAGGGTTCCGACTACCTGCAAGGGTACGGTATAATGAGCCTAGTCACTCTGCGAGGACCAACGACAATAAACCCAAAAATATTGAAACTATCCGTGGCATGAGGTAGGGATAGCACACCTTATAAAAGCCCAAGTACGGAACAAGTCAAGCAGTTCTCTCACTTCTGTCAACTTGTCATCAAGACACGAGCATTTACGGTTGTGTGAACGCTAGGAAAAAACTAAGGCGTACATGCCATAACAAACGGTATATTAGAAGGAACAGATACCCGAATAATTAAGAAGCACAGCGAAACTATATTTCGCGAATGAGACCTTCGGAATTCGGATTAGGGACCACGGCGAGAACTCCTCCTAGAATATAGAGATGGTCTCATCCCGATTGGTCCATGTGTCGCAAGATTATCGTTTGATAAACTTTAGCGAAGTTGGACAAACATCGGTTTTTGTGCAATAACAATAGTTCATGCTAAAGAGTTTCTAAAATTTTGTGTAACCGAGCTATCTCACAAGCTTGTCCAATACGTCAGAAAAGATTTCATCTCGACAGGTTCATTGATTGCAAAGTTATCGCTGGGCAAATGGGATATCGGTTTTATGCAATAATAATGGCTACTATTAAATAATTTCTAAAAACGTTCTAACGGCATCAATCTGGAAGCATCCTTAAGATATCGCTGAACAAACTATACAGAAGTGCCAACCGTTGCTGCAAGTCTCTTGCAAACGTTCTTCAAAGGATTTTCTGAAACACGACTCGGAGACCGAGTTATAAATTTGTATTACCGAGCGCGTCTGATCAATCTGTAAATGTAATTAAATTATTTCAAAATACCGATATATAACTGAATTTGAGTTACACATGAATCTAATTACCTGGCCGTAAAGCCTGCGATGTTGCAGTTTTCTGTACGTCACAAACCTACGCGTATTGCACATCCTCGAGCGCGCAAGAAGTTCGGGGTATGGGTAGGCGATTCGTAGACTCGCTTGAGCGTGCGATAGGGTGCCTGGTGTCCAGGAGCGGGTCCTGGTAGCATCCTCCGGTTTCTCAGGGCCCCCTCCAGCATGCCTCTGAGGTCACCGCGGAGTTTTTAGTGGGTGCGAACCCCACATAACCCCGTCTCTCGCCCGAGAGAGGCGGAGTATCCGTTAGGGATTTTCTCCGCAATAAAAAAAGGGTGCCTGGCGTCATCTTTTGGTAGTAACTTACATCATTGGCCGACAGTTGCAGGAACACCGTATTCCACGTAGGAGGAAAACAACCACAACATCGGTATTGGCGGGCTATGCACTGCTGCTTAGCGCGACGTTAGTGCTTTCATTAGAATTATTTTGGTGATAGGAATTTCTAAGCCTCTGCTGCAGCTCGTTGTCTCGCTCGGAAGGGCTAAAGGGACACCTATTTGTCTGCGCCGGACAGGACTTGGAGGTGCGGAAGAGTCTGATCTATAATCCCTCTACCGTCACCGTTGACTACCGTTGTAGCAGGCGGCTTTGATATTTGGTGTATTTCACTCACGAGGTACCCATTGGTACTGTGAGAAAGTGGACGTTGTGTAAAGGGCTGAACCAGTTCGAAAGATCCCCCCTTCACTTTAGTGCCACAATGGTTACCTGCGGCCCCGCAAGAGTTCTCGCGTGAGCGAGAACGCTATTTTGAGTCGATTCGAGACAACGACGGTTTTTGGCCATGCCGCTGAATTTCCGCAAACGTACAGGGTGATTCATTTGTCTTTGAATCGCCAATAATGGATATACGCCGTTGAAAATGGTATGATTATACCGTGTTGAGTAATTTTAATATAAAGGAGTATTTACCGAGTCTTTTCCACTCATTGACATTTATTTATAATATCAAATTGTACCAATAATGGAAATAATTGGAACTCAAGTGTGAAGAGGATGATTAAAAGGCAAGTGACTCACCCTGTACACTGAGCGAATTAGAGTGAACTTACAAGTTCCTTGTGGAAAAAGTAAGTGCTCATGAACCAATCAAGTGGTCGTCGCACGTCATCAGGAGCCAATCCTCGCGCCTTGGGTAGTCACCTCGCACGTATAAAACGTGCCACTTTTAGGATGGAAATTCATTATTCTTCTGACGTTAGCCGACGTTAGCCGAAAAAGGTGTCATGTTCCGGAAAATGGCTGGCGAGCAGAAACGCGAAGTTGGGTAGGTGCGTCTAAGCTATCGTGTGGTTCATGGCGGTCACGTGGTCCGAAAAGACGGCCGCCTGTCAGCCCGCTGAAAAAAGGCACGCATACTGGGTGTGCGTGGGGATACGAAACCGCAGGCAGATACAACATCCGAGATTTTTTACGAGTACGGATAGCAATGGGTTGCAAATAAAGGATATGGACCAGAGTATTTGAATGAAATAAATTATTTTAAATGAAAATTGCCAACCGAAGCCTTGCTGCGACTCCGAGGGTGTCTGAGGACCACACTGCCTCCTTCTCCCATGATTTGTTAAGCTGGGAAATATTGTGTAAATGTTAAGATAGAGGGTGGATACGACTATATAACTTTGTAGTCTTGGTAATTTTAATATAAACTGAATATATCCTTTATTAAGATAGACTAATAATATGTTGCAGTATAAATCACTTTGTAATACAATCCAGCTTGCGATCTGTCTCCATTGAGAGCTCATGATAGAAAGGGTAAGTTGTGACCTTTTTTTTTTTTTTACAGGGGGGAAATCCTCATGGATTCCCCGCCCCCTGAGGAAGGGGCGGGGATATGTCGGACTCTTACCGACTAAAACCCCCATGGTGGCCGGCCTCTGGGGCCATCCAGAGCGGGCTCTGGGAACTCTGGACGAACAACATCCAGAGCCCGCGCTGCTCGGCCCCTCGGCGCAACGCGCTACCTCCCGGGGGGGCCCTGAATTGGGCCCCCCGGTACCTTGCACTTTGGCGACTAGGCGGGCCACACGCCTGGTCACCCCGCACCTGACCCTTGTTCTTGTAGGGGCCCCCGCTCCTCAACGGGAACCCCTCAAGGGCCGGTGGTATCTGCATGCGCGACGGGGATGTGGCTCCCCGCCGCGCACAAGGGTAGAAACGGACCCACCTTGCCTGGGTCCGCGAGGGCTTGGGACGGTCGCCCCGGCTAGAGCCTGTACGCCCCCCTCCGGAGTCGGCCGCCCCTCGCCCTAACCCTCCGTATTCGACCGGGAGCGCCACGACGGTCCCGGTCACGCTCGGCGGCCTCCTTCTGCGAGAGAACAGTCTCGCAGAAGGAGGCCACCGCCGTCCAATTCTCCTCGCCGCCGACCATCGCTTTGACGACGGCCGACGGCGAGAGATCCGGCCCTATTTGGCCGACCAGGACGGCACGCTCCGCCGCCCATGAGGGACACTCCTCGAGGGTGTGCTGAGCGCCGTCCCGGTCGGCACCACAATGATGGCAGCGAGTGTCCTCCTCCTTGCCTATACGCGCCAGATACTCACCGAAACACCCATGTCCGGTGAGCATCTGGCACGTCCTGTAGGTGACGTCGTACTTCCTACCGCTATCCGCCCACTCAGCCAAGGAGGGGAGGATAGCCCCAACAGCCCTGCTGGCGGTGTGGCGCGGTTCGGATAGCCACGTGCTCCACCTGTCCAGCAAAGTCTGTCCGGCCTGGCGCTTCAGGCTCGCGACCACTTCCGCCGTGACGGGTTCGCCCCTTCGCCGGAGGTCCGCCTGGCCGAGATACACCTCGACCAGGAACTGAGCCTCCATTACCCAGGGGGGAATACCCGCCACGGCGCTCGCCGCTGCACCGGAGATGGTGCGGTAGCCCCGGGCGACACGGATGGCCATGCGGCGGTGCAGCCGCTGGACAAGGCGACGGAACCGCGCGCTGGCCACCATACTGGTCACCCATACCGGGGCTCCATACATCAGTATGGACCGCACCACTCCGACATACAGCCGGCGAGCCCTTCCTCCTGGCCCCCTTACGTTAGGGAGCAACCGGCAAAGAGCGCCGGCGGCAGCCTCAACGCGGGGAGCCACTTGGTCGAAGTGGACCTCGAAGCGCCAGTGGCTGTCGAGGATAAGGCCGAGATATTTCATCTCGGACCTCACCTCGACCACGGCGTCACCCACAGAAAGCCCGACCTGAGGAGGTGGAGCTGCCCCCCCACGAGCACAGAACCAAATGGCCTGCGTTTTGTGGGGGGCCACCCTCAGGCCGAGCTCCTCAATAGATGCGGACACTCGCGCCACCGCCAACTCGGCGATTCGCTTGGTCCTCCTCCAGTCGCTCCCGCCGGTGATGATGAGCGTATCGTCTGCATAGCAGACGACCTCCACACCGACGGGGAGCGACACCCGCAGGACCGCGTCGTAGGCAATGTCCCACAGGAGCGGCCCAAGTACCGACCCCTGCGGGACTCCGCGGCCCACTTTCTTCTCCCTCGACCTTCCGTCCTGCCCAACAAATTCGATGTACCTGTCGGACAGGTAGGCCCCGACTACCCTCCTGAGGTACGGAGGCACTCGATGGTGCTCGAGCGCCCCCATAATCCTCTCCCAGGGCAGGGAGTTAAAGGCGTTGACGATGTCAAGCGACACCGCCAACGCCACACCTCCCCTGAAGACCGCCGCCTCCGCGCAGGAACGCACCCGATTCACCGCGTCCACGGTTGATCTTCCTGCGCGGAAGAGGGTAAGTTGTGACCTCCTCAGATCCCAACCGGCCGTAACTAGTCTTGACTTTATTGCCCTCTATATTAGATTGGTCAGGATTGCTTATTTTGTACTTCTGGGGTTTGAATCCTTTTGCTTCATTAACAGAAAATCATCTTTGAAAGAATCGTATTCATCTTGCCGTCATCCTGTCTCCAAAACGGGAAATATTGAGCAAGTACAAATGTGATGAAGACTATTTCCTACTTTGTAGTGCATTTTTGTATTGTCTTTTTCGAAATCGGTGCACATTTGTTTAAAAATATTTTTTTTTCCCACGCGTTTCGAGACAATCATTTTAGAAGGACCCCCAGCGCGACAACATTACCCATAAAATACAACAGATTTCGATTGAAGCATCTAAAGGTTATGTTCGAGCAAACAAAAATCGGGTATCTTTTAATTGTTAAGAGTTCCCCGATGAGAAAGTTGTAAGCCTCCAGGAAAACTCTAGTGTTTGTTTCTGAGTGAAACTGAATAAATTTATTGACAGTGGAAAGATAACCTCTATGGCTAACGATCCGGAAATCCGAAACGTGAGGTTACAATATTTCGTCAGGATTGCTTATTTTGTACTTCCGGGGTTTGAATCCTTTTGGTTCATTAACAGTAAATCATCTTTGAATTCTTAGAGCCATTAGGCATTTTTTTAGTGCTGGTGCCCCATTACTGCGGTTACCAAATCAATAACTCCGAGGCTATTGATATTATAACCTGTCCGCTATTGTGAATATCGTTGTGGTTGCCGTTTTCGAAAATCCGACGTCCTACGCCCGCCATTTTCAGAACGCTTAGTGGCTAAGCGAGCAGCGGCGACTTCAGCCTATACACGTTTCCAAATTGAATCAGATTAGCCTGTGATTATCGCTCTCCTCTCTGAATCGTGAACCCCCCCTTCTCTGCTGAGATTAGTCAGCCTTCGAGTTGAGATCTTCAGGGAATTAAGGGCTATCGATTATCCTTCGTGTGAATATCGTTAAACATCTATCGTCCGTGTCAATATAACGCGTTTACCGCCTGTGAGTCTATCGTACCACTCGTGTGATTATCGTTGCGTCCCCGTCTATCCAGCCTAGGTAGTCGATGGTGTCCTTGATCGTTATAATAATCGAAAGTTCACCCAAAGCAGTCGGAATCTGAAAGATAATTCGGGGGAGTGAAAAAGATGACGAAATTTCGAAAGCGTTAACCAAGACGGTATTTCGGAAGTGGTAACCAAGGTTAATAGAATCCTTGGGAAGTTGAGGATGAAACAAATTTGACCGAAATAAATTATTATTCAGATATAAGGATTAAATATGCGGCCGAGAGCCAGATTGTAATATTTGCATAGTTGCCATTTTATTAATTAGGAATTGAAAAAGGATAAGAGGGATAATGAAATAAAGAGAGTTAACATTGTTATAGCTCTGAAGATATTGATTACCAGTGTGCGTGAGTTTACGATAAATACAGGAGTTCAAGCCGGACCATAAAGAGTCAGATTATCGGTAGTTAATATAAAATAACATCGATACAATATAGAATTACAATTTCTTATTTTAACTATCACAAGAATAATTAAAAATGGCAATTCTTTACAATTCCAGTAAGTGCTACTGCTATCGACAATAGATTACAAAACATTTGAACGTTTTTACAATGGTTTACAAAGAGTGGTTGTTGCATGGGACAGAAAGAATGTACCAGGATAGAATGCTTTTGCTAAACGTATTCGCAGCGAGATGTTCATTGTGTTCATTAAAAGTGTATCAGTGCCTCACTGTAAATATAAGATGCAACTATTTATGACTGTAAGCAAGAAGCGAAAAATTTGCGAGTGCCAGATTTACCAAGAAACATTCATGGAAACAAATTTAATGGTGTGAGAAGGTTTGGTAGGTTGTTGTGCAGGATGTTAGGAATACACAGGAATTCTGGGAATCATTAAAATTAAATTTTATTGATATGGAGCATAGGAAAAGATACATTGGAATTGGGGTTCATATTTTTAGTTTCTACATAATTCAATTTTGTAATAAACAATCCCAGCAACGACTTTAGCAAAGAGAACGGAAAACGAACTTTGGGGGTCCGGCTTCCTCAGCCGAACTCTCCCATTTAGACTATTCGGGCGTCCGGCTTTCTCAGCCGAACTCTCCCATCACCTACGATCGGGCGTCCGCGCTTTCTCAGCCGAACTCTCCCTATCGTAGGGTATAGTAAAAGTCTAATAGAACCGTAAGGCGTCCGGGCAACCCCCTGTTCTCTCCTCTCTGGGAGGCGTCCGGCTTTCTCAGCCGAACTCTCCATCCCAGGAGGCGACCAGGTGATAGTTCCCCGGTCTCTCCTTATATTTCCCAGAGGTTCGGGAATCCGCCCTGTACTCTCCTTCTGGAAGGCGTCCGGCTTTCTCAGCCGAACTCTTCGTTCCAGGAGACGTCCAGGAGCTGACCCCCGTACTCTCCGATGCCAATGCATATTCTTTCGGGCGGCCGTGGTTTCTTACCTCGTCCTCTCCCGAGAGAATACTGCAAAAAGGGGCGATCGCGATTTTAAAAGTCGTGGTTGCTAAGATTGTCGAGCCGCCGCCACTGCAATCAACAAGGCGGTTGCCACGCAGGCAGGTATGGGCATTAGCTAATAATTTCATGGTATTAATAACTTATTAATCCGGAAAATAGGCATTAATAACTTATTAATCCGGAAAATAGGCATTAATAACTTATTAATCCCAAAAATCGGCATTAATAACTTATTAATCGCGAAAATCGGCATTAATAAATTATTAATCGCGAAAATCGGCATTAATAAATTATTAATCACGATAATCGGCATTAATAACTTATTAATTGCGAAAATGGATTGAAATAATTGAATAAATGCCTTTGTAAAATGCCTTTGTAGACATCAACGCTGAGATATTTACTGCGTGTCTGTGCATCCACCTGTAGGCGTGCATGTTGGAACAAAACTGTCGCTAAAATTATAGTCACTAGAAGCTTCTTCTATTAAGAAGCTTTTCAAGCTGTCAGGTTACATGGTAACAACAAAAATGGCGGATAAAGAAATAGCTGATTCTTTGCAGCAGGGATGGGCAAACGTGAATAAATTTAGGCCTGCATATATTTATTCACGAAGAAAATACCTTAAATGTTTTTATTCATCCAGAAAATACTGTGACTTGTTTAATTCGTGTAGAAATAGCTCTGAATATTTTGATTCATCGGGAAATTGCCGTGAATTTGTCTATTCAGCGAGAAATTGCCATGAAATTTTCTATTCAGCGAGAGAGTACAAAGAATTTTTTAATTCACGAAGAAATAGCCGTGAATATTTTAATTGCGCCTGAAATTCTCGTGTATTTCTTTAATAATTCTGCGCATGAGCGGATACGAGCGTATAAAGGCGGACGTTTGCGAGCGGATTCGAGCAGATTCGAGCAGATTCGAGCGTGCTCGAGTAAATCCAAGATGCATGGACATATACGAGCGTATGGAGGCGAGCTTTGACAAGCGGATACGAGCGGATTCGAGCAGATTCGAGCAAATTCGAGCGTGCGCGAGTAAATCCAAGGTGGCTGGCCCATAAAAGGGTACATGAATCAACTTGAATCCGCTCCTATCCACTCGCAAACGTTCGCCGTCACACGCTCGTATCCCTCCATGTACCCTTTTATGGGCCTGCAACTTTGGATTTACTCACGCACGCTCGAATCTGCTCGAGTCTGCTCGAATCCGCTCCTATCCGCTTGTCAAAGCTCGCCTTCATACGCTCGTATCCGCTCATGCACAGAATTATTAAAGAAATACACGAGAATTTCAGGCGCAATTAAAATATTCACGGTTATTTCTTCGTGAATTAAAAAATTCTTTGTACTCTCTTGATAAATAGAAAAATTCATGGCAATTTCTCGCTAAATAGAAAAATTCATGGCAATTTCTCGCTGAATAGAAAAATTCACGGTAATTTCTTGGTGATTAGAAAAATTCACGGCAATTTCCCGATGAATCAAAATATTCAGAGCTATTTCTACACGAATTAAACAAGTCACAGTATTTTCTGGATGAATAAAAACATTTAAGGTATTTTCTTCGTGAATAAATATATGCAGGCCTAAATTTATTCACGTTTGTCCATCCCTGCTGCAAAGAATCAGCTATTTCTTCATCCGCCATTTTTTTTGTTACCATGTAACCTGACAACTTGGAATGCTTCTTAATAGAAGAAGCTTCTAGTGACTATAATTTTAGCGACAGTTTTGTTCCAACATGCACGCCTACAGATCGATGCACAGACGCGCAGTAAATATCTCAGCGTTGATGTCTACAAAGGCATTTTACAAAGGCATAAATTCAATTATTTCAATCCATTTTCGCAATTAATAAGTTATTAATGCCTATTTTCGGGATTAATAAATTATTAATGCCTATTTTCCGGATTAATAAGTTATTAATGCCTATTTTCCGGATTAGTAAGTTATTAATACCATGAAATTATTAGCTAATGCCCATACCTGCACGCAGGTGGCCGCACCCCGTAGCAGCAAAATGATTTTCCAGGGCCGGCCTTAGTTTTTTGGTTCCATCACAATGGACTCATTTAAATCTAACCGTATTCTAGTTATTTTCAAGTTTCGCAAACACAACCTCATGTTTCCTGCAATTTGACTCCTAAATATGCCTTTAAGCAAAATGTGCAATTTTAGCAGCACTACCCAAACCTTTTCCATTCGTTTAATACTGCGACCGAATTTAGGTTTAAGTTTCTTGTAAGCAGTTTTGTTTGTCCTCATAAGATGTGTACGAAACTGACGAAAAGCATGTTTGTGATCTTTACTTCCTCGAACTTTACGTTTGATTGAATTTTGAGACACGATGCAATTCGTCCTGTTAATAACCGCTTTTGGCTCCTGCCATACGTTTGCCGGATTGCTTATTATGATGGGAAAGTGGTCAGTATTACCTTGCAAGACTTTCCATTTCCAAAGGTCTACTATCGAACTGGAACATATACTTAAATCAATCGCGCTTAATCTACGGTCAGAAGGATTCAGGCGCGTGGGTTGTCCGGTGTTCAATAGCTCAAGATTTGAGCTAGAAAGGAATTTGTTGATCACTCTGCCTCTGTGGTTAGTGTTGTTCGAGCCCCACCGTCTGTGGTGGGCATTAAAGTCACCAAGTAACAGAAAAGGTTTAGGAAGTTGGTTAACAAGATCCACTAATTCGCTTGCAGAAAAAGCGTAGTCAGGTTTCAGATAAATATTGCACAACGTAAACTTATTTGGCGCGATAATTTGCACTGCAAGCACTTCCGCATTACTGTTGACTCGGATTTCTTGGCATGGAATTCTGTTTTTAACATAAATAGCGACTCCTCCACTCGCTCGTTTGCAGTTCAATCGATTTTTGTGATATATCGAGAAGTTTTTTATGTCTTTCTTGAACGAGCCTCTGAAGTTAGTTTCTTGTAAACAAACGATGTCAGCGTTATGTTTCTTAATTAATTCCTGCAGATAGTCGAATTTCTTTTCTACACCGTTGATGTTCCATTGCATTATAACAGGCATATTTGTAAATGATGAATAGTAATTGCTGTTTGTTTTTCTTTATGATGGTGTCGTCAATCGATCACGTTATTCCCCCAATAATCCGGACTTTGAGTTGCTTTTCAGATGATCCTTAAACTGGTCGATAATTCTGCTACACCTGTTTCCAAAACTTTGATCCTTAGGAAGTTCCTTGGTTTCCACAAGCAACTTAAATTCGCACTGTATTTAGCAAATTAAATTAACAATGGTTTAAGTTTGGTATGAATAAATACGTACATATGTGGTAGGAGTATTTTCAAATATCTTTTTCAATGTTCTTTAAGGAGGTTGGTGCCATCATGTGGTGCACTGGCAAGAGAGGAATATATCAGCACTGACACAGAATTCTGAGGTCTTTTCAAACTACAATAAAATTAATTTCTAAGTAGGAAGAATCAATTTGCAATAAAACTTATGCTATTTCCCATCTCCTTTTATAAGTTACTTTTATTTTTATACTCCTTATCACGTTATTTCTACAAATGAAATCATTTTCCTTTCACTGTTTGCTCAAATTCTCTCGAACCGCACAGCTCTTGAAACTTAGCCTGATTGTTCGTAAAATGTCTCATTTATCACATGAAATGTTTTTTATTCACGTGTCATTATTGTATCACATATTTTTAAGGCATAAACGGTAATCTCTTCTCTCATCGCCATAAGAGCCCATACATAAGAATGGATCTTTGGACGATGATTATTCGAAAACTGTGCAGACATATAAGTTGCAATTTTGAAGAGGGATGCAGTGATTATTGACTACCATTCTGTGTAAATTTTAGACCGATCTCATTATTTTCATTTTCGGCACGAACCTCCTTAAAATAGATTTCCAGTCACTGTTAGTTCCAGCTGAAACTGTTATCACTCTTCATACTATTCAGCGATCCATTATTGTCAGTGCTAATGGCAATACCAACACTCTCGGTTGACACGCGAACGGGATGTTCAGGATTCTCAGGATGCTGCTACGGTATACAGCATGATTTATCTGAAAATACATATGTGTGAAGTAATTTTATTTACTATCGATGTATAAAGTATTAGCACAGCGATCAATCTTCTCTACTTAGAGTAGATAAAACAAGTATCCGTCCAAAAACATTAAAATATAAAAAAATGCCCGAAGTAGCAGTTTGATTTCCCCCCAAAATTGAAATATAACAAAAAAAATATAGATATCATACAAGAAAGCCAGGTTTTCATTAAAACATACCTCGATTTAACTCGCATTAGCAATTAACAATAAATTAGCGATTAACAATATAAAAAAATTTGACGTGTGTGCGCTTCATTGCGAGGTAAAAAGGCAATGGGAAACTCATTTAAACCTAATACTGACTTTACTACAATTTAATTTCTTTGGCGATCTGTACTTCCCAAACAAAGACGAATCTTGGGAAACGATGAGTCGGACCCCCCCTTATGTTATCTCAGGGACAACATACTGAATTTTCAGCAAATTCCCTGACATCGCCAAAATCCAGCTTCCCAGTTGGCGTGGAATGACCCATTCGTTAGATACAGATGGAAAACGCACGATGTAACCGCAACCTTAGGCGCCTTCTTTTCAACACTACACATTCGCATAACTGCGTAATTCTGTAGCATACACTGCTGCACCGCTTATTCCCGGAAACTCTAAACACTGCGAGCTGCCTACTACGTAGATAAGATTCTATCGCAAGTTTGATTACGCTACAATGCAAGATATTGAGTTTAATGATTTAAAAATAGTGTATATAAGTGACACGAATCGATAAGGTTACTTCATATTGTAACTGGTGGCGAAATACGAACTTAGACGCCGGTACCAAGTTCTCATAACGACTAGAAACGAACGCTACGGAAAAGTCCGTAACCAAAGCTTTTTACCCTGCGGCAACCTACTAGAATCGGCTCCTGTCATACGGGCGTCGACGTAATATTTTGTGGATACCTGCGTGACCATCCTCCCAGTACATATATATATATATATACATATATATGCGGTGGTCAAAGCGTTCCCGAACACTTAGAAGAAGTGGAACGTATGTGCGTGCATGTGTGTGTGTTGCAAATTTTGCGACAAAAGACTGCCGGACGTGAGCAGTAATCGGCAGTCGCAGATGGAAGGTGGACTGAGCCAGACAAGACGTTGCCAAGCCGGACATCAGCCGTCCGTACAATATTATGTGCAGAAAATATATACACATAACATCTGATTATTTAAACCAATTGGCACTGTAATAATTCGTACTGCTCCTACCATCATCCTGATCCCAAATATATGTACTTTGTATCTCTTTGATACACTTTAATTCTGTGACCGTAGTGTTAAATTTGATTTATATAGTTTGCAACGCAAGTTTAGAAGTAGTAAGGTGGCTTGTTGAATGAATAAACAACCGAATGATTAAATAGCACGACGAAAATTGATCTTTACTATTCTACAAACAGAAATGAAGAGTGTAATAAAATAAGAACCAGGGTAAGTGTTTCGTTACAGCAGCAATGGGAAACGCTAGTTTCTCTAATCACAGCACTAAATCCTTGGAAAAAGTGGCATTAAAAATGAAGTTAAAATTAATGGCATGAAAAAGTACTGAAATCGTCGATAATTAAATCCGTTAGTTATGGCATCGAATCAAACAAGTTAAAACTAACTGAAAGCGTTTTCTGTCTTTGCCCCTTTCTGGAGATTCAAATTGTTCAATCATGCCTGCTTCTTGCAACACCCGGTTTTTCAGATCGCTGAGTGGTTGAGTGACCGACTGGTAAGCTAACGTGAGAAACTAACGTATACTCATGGTGTCAAATTTTTGCCTCAGTTGGGTGTAGAGTGATGTAGCCTCGTTCAGGGAGGCACGTTGCTAAGATTTACCCAAGATACGAAACCCGTGATTGTAATAAGTTCTAACCATTCTCATTGTTTAATACGATTATGTATATTTTTACATGATAGATGACAGTACAGGCGCCAACGCACTGGATATTACTCACTTTGAACAGTTTACAATGACCGAAAAGTAACTAGTCATTGGAGCATAGTGTCCATCCTCCTCTGATAGGTATCACTGAGCCATAGCGTTGTCTTCGAATAAGGCTTTTATATCAGTGAAGACAAAGGATGATTCCATACCCTTATCACTGATAGACTGTTCGAGAACGTTGGGTGCTGGCGTCATCAGACTATCGCACTTCCAAGAACTTCTCAGATTGTCTATTGCCTTCATTTTTATAATGTCTGCACCGTCTCAACTGTTACGAGTCAGATTTTCACAAAAAAAGATATTTCCTACAAAATGAAATATCAGTTTAAGGGGTTACGAATAATGAGACTGATTTTTATGATAGACCTCATGCGTAAACAACGGCGTACAACCTTTCGCAATTATTAAATTATCATGCACCTTGTAATGCAATTATTATACACCATCAGGCTTCAATTGAGTAAACTCAATAAGAGTGTTTGAGATCTAGAGGCAGCCGATATTATTCAGATGCGGCACGAAAAAGATAACTTTTCATATTTCAAAGTTAGCTTTAAAGCTTTCGTCTAACATCAGGCACCAAAAAAAATAGTTTTGTATTATTAATACCTTACTTTACTTATGGACATTTTTTGAGAATATTTGGAATATGCTGGTTCCCTAGTGTCCCTCTCAGTCAACTATGTTCAGTGGTCGTCCAGTGCGAAATTTCACAATTAACTGCATTCCATCCACAGAAAGGTTGCAAGGCTTTCTAAGAGACTCTTGGTGATGGTTTCAATGTTGAAACAAAATAATTTATTTGCAGCGGTTCGATACCCTTTAAAGTTACAAACCGGAATTCGGATATGCGACCGTATTTACAAAAGTTGAAGTATTTCGTTTGAAGTGATGACTGTCCTCTTCGATGATTGGTTTTAGAGGGGCGGTAGGGGGAGGGGGGGAAGACTGTCCTCTTCGATGATTGGTTTTAGAGGGGGGAGGTGTCATTTGCGTGGGAGGGGGTGGGGACCGTCATTCTCTTCGATGATTGGTTTTAGAGGGAACATTTTTGTGGAGGATGTGTATAGTTTCTATCTCCTTCTATCTCAGCGATAGCACTGCTCTACTATGGCGAACGCCATTTTTTTGGGGCTGCATAAAATAGACCACTTTCGAGGGCTTTACCTCAGTAGTAGTTTGACTATTCCTAAGGTTCACGTCCGTCCGATAGAAAGAATTTGACATTCTCGCCGAACACTCTTCAGGAGTACGCTCTTGCCGCAGTTTTTCGTTGTGGTATCGCTCAATTCAACGATCGTAACATTATATTCCACTTAGTGGCTAATGATTACGAATCTCGGTGAGATTCGTTACGGTTTGAGTTGAAGTGCGAATTTGTGCGAATTTATTCAATTATTGGGCAGTGGTGTGTTACAAAACAACAATAACAACATGAATGTCGCCAAGAAGATGCTCGAGATTTTGACGTCTTCCGCAGCCTTAGTGCGGCGTGAGAGCGAGTATCGTGAGTGGGTGGGAGAAGGGTGCACGCAATGTATGTCGCTGATAACGCAGTACGTGGAGAACACCAAAGACACTGTATCCATCGGCCGAAAACAGCATATTGTCTCGATTCTGTGCAGAATACAGCACCTGAAAGCATATATGACCAACCGATTTTCATACATGGGTAGTGGTATGAGCAGATCACGAACAGCAGCAGCAGCAGCAGGACCTTCCACCCTTGTTTGGGAGCACATTGAATCGACATTCAAAAACCGCGTCATCACAGGTGCAGTAATAAATACCAAACACATCGAGCCAAAAACCTTCCTCCGCGATGCCCATAGAATGGTGGAGAGTCAGATAAATGATGCCATTAGCACATATAAAAGTGTCAAGGTGAATGTGAGGCTAGAAGCCGAATTCGGGCTGAAAAATGGCACATTTATAAAAGGTTTTAATACGCGTAACACCGAACTTTATACCGCGAGTGATGTGAAACAGTGGTACTCGGATCAAGTGGAGCGTCCGGTTCTCGCAGCAATGTCGGAATTCGAGGAGCGTGACAGTGGATGGACCTTACACAAAATATTGCACTTAATGGTAAATATTAACAAACACAAGCCATTAAGTGCAGGTTGTCACATTCACCTGCCAGAGTTGGTGCGAAGGAAGAAAGCGGTAATAAATATCCAGTGCGACGATGGGGCATGCTTCTTCTGGGCAATTATGGCGAGTCTCTATACAGCCAAACAAAACGTGTGCAGGACAAGCTCTTACCCAGCGTATAGTGATCACCTTGATGTCACCGGCATTCAGCTTCCAGTACACTTGAAGCAGATTGTGCTGTTTGAAAAAAAGAATGCGATCTCGATGAATGTGTTCGGGTGGGAGGACAATATGTGCGTGCCCCTAAGGATAACAACAGATATGCAGAAACAACATGTGAATCTGCTCCTTATTGAAAACCATAAATCAGCGGGGGATCATCAACACCAGCATCATCATTATACATGCACCAATAACATGTCTAGGCTGGTGTCTGCACAATTATTGAAACACAAAGAGGTAAAACATGTGTGCAACCGGTAAGTCATATTTTTCAGAAGTATTCTTTGTAACTAGTGCTCTTAGTAAAGAAAACTCCTACTATTACATGTTTGCTTTTTCAGATGTCTACATTATTTTTCATCGTCTGAAAAGTTGGCAACTCACGCGGACGACTGCGGACAGATGCCGGAGTGTAAAGTGGTGCTTCCGATTGAGGACGAAAAGTGGCTGAAATTTAAAAACCATCGAAATCAGCAGAGAACACCATTCATTATTTATGCGGATCTGGAGTGCCTGCTAGTAGACATCGATGGCACGATGACGACGACGCCCACGACCACAACGACGACGACCACGACGCATGAACCAGCATCAGGTAGGTTGAATATATATCAGCAACATAAGCCGTTCAGTGTTGGTTATTATGTTCATTGTACGTACGACGATTCGTTGTGCCGGTATCGCTCTCATCGCGCTGCAGCGGGATGAATGCAATGGTTCGCGCAGGAGTTATATGATTTGAGCCATAATATTAAAGCAATACTAGACAAAGTAATTCCTATGACTCGCCTCACCGACGAGGAGAAGCAGTCTTTTCAACGAGCGACACACTGTCATATATGCTCGAAAATATTCACTTACGGGGGGAGGAGAAGGTGCGCGACCATTGCCATCTTACTGGAGCTTATCGAGCCGCTACACATTCCAATTGTAATTTATCGTACCAAATACCGTACACCGTACCGGTAGTATTTCATAATTTATCCGGATATGACGCGCATTTCGTAATTACCGCACTCGCTAATGCTTTCGAGGGTCAGATCGATCTTCTTCCATTGACGAAGGAGAAATATATCTCCTTCACTAAACATACAGTTAGCGCAAAAGAAGAATATCGATCGTACGGGAAAAATATTAACAAGAAGAATATGCATGTAAAGTTCAGATTTATAGATTCCTTTAAATTTCTCAGTGCAAGCCTCGATAAGTTATCCTCATACTTGGGGAAGGAACAGTTACGTATCTTACGTAAAGAATTCCCGCATCTGAATCAAAATGATTTCGATCTTTTGACGAGGAAGGGCATCTTTCCATACGATTACCTAACATGTTACGGCAAACTTAGCGAGGAGCGATTACCGGCACGCGATGCGTTCTACAATCGTCTAAGCGATAAAACGGTAACCGACAATGAATATCAGCATGCTAGAAATGTTTGGTCGCGTTTTAGCATAAGAACATTGGGCGAATACAGCGACCTGTACATGAAGACGGATGACTGCTGTTAGGCGATGTATTCGAAAACTTTCGGGGGGATTGTATCTCAAGTTATAATTTAGATTCGGCACATTATTATACACTTCCCGGTTTCACGTGGGATGCCATGCTAAAGCACATTGGTATCGAATTTGAACTTCTCACGGACGTCGATATGTTACTATTCGTCGAGCGGGGGATACGCGGCAGGCTGAGTCAGTGCTCGCACAGATACGCGCGCGCGAATAACAAATACCTGTCCTTGTACGATCCAGCAAAACCCTCTACATACTTGATGTATTTCGACATCAATAATCTCTATGGTTGGGCAATGTCGCAACCTCTGTCGTATGGAGGTTTTCGCTGGGTCGACGAGGTGCATAAGATTGATGTAAATTCCCTTCCACTGGATGGCCCAGGAGGGTACATTCTAGAAGTGGATTTAGAGAATCCGCGCGAACTTCACGACTCGCACGCCGATCTTCCGTTCTGCCCCGACCACGAAAAAACCAAAACGTTTATAAGTAAGACGCGTTATGTGATACACTACCGATATCTGCGGCAAGCATTGAAGCATGGCTTAAAGATGTCCAAGGTGCACCGTGTTCTCGAATTCAAACAGTTACCATGGTTAGGCGAATATATCGCAATGAACACCAGGTTCCGTACGATGGCGACCTGCGAATTCAGCAAAAATTTATTTAAATTAATGAATAATGCTGTCTTTGGAAAAACCATGGAGAACGTACGGAACCACACAAATGTTAAATTGTTTACTGAATGGGAGGGGCGGTACGGTGCCGAGGCTGCAATCGCAAAGCCCAATTTTCATAGTCGTACGATATTTTCGGAAAACCTGGTGGCTGTTGAATTAAGAAATGTTATCGTTAAATTCTTCAAACCTTTATATGTCGGTATGTGCATTTTGGACATTGCAAAAACACGTCTGTACGAGTTCCATTACGATCACATGCTTCCATGCTTTGTTGACAGGTGTAGGGTAATGTACACAGATACCGACAGTCTTATTTATGTAATAGAGTGTGAGGATGTGTATGATCACGTGAACCGTAAGTTGGACAGATTCGATACCAGCGACTACTCCGATGGTAATCCATACAATATTCCCCGGGTTAATAAAAAGGTGCCGGCTCTAATGAAAGACGAGAACCACGGAACGGTTATGACCGAATTTGTAGGACTTCGTGCAAAAATGTATGCCACCCGGGTACATAGTAGGGACGAATGTGACAAAACAATCAAGGGAAAAAGAAAATTGTTACAGCTACCTGTATAGACTTCGAGGACTACGTTGGATGCCCCGAAGACCATACAGAGAAAATAGTCCACCAAAATTCCATTCGATCCCTACGGCACAATGTATATACGATTAGTCAGGAAAAACTTGCCCTCAGTCCCCACGATGATAAAAGATAAAAGATGCCCGGCACGTCGAGCAAGCTGGCCCACGAGTCCAGCAGGTAGTGCAGGGACTGGCGCTTCAAGTCGGCCCTCATCTGTGTGGTGAGCAAACCCCTCTGCCGCGCATCGGCAAGGTCTCTGTAATAGAGACCTTGCGAGCGGGCTACGATCTCCCATGGGGGAGATCTGGCCACCACACTGGCTGCACGGTGGGATACAGTTCTGTACCCCCGGCAGGTCCTGATGGCTACACGACGGTGTAGCCAGCCCACCCGAACTCGGCTAGCGGCGTTGCCAGCGCCGCATAAGGCCTCGGACCATACCGGGGAGCCGTACAGAACTTGCGCCCTGACGACTCCACCGTACAGCCGACTGACTTTTTCGAGAGGGCCCCCGAGGTTTGGAAGAAGCCGCCATAGCGCGCTGACCGTCTGTTCCGCCCTGGGGAGGATCCTCTCGGAGTGCTCCTTGAAGCGCCAGCGGTGGTCGAGGTGAACTCCGATGTACTTAAAGTACCCCTTCACCTCGACCAGGGTGTCACGCACCATGAGCCGGGCCTCCGGCAGCCCGATGTGCAGACCCCGAGGACGGCTGGTCCAGGCCGCCTCGGTTTTCTGCGGGGCTACGCGGAGACCCAGGCTCTCCACCTCGGCCACGACCCGCGTGGTTGCCAGACCCGCGAGACGGCTCGTCCTTCTCCAATCCTCCTCGCTGGCCAGCACTTGGGTGTCGTCTGCATAACACAGCAGCGCTGTGCCAGCGGGGAGGTGAGCCCGCAGGACCTTGTCGTACCCGAGGTTCCACAGGAGGGGTCCCAAAACCGACCCCTGCGGAACACCACGGGCGACGTCCCTGACTCCCCACCGGCCGCCGCCGGCCGGAAAGCCGACGGTCCTGTCCAGGGGAGGGAGTTGAAGGCATTGACGATGTGCAGCGACACCGCCAATGCCACCTCACCCCGGGAGGTCGCCGCGTCCGCGAAGGCCCTAACACGAGTGATGGCGTCAACCGTGGAACGGGCCTCGCGGAACCCGAATTGACTCTCGCTCAGATCGGGCCCCACCCCGGACAGGTGCTGGACGAGTCGGTTGGCGATTACTCGCTCAAACCACTTTTCCGACTCGTCGAACAGACAAATCGGCCGGTAGCCGACAGGGAGTCGGCGGGCTTTCCCTCCTTGTGGAGAAGGACGAGCCGCGACTTTCTCCAAGCCCTGGGGAAACAGTCCATCCCCAGCCGAAGAAACCCCCTTTTTTTTATCGCGGAGAAAATCTCTAACGGATAACCCGCCTCTCTGGGGGGAGAGACGGGGTTATGTGGGGTTCGCACCCACTAAAAACTCCGCGGTGACCTCACAGGCATGCTGGAGCGGGCCCTGGAAAAACCGGAGGATGGCACCAGGACCCGCTCCTGCCTCGGCACCGGGCGTGCCACATACCCGGGGGGAGTTGTCCCCCCCCTTTTGGGAACTACCCAAGATGTTGGGTAGAAGGCGGGCCACACGCCAACCACCCCTTCACGCGGCCGGTTGATCTAGGAGGGTCCCAGCCCCCCAGCTGAACCCCTCACCGACCGCGCGGATGTTGATGCGCCGCAGGAGAGCCGTGGCTCTCTCCCGCGGCCGCCCCCCGTATAGATATTCGTGACGGAAGGGCAAGGGAGGAGGAAGCACCGTCATGGTGCCTGGAGGTCGGGCCTCCTCCTCCTTCCCCGGCCCCTCCGCCCGGGGGGCCCTCTCCGCTTGGTCGTCTCCTTCGCGAGCATGATTTGGTCGCAGAAGGTGACGACCGAGCCCCACTGATCCGCGCTGTCGAGCATCTTATCAACGATGCTCGACAGCGCGAGATTCTCCCTAATAACGCCGACCAGGACGGCGCGTTGCTCAGCCGACGCTGAACAGTGTTCCAGCATGTGCAGCCGAAGAAACCCCTACCCAAGAACCAACAGAAACCCCTGATGAAGGAATCCAAGCACTTAATATGCCCATCACAATGTGCGAACTAACTGCAACCACCAAATTATGCAAAAACTCCAGCCCCGGTCCAGATGGTATACCAAACATTCTAATGAAACATCTTCCACCTAAGGCTCACAAGATCCTTCTAACAATCTACAATCAAATCTTCTCTTACCATCTCTTCCCTGACAAGTGGGAAGAAGCAATAGTCATCCCAATCCTGAAGACAAATAAAGATAGACTCCTTACAGGAAATTACAGACCAATCTCCCTAACCCGCTGCGTCTGCAAAATTTTAGAAAAAATCCTAAACAAAAGACTAAAGTGGTTCTTAGAAGAAACAACCTCATACCATCAGAACAAAACGGATTTCGAGAACACCACTCCACAATGGACAATTTAACATTCACTAAATTCACCATCGCCAAAGCCTTCCATAAAAAACAACATGTCCCAGCGATATGTCTTGATATTGAGAAAGCCTACGATATGGTCTGGAGATAGCATCAGCCAAAGCCTCCATGACCTAAAGATAACAGGAAACATCCTCATATTTATCAAAAACTTTCTAAAAGAGAGATTCATAAGAGTCCGCGATAAGGGAATACTCTCCACTCAATCAACCTTATCAAATGGAGTACCTCAAGGCTCAGTTATGAGTGTCACCATCTTTCTAATAGCCATCAACAATGTCTCAAAATCCATTCTCAAACCAGCAAAAGCTACGATATTCGCCGACAACATCACAATTCTAATATTAGGCAAAAACCACTCCACCACACAAAACCTAGCCCAAATTAATTTAGACAGGATAAACAAACTCTCACAAGAAATGGGTTTTACTATTTCAAAAACAAGTCACCCTGGGCGGACTCCTTCTCCCTCAGAGCAAGACGATCCGGATCCTAGGCCATACGTTCGACGCCACCAGACTCGCATGGAAACAGCATATTAAAGAATTAAAAACCAACTGCACAAGAAGGCTGGATATACTCAAAACTCTATCAGCAAAAAATTGGGGAGTGGACTACACAGTGCTTTCCAACTCCTACAAAGCACTAGTCAGATCGAAACTAGACTATGGGTCAATTATATACAACTCGGCAAGCAAAAAAATCCTAGAGTAGTTAGAATCCATTAATAATTCGGCAACGAGAATAATCACAGGAGCCTACTGCACCAGCCCTATCGCAGCCCTACTAAGCAAAGCCAAGCTATCATCGTTGGAAAACCGGCGCACCCTACTAACCCTATATTATGCGGCAGCTATTGCAACATCCCCACGAAATCAAGCATATAAAAATGTTTACCCAAACACTCAAAACGATACCTACGCTGTTACGAGCCAGGCTTCGCGAATCCTAAATATGCTCTAAGATCGTGCTAAGGACTATTTCACCTTAGCCAGACTCGAGTCTTCTACTTCCCAATCGGCCCTATATCAATCCTGGGATCGTGCTAAGGGGTATTTCACCTTAACCAGACTCAGGCCCCTATTCTCCTATTAACCCCTTTATACTAGTTACTTCCAAATAACTTAGAACAGAACTTGGGATCGTGCTAAGGGCTATTTCACCTTAACCAGACTCAATCCTGCTCATTGATCATGAAAGAATGCCCTGGGCTAAAGTTAAACCTTACTATTGCTCGCCGGATACACCTTGAGCGGTAAAAGTGTATCCTCGTGGGGTCTTTTATTATTCCTTTCCTTATATGTGCTTATTTAAATCAAGGATGACTGAACAGGAATTTCCAATAAAGAAGCAATGATTTTGTTAATAAAAACTAAAACAATGATCAGTATATTCTGAATGAAAATACAATACAAAAATATAATAATGAGAGTTTCAGCGGAAGTGAAATGTTGTTACAATATACTTAAACTGAGTTCGTATTACGTTACGATATTGAACGGGGGAGAAACTGACGAAAGAACTGTGACTTGCCTAACGATCGCGATATGACACGATGTACGTACGGTAATATTGACTGGTTTCGAAGGAGACTAATGCTCGATCTACTACGATGTTCTTCGTTGGTCCGAGTGACAGAGCTTCGGTGTCGATGAGAGTTTGGAACTGATTCCCCCTGAGTTCCAGAAATAAGGGTTTTATATACCCGAAAAATCTAGTGAAAAGGGGTATGGGAGTGTAGGGCGCCAAGGGAGTCTGACTATGCTTGAGTTCTAGGAACAACACAGATGCACCAAGTGCACGCTGCGTTGCTCCCCTACTAGAAACCGATTAAAACTAAAGATAAGACGGAACGAAGGAGTCGAAGTCACAGTTTTAAGGCTCGAAAAATACGCAGGAATATTCTATGTAGGAGGCTAGCGAGTTATAATTATTGAATCTACGTATGAAATAATGTTAAGAAAAGTAGTCCGAGAGGGTCAATATGTAACAACGCCACCCAACCCCATTTACCAAAACCGATTAACATATGAACGGGAACATGCTTGAACGAACTGCAAATCGACATCCCTTCACTAATGACAAGAAGGCACACAAAGTTCCCTCCCTGGACTCTCCAGAACCTAGAAACAAACAACCCAGATGAAGAACCCAATAAAAATCCAGATCAACAGGGGGATACAACCGGAAATCAAGAAACAACAAACCACAGACCGATCCCTATATTCTACTTGATAGTCGTCAAATTCAACTCTAACACTACTGCAACTATTCACATACATATAACAACCCTGAAGTATAAACTCCCCCAAGAATATTCAATTATCTCCTCTGAACTCTACATCATACTCAAGGCACTAGAGCACTGAATAGAACACAACAATACAAAAATACAAATAACCCTGATATCAAAATCAATAAAACTATCCAACACCCCCTGGTTCAACAAATCATCGAAGTTATGAATAGCAAGCCTCCTCAAACAACCTCTCTAACAAGAATCCTCCCTTTTCCTGAAATAATAAGTGAATTAAAATCTAAAGACACCGAAATAATCCACCCAACAATTACACAAATCCCACTCCTACTCGAAGATTTCCGAACTCAGATTAAGCAAAAGTCTCAACTATACGCTGACCAACAATGGGAAAACTCGAGAGCGACCCGCACACATAAGATCCGGCTAAACACCTTCCAATCAAGCTCAGCCCTACTTTTCAGCCGCAAGTGTAACCAGACACACACTCCCTTTCCTCTCCCGAGTTTCTTGGGGTGTCCCTGGTCCTGGTCTGCCTCTGTTCGCCCGGTCGCCACCTAATTTTACGTTTAGGAACGTGGAACTTAGGTCCCCTTTTTGCCCCGAGTGCACCCCGGGAGGTTGCGGCGCAGCTCCAGTTAACTTTAACTTATTGATCAGCGCACGCGGAACCCCTAATATTCTGCACTCACCTGGTGGTTAATTCTGAGCCACGTGCTAACGTTCTCCGCCACGGTGCTCCTCCGCTCCCGAAGTGACCCTATCTAGGTGACTGGGAAATCAGGAATAAATATAATTTCCACACCTTATAAACCAGAATTCCGATATTGTTTATTGTCTTCCCCAGTCCTCCGCCTGCGGTTTTCCCGTGACAACTTTTATAATAATACTATCGGCCACCTTCGGCCCACTCGGTTTCGCAATCTGCTAGTCACCGACACGATTTTGAGGGAATGGACGATGGTTCCGTGGTGCCCACTGGCTGTACGTGAACCCGTGCACTATTCCTATACTCTGCTTAACGCGCGAACCGCGGAGTCTCTCTGGTACCTTCTCGTTAGGATTCTCTATCGCGACTGCTTCTTCATGGCCCCCGAACTCGCCATCTCCTCAACTCCCGTCTGTGCCCTCGTCTTGCCGCCGGCATTCATATTTTGCAGTGTCATCATGAGACCATCGTCCATTTTCCTATCAATCAAACTTCCGCCATAGCGACAAGTCGGCTTCCGGGGTTTGCCAGGCGGTTACACAAGGACGATACCAAACTGACGGGGAAATATTCGTGGACGCCCATTAGACAAGACGCTATACATATAGAGTCAGAGGCTATAGAAAAGTTTCCCTTCTGCCCATTTCCTCTAAATGCAATTTGTAACATTTAAAACACTACCTCTCTGTACTCCAAAACCTACCGGTTCTAGAAAATGAGATTATCCTGCCTATGTATTGATCCTAGTATCCTAATGTATAACCGTTTTCTTAAATAAACCCTGTTCTAGTTAAATTCCTGTGTCCTACCTGTTCCTTATGGCTACAATTTAAAAAAGATAACCGTTTTCTTTAAAAATAGTAGATTGTGATACAAGTGCGGAAAGTGGCCAATTTCCAGATGCGTGAAGTTGCTGCATGAGCCGATGGCGTAGCGGCATTGACAGGAGGACGAGTGTGGAAGTTGTCGCACGAGCCAAAGGCGAGTGTGATAATCACACGATTCCTCCTGTCAATGTCGCGTACGCTAAGGCGAATGATTTAAATTCCTTACGCACTAGTAGGACACTATATTTTAAGAATACATGCTGCGAAAGTTTACTTTAAGTGAATCGACAAAAAACGAAGTATGATTTCTATTGCTGGTTGGATCGACAGATTAACATATGTCTCTGAACTTAGCAGAAAATGTAACAAAATACCGTTAATCATTTGTTTCTCATTACCGCACTAGTGCGGTAAAGCAATCGATGAAATGAAATAAAATGCTACTTTCAGCACGCGAGCAGTAACAGAGTGAATACAGATTAAAGTGCGGGAATCAGCCACTTTCTGCTCAATACGCAGGCCTCGAAAACTGAACTTTCGCGCCATGCGTTGCATAAAACAATGTACAAACTCCAACTGCCCATTCCAAATCGAACACTTAGTAAACTGCAACCGCCACACAGAAGAAAGAAGAAACTTCAACCTGCCGACCGATCTGCAAATCATCCTAAACAACAAGGAACTATCGACAAATTTTCTCTCATACCTCAAAGCAATAGATTTATACAAACAAATTTAAACCACTACCCACACAACTATTTCAAATATTAATCTAACTTACCCAATGTAAATACTTTCTGTGGTCACTAATAAACAAAAATGGTGGATGGTAACCTATATTAAATAAACTATAAAAAAAAACACTGCTTGTAAGGATCGGAATAGATGATATCGAATGGTTAGGAATAATAACAACTGATACAAATATGAAAGAAGAGATCTTATATTTCTATGCAACAGTACAAAAGAGAAAATCACGTCATGATGCTTGCTGGGCGTTTTTCAACCCAAGCTTTAATGGATGGAATTGCGAGGACTTTTTCCCTTAACTGTTTTAGATTGTCGTATTTTTCTAGCATATTAGGGAATATCCACTCGAAGACCTCCTGGAGTGCGACGAAAGTGAGGTCGGCCCAAGTGAGTGCTCCACCGATGAAGTAACTACCGTTCTGTTTCACTTGAGCATCCAAGCGCCCGAGGTACACGGGGAGGATTTCCATTGCTATCTTCCTCTTCTCCTCTTTAGCCTTCGGGTCTTGCTCGAAGTGGAAGGCAGCCAATTCTAAAATATAGTCGCATTGTAATAAAGGCTGTTTAAACGCAAGAACGTCTTTTCACCCTTGAAAATGACTATACATTTATAGCTATTCTTGAGTGTCTGTTTATATTTAGAGACAAGGGTTTTCATTTTTATGATCATTTTGTCCAAATAGGCTGGCTGTGTGAACACTCAAAAGACTCAAAAAGAATTGTAAAAGTATAGTTATTTTCAAAGATAAAAACCTTTTTTTGTGTCTAGAAAGATGTCGTTTCGTTAAAAACTTAAATTTTGACAATTAGTTGAGTTGCACACTTGCTTTAAATGTCTAACCTTTTCTTAGTCCATAACACTTTCTGAACTAGCACTCTCAGTAACACACAATCAGTCAGAGGCAGTAATTACAATATTGATTTTCGGATTCATAAATAACATATACAATGAACTGTTACTACTTTTGTGTGAAGATCACATGAATTTATGTTTTCCTGTTATTTTTAACGAGAACCAAGAAAAGCAGGTGCGTGGCATGATTGGTGCCAAATTAGCTTATTGTTAGCTCAAATTAAACTTACTTTGACGCAGATCATGAATGTTGTCAACAGTAGCATCAATTTCGAGCGCTTCCCAGTCGTTCTTTCCAGTAAGACCCACCAGCTTAGCCACATAACGAGCGATAGCAACGGATTGGTTAATTTTCTTGCCGTCTACCTCAAGTACCGGCACCTGTCCAAAAGGCGTTGCTAGAAAAGCATTAAAAAACGTTCTTAAATAGTTATTGCAATCATTTCTACTTTCTTCTTTTCCCTGCGATATTCTTTCAGCAATTTCGACATTTTCGCAGACAACTATGGTCGTATTAATTATGGAAGCTTCGGAGACAATTAAGAGAAACCGTAATGGCACTTTAGTTAATGTCATTTTCATCAAAATCAGTGGTTTCAATGGAACTTTGATTGACTGGGGCTTAATATAATTACTAAATAATTCAACTAACAATTTGTTTTTTTAAAACTTTTAGAAAGAGCAATGATTAATAAACTCCTCAAAGAGTGACGAATAATTATTTTTGTTCCCCAAATGCAGGCACTATTTTCCAAATGCTTTCATTAAATATGTTAAATAGCTTTTTAGGATCTTGCTGAGAAATTTCATTATGATTACTTCATTGAATCCTAAAGTAATGGGCCGACTGAATTCTTTCGTAATATGTAATTTTTGTAAAGAATTTTTTCTTTGACCGGCGAAATGTTATTGTGAAGATTTTGCATTGTGTAGTGGTTCCTTTGTGTAAAAATTCGATTTTGCAGAGGATTATTACTTCCGCTACAAAAACAAATTTACTTGGCACTTTTGCATGTTTTATATCTTTTTGTGGGATAATACTTACTGGGCTTTATTTTTGGCCAGTCGGCTCGTATGAAGCGTACATCTTCGTAATCGATGCCGCCATAAGCGAAGAGGAAGCGGATTGGCTCTGCCAAGCCCGTGACAGAAAAGTACGTCAACTTGTAGTGCGGCATTTTTACGCAACTGTAAATAATATCAAGAATTTATTAATGCTTGAGTAAAATTCAATTCATATTGATTTGGAGAACTTAATTTCAAGTGCCAAATATCAATGTTTAATTGATAAAGTTTAAAAAAATATATATAAAAACCGATTCACTAATGTTTCGTATTCGTTTTTTGATACTATGTTCTTTCAATACTGCATTCGTGTGTATTCGGAAAGAAGAAAAATTATATTGGCTTGGAATAATTACTTTATTTATAAATCATTCGATACGTCGAGAAGAATCTCCTGATTGTAATAATTTCGCATTAGTAAAATTCTCTAGCCCCGCTCACTTGTCTTTCCCGATGAATTTATTCTTTGAGCCAAAGGGGAAAACTGTGCATGTGGATTCAAAAATCAACATTTCAGTAACCAGTGAAAATAGGAAGAATCTAGGTTAGATAGGTTAGAACACAAAAAAAAAACTGTAATTTTTATTGAAAATGCGTGAAAATTACCGTCTTTCTTATTTTATACAAAATTAATTATTTTACAGTGACCGTTATAATTTTAATTGAAAGCACTCGAATAAACAGTATTTTCATTTCATACATTATTTTAGGTTTTTAAACATAGGGATTACTAAGTTAAAGGGGGACACTTATAATGGCTTCTAGTGAACTACTGAACTGCAAAACCCGAAATATGTAGTATTCATTTCGGGTCACATTTTATGCCCATGAAATTTTTATCAAAATCAGACCGACATTTAATCCCAAATATTTTTTGTGACCTTCATCTTTTCGTTAATGTAGTTTATAGTGAGATGTACAACTTTGTTACTTGACACTGTTTTCCGTCACATTGTCTTAAGTTACATGATATTTTTATAGAACTACACAGTCTGTTCGTACACGCTAAGACTTGATATTATACTTTTAATATTAATGATTGTCAGTAGAAAAGTGTATGTTTCGTTATTTTGGGTGTTCAATATTTGTGCACAGTTTCAACAAAATATTATGTACTCAAAAAATGGAGTAATAATAAAAAGTATGTCCTACAATCAGTGTAACTTTCTTTGGAAGTTAACAGCTGTGCACCAATAAAATTTGTAATCTTGTAATTTGGAAGATATAACAAACAAAAAATAAATAACGATTGTTGACTGATTATTTTTTATTCGAAATCTTTTAGTAATCGAAATATAAGAGCCCTTTAGTATAAAGCAATAGTTTGGAGAAATAATATAATAAACAATACAAAATAATGGAAATATCAATTTCAAATATCATATCAATATCAGTTCTTCATCCACGACGAATACGTCATGTATGAACAATATTCTGCAATTTGGCATTGCATCCTTCTAACACTCCAACCTCTTAGCAAAAAATCATTAAGGATTATTTTTAAAGACATGAAAAGGGCTAAAAGTTACCGACGCTAACTCTGGCCATTTCACCGTCGGTATCAAGAGAGGGCAGCACTGACTTGCATGCAACCGTTGAGAATCACTGATCGGTCCTAATTTGAAATCTGCACTAACCGACGCATGAGAATTCAGAGTGAGAGGATTTTCTGCGTGCCTATGCTCGGCCTTGAATATCTCTTGATTGCGTTTAATGGTATATGATCAGAAACACCAAAACATTGTTGCATCGTTGATAATATGTATGCATAAACAAACCGTTTATGTTCGAGCGTTTCCTGATAATGATTACCTAATGACCCAGTTCTTATAACCGCATAATATATTTGATAATATTACAGTTACTGATTTTATCACTTTTTTATCTTTATAATGTTATCGTCGCCTCTCGAATCATCGGCCATTACAGTAAGTTATTTGCCTAACTTTCCCCTAATCATGCATTGATAATTTTGTAGATTTTACAGGTATCTTGAGATTTATTAAGTCTGCTACTTTTTTCTTTTCATGTTTTCCTAGTGTAAACCGTTAACTCACGTACTTATAAATCTTTAGACAGAGCGATATTAGGGTCAAATCCCAAGTCTGCGTAAGTATGAGTGAGAGCACTCGAAAAAAATAAAAAAATAAAACGTGGAACAAATAACTGAAAACGATTTTGTCAGATTTGGTGGGCGATAACGATTATTGATGGAATACTAAGCGCAAAGTGATTTGAAAATAGCTGGCTGAGTTTGATTGTATTTGTTAGTGTGTATTATTCATGTACCTGTCATTGCAAACCAAAAGAAGGAGATTGCATATCTACACTTTTTCAGTCAGTCTCAAAAAACTAGTATCACATAACCAATATGTGCGTGTACATACAAGTTTTCTTGATATCTTGCCATCCAATAACGATATGATAGATTGCCACTTATCATACATCTATTTTAGACATGCGATTGTACTTTTTTGAGAAATAGGATTGAATTGGAAAGACTATTACTCTACATAATTGAATCTGCCTATGCTTGAGGAAACAAACAAACATTCTGTGATCGCAAAATATTTTGTATCCTTCATATTACTAGTGAATATATATATTGTAATACACAACTTGATATTTATCAATATTGCACTGGCTAAGTTGCACTTTTATTCAGTTATTCCCCCACAGATGAATTCCACTATAGTCGGATGTAGATTAAACAGCGTACAGGTTAAGGTACTTACGTTTCCTGATGACTTCAAGAGGTCCAAAGTAGATGCACGATAGTCGGCGGAATACCACTGTTCGGATTTCAGCTCTGCTTTCTATGTTACCTCTTCATTCCCTCCTACTCTGTAACGCGATTGTAGTGGGATTGATTTCATGCGGAATCATTGGTCCACTCCCCACACATCTGTAGATTTCGATAAAACTTGAATATCATGTTCTTGAGCTGTAATCAGGAGTAGAAGGGGAGGGGTTTATGACATCATTCTCCCAGATGATGACTCTTCTAGTCTGACTTGCAAGTTTCTGTCTTGTCATTCATTCTAGTTGAGAGTATCGTAGGAATTAAGAATTAATTTCGAATTATAACGCTTAAGCGAAACGAAACTTGCCGGATGTAATATATAAAATGGGAAGGACTTCTGCCCTAAGAAAAAGGAGACGAATTCATCCTTAGATTGACTTTTGTGTTATCTGTACGAAAACTTGAATCTATAAAATAACTGTCACTATGTTGTATCCATTAATTGCAATGTAAACACAGTATAAAAGGTTTTCAATCGTTCATATTGATAATATACTATTTATAATTTAATATAAAGTACAAAGCTCCTATTGTCACTTTCGTACAACATATTTTTGGTTTTGCTCATCAGTACATAAAATTCAACAATTCTTGACTTTAACTTAAGTTTTTAACAAGGAAGTTATCATTTTAAAAATTATTAAAAAGACAAGATTATGTTGAGTTTAAGAAATGATTATCTTTGCCATGTAGATGGATTGGAACTTTTCACTAACTTGTACAGTTTAAATTGTTGCACATAGATGCGTCATAGATGCACAGTGATCAGCATATAAGTAAGTAACATTTGAGAATAACCACACACAACAAACACTTCTCAGATTCAAGTAAAGTTATTTTTGTTCGCAAATGTCAATTATATTTTTATATATTTATAGTTTATTTCATTTATAGTTTAACAGTACATATGCTTGAAATATTTACTACAGTTTTGCGAATATTTCCTTGGATAACATAGTAATATTAATGTAGTAATGAATAATAATAGCTAAATGTTAATAAAACTGATTTAAATAGTTTAACACTTTCCACAAATATTAACCACAGGTTTCTTGCTGTGGCAATGTCAAATTACAACTAACAGCTAACGGTACACCAGCATCGTTTGATCCGAAGTTTTTTGGGCGGAAGTATAGTATTGTTTGAATTATTAAAATTGAAACCACCAGAAAGTGATTAAAAAACAAACAAACGCCGAGTAGTTTCGTGCCCAGTAAAATAATAACTTCCTGTAAATATTATAGTATTAATCAAATTCATTTTTTTACATATATTCTATAACTGGGCGATTCTGGAAGTTTGCTCGGTAAGGTAAAAAAAGTTTAATCTCGATCAGTTTATCTGTCGCACACATATTGTTGAACAAACATCTCCAAAAATATACGCGACGAATTAAAACTCTTCTCCTTTTCAGAATTACGTAAAAAGAGCCGGTACTTAACACGGTTCATATTGTAGATTGTCTTTGTGAAATACATTCATTTGCAAAATGTATCACGATTCTATTGTCGCCTCAGCTTCCACAAACTCCAAAATTTAATTTTGTAACTTTTATGCTTTCAGTGAGCGTTATCAACGGATGAGATATATTCTTGACGCGTAGGGTTGAGAGAGACTTATCAACTTCTTGCCGTATTATTATTATTATTATATGCTTTTATATTAAATCGTACTCTCTGTCTTTTTTTTACTTTGCTATTGACGGAGATAGTATAATATAGTAGGAGATCTATGATTCCTATTCCACTGGCCTTCTTTTTAATTCAAAATTAAAATAAAACTTTTATATAGCATGTCCTGCAAACTAATTATCCAAATGAGTAAACCAACGTAGTTTGCATTACTTAGAAAGATAGCATCCTTGTAAAAGCAAAATACCAATTATGTATTTTCCAGATCCTTAAGCAACAGAAAAGTGATTGAAATAGCGTATAATAATTACGAAACATTTGTACGAAATATTATTTTACATTGCAAATGTATACAAAAGCAGCATACTAGAATGTGCAAAATAACGAAATACGGATTAGGGGAAAATTACATAATAGCAAACCGAAAATATTGTTATAAATTACCATTACGTTATTTTATTCCTGACTCTGTTTCGTCATTTTAGTACGCTGCTTTTGTTACAATTTTGTAATACAAAATATATTTTAAAGAAATATTTTGTAATTATTATAATTAGCCTGTCAATCAATGGGGCAGTGATCAAGGTGTCTCCATTGGAGGTACTTTTCACGGGGTTGCTATTAAAGCTCTCGACCTTAATAAAGCGGGCGATATCTCGAGCACTCGATATCTTCAACCCTCGGGCGAACACTTCAATCAGCCTGCTTGATTAATTCTTCCGTAAATAACGTCCGAGGCGAAAGTTCAAACACCCTACGAATGAGGAGAGCTTGCTCGACGTCTTCTTTCTTCGTAAGTGATTGAGCAAACTACTTTCCTGTTGGCGGCAAGATACCGGCTGCTCTTGTCACAGATGATTAACACTCGAAGAAATAAAACATAATAATTGAAACAATATTTTTTGATATGCTGTTCTATTACAAACGAGTTAGAAAAAAAGCATGTTAAAATGTGCTCTATTAACCTCAAATGCTTATATGAATTAGCAGTATCTTCTTCTATCACCAACTGTATTTCGTTATTTTAAAGGTTGTGTACACTTTTTTTGTAACATGTTTGTAATGTAAAAGCACATATCTCACTTTATCAAATTTTTATATTTAACACCCATAAATGATTGTAAATAATACAAAAGAGTTGTGTCAACAGAAACACGGCGTCACCAAGCGGTCACGTCATCCAAGGATCCAAGTAGTAAGAGTGGTCAACTTTGTTTAACTATACTGATCAAACGAGAACTTCCTTTCTTTACAAAATTTTATTAACAGGTGTATGATATTGCAAGAATATACACAACAGTAACATTGCAACGTATGTTTACCGCATTCATATTTGGTTATTTGTTATCCCTACCCCTGTGAAGTTTTTCCAACAATTTTCATATTTCATGTCTAGCACAATATATTATAATGAGAAGCATAAATAAAATCAATTATTAAATTGCAAAACTTTTGTAAAATGCACTAAATAGTACGAAATAAATTATACCGCTATATAGAAGTCCAATCAATACGAGCGTCCCACGACTTCAATAGTTACATGACCAAGAATGTTGTAACAGCTAACCAAAATATTTTTCATTTTTTAGTAAATTTTAGTAAAACAAAGTACAAGTTAAGAATAATTGTTTATTGATTTTTATTTGTATAGTTTTTTGTCGTTTTACAGTTTTTTGAAACTATTGTTTGCACTTTCTTTTACACCCATCAGGACTTTCGATACTCATCCGGTTACACTTATACACTGGATAAAAAAAGTACCCGTACACCCAGTATTTTTGGAAAAAATGCTCTTGATGAAGAAAACTCTTGTTTCTAAATAGAGATACGTTTTCTTGTAGAATAAACTGCCATTCCTAAAAATTATTGTAAAAATACTGGGCGTATTTTGTAGGGACGCTCCTGCATATCTCGTGCATAAAGAGCTTTGCAGGAAAAATGTTTCTTGTGGTGATATAACAGTGAACTATAGTATCTTTAGTTCCTTATACAGGACGTGGTTCTGTCTTATCCCGTTTACTTCTCTTGCCCTGGATTCGCTAATATTTATTTGTCCTGCGAGGCACTCCTATCATTTCTGCATTTCTCTCGAGACCCATATCAGATTTGGTTCCGGGAATTATCTTGACTGCAGCATCCGAATATCACATTCCATAGAATAATTGTCGTACATGTTTTCTGCGGTGTAATGCGGCATCGATTGGCCAAGCTTTAATATTTCTCAAGTTTCCTCGTCTTTCAATCTTGTTATGTTTGTATTACTTGATGTTTGAAAAATTCATGGAGACTTTAAGGTTAGTTAAGGTTATTGTCATGTTATTAAATATAAGAAATGACTATTTGTTGTCTGAATTTCTGTATCAATGAACAGTTATAACGAAAAAGAATTATCTCTGGAAGATTGTTTCTATTCAACTTACACTAATAATATAAACTTTAAAAGCTAAAAAAAGTAATATGAAATTTTGAGTTTTGTCTATTTTCAATGTTCGTATTTATAAAATAAACAGAGTCGTCGATGACACTTTGGAACTGATTCCCTCGTTTTCCATTAATATTTAGGGCTAATATACCCGAAAAACGCAGTAAAAAAGGGGTATGGTGGGAGTATAGGCGCCAGGGGTCTAACTATGCTTGAGGTCTAAGTATTTATGGGGGGTAAGACTGCACAGCTGCAGTGCACTCCTATTAGGGATTCGGAGGAATACTAGAGAGATAACGTGGACCGGAAAAGTCAAAGTCAAAGTTTTTAGGCTCGAAAAATACGCAGGAAAATCGTTTGCGGGAGATTAGTGAGCTAAAATTATTGAGTCTACGCATGAAGGAAAGGAGCCAAGTAGTGCGATGAGAATAAGTATGTAACACTGAAGAAGAACATTCACCTTCTTAAGAAAATGTATTTTTAAGCATAAGAAGAAGAAGTACAAGACAGGTATGAGGAATGAAAATTTTGTTAGCGGTGTGACAATTGTGACGAAATATACAAAAATGGAGCCAATAGGATATTCATTGCTTATGCATTGTTTTTATAAAAAATCTTGTTTTGTTTGTTTCTTTATTATTGCATCACGTTTTGCTTTATTTTTCTAATCTCACTGAATGAAATATTTTGGAAAACGTCAGAGTTCATTCCATTAATCAGACACACACTGTATAATTTTTTGAGATTTATAAATTTAAAATCCACATTGTAAATAATAAAATACCCAAAACGTGCCGGAAAAAATGATCATTTTATGTTGAAGGAGTCGCAGATCCACGATTATACTTCTGGAGTAAGTATATATTATTTATACTTCTAATCTCATTTCTTTATACTTTTTGGTTAGGTGCGTCATAATGCAAAGATTAAAAACCGATTTTTTGTCGCTTTTTATGTATCAAAGTAACTTATACAGCGAACTATTCTATATTCTTTATCAAATAAGTGTTTTATATAATGTTGAATGCTTTTACAAACAGCCATCCAGCGTAGGAAGTGAGGAAACTAAATAAACCGAACCAACTAAATTTACAACATGCTCTTTAGTTTCGTTTTTTAACATCAATTCTTTACAAAGTTTATAATGTAAAAAGAAAAATTAAACTGATGTTTAATTTTTGCCCTTTACTGCCTCCCAGTCGACGTATAAAGTTGAAACTTGACACGAATTGTTTTTTGATATGCTATAGAATGAGCCATCGCTAGACGAATTCTCTGTAGATATTTTAGTACTTTTCGCACATCTGTTTTTGATTGAATAATGGGCGGATATTATGAAGTCCATTTAAATTTGCTTTTTGGGTGTTAAATCTTGAACAAGTAGTTCTTAAGCGTCGTTGCATAGGTAAATTCTGATTATACGGTGATTTTTAAAAAATACATACAGTTGATCATGGCAGCTGATTTCTTGAGAAACTATTCTACATTGGTTTACAAACTTATACAATAAAAACGAGCGCAAGTTTCGCCCCAAGAGGTCTCACACTTTCCTTGTTAGTACTTGTTTGCCTTTGTATTCCCAACGACAAATTAAATCGGTATGGCATGAACTGTTTCACCAATTATGTCGATACTTCAAGCGTATCAATTTCCTCGTTGTCTGTCTATTGAATTATAACAGTATTCCTGTGTTGTACGAAATTTCGTGAAAGCTATAATCCGTCCAAAAACATTGAAATGTAAATAAAGCGCCAAGTAGTCTTGTCCCTCACCCCAAAAAAGATCTTGCCTCACAAAAAAATGTGCCACATTCCACAAAAATAACAGTGTGGTGAAACCAGCTCTATCAAGTTGACCAAAAACGTAAATCGATATCATTGAAAAGCCAAGTCTTGATTCAAACACTCTAATCCCAGAAAAGAATTGAATGGTAGTGCAGGGAATACAAATATTGTGCTTAATTGAATGAATATTCAAAAAAAACTAATGTCATACAAAACTAAATATTCTACAAACAAACAAGAACAGGAACAGGATTTGAGTGTAAAAACCAAACCTTCAGTTAGGAATATAAAACAAAACATATGTTAAACAATCGTGAAAATTAAATTAAAATATATATCTCTTCTGTTCGTTTAATTTATCAAAGAAAACGTAATGCTTGGGCCGCCCGGTTCTTCACAAATCGAGTTTCAAGTCTACATACGAATAGATGCAATCTTATTATTCAAATGATATCTTACATCATTGGAAATCGCTATTGTATTGTTAATGTGAGGATGTAAGATGGACAGTATTTTTTGGGGAACGTAATTTTCTTAATGATAGGACACCTGTGTCCTATCATTCGTTTGCCGTGTCAAAGACTTGCAACTCGATTTGTGAAGAACCGGGCGGCCCAAGCATTACGTTTTCTTTGATAAATTAAACGAACAGAAGAGATATATATTTTAATTTAATTTTCACGATTGTTTAACATATGTTTTGTTTTATATTCCTAACTGAAGGTTTGGTTTTCACATTTAAATCCTGTTCCTGTTCTTGTTTATTTGTAGAATATTTAGTTTTGTATGACATTAGTTTTTTTTGAATATTCATTCAATTAAGCACAATATTTGTATTCCCTGCACTACCATTCAATTCTTTTCTGGGATTAGAGTGTTTGAATCAAGACTTGGCTTTTCAATGATATCGATTTACGTTTTTGCTCAACTTGATAGAGCTGGTTTCACCACACTGTTATTTTTGTGGAATGTGGCACATTTTTTTGTGAGGCAAGATCTTTTTTGGGGTGAGGGACAAGACTACTTGGCGCTTTTTTTACATTTTAATGTTTCTGGGGGAGTGAGAGGATTGTTTTTGTATAGGATTTCTTTTAAATGCGGAATGCTTTTTTGGGTTGTTGGATGTTTTCCATTCCTTTCTTCTGATTCTTTTTCTGTAGGATTTTGTTGAGATCAGGTATATTTTTTATGTAGTTAGTTCTGTTTATGATTTCGCAAAGGAGTCGCTAAATGCAGACGGGATCTTATTAATAAAATAAAAAAAATATGCTTTCCTTTTCATTTGGTACCCTTCTCATCCCATTATTAGTAATGTCAACTTTACAGACAAAGAAAACTTGGCTTTCTTGTATGCTATCTATATCTTTTTTGTTATATCTCAATTTTGTGGAGGAAACAAACTGCTACTTGACTCACTTTTTTACATTTTTTTAATGTTTTTGGACGGTTTTCATGTCTTTTTGTTAGTTAGTTAATGCATAATAATAGAGGCAATAAGATTTTTCATTGTTTATGAATGGTTTAACCAATTATAAAAGTATAATTTTAATAAAATGTCAAGTGTTATTTATGTTAAAATATGCATCATCTCCTATGTGTATGTTTATGTTACAATGTAACTTTAACGTTACAACGTATTTATAACTTAATCATGCACATAGAAGGAGATCTAAGAAATTGAGCAGAGTCTGAGAATATAGATTCCCTGCATACTATAGCTTGCACTTGACAAATTCAATATTCCAAATTCAAATAGTATGAGGTTTACAGTTTGCCTAATATAATTTAAAATTTTAATTTTAGTCTGTTGGAAGTTAGAAGCATGATAGCTATTGGTAACAATCAGCGCCTATTTACTAATTACAAATAGCCAGGATGTACTTAAATTACAGCTTAGACAAGCTATACCATCATACGCACTTTAACTTTGTTAAATCTTGACCATCAAATGCATAGCTTAAGGAGTGCAGAATCTAAAGTAATAAAATTTGCTTAAGCAAGTACTGATTACCAATAGCTAGTATGTCGCTAAATGACACATGATTGATAATTATTGCCTGCTTAATTCATTTTATTCTTTAGCTGAAGTGTTCCTTGAGCGATGAACTTGATAGGCAAGATACAACTAAATTAGACTGCGTATGAGCATTTTGCTTGGTTTATATATTATAATTATAAAGCGTTAAGTGAAACAATGATTCAGAGTAGCAAAAGAGAGATTCCCAATAGGTAGAATGAATTGAAATTGTAAATGACTTGACTTAACACTTTACAAATTATTTCTGATAGTCAAGTAGCTAACTGAGAGAGTGCAAACCTAAAGCGCAGAAATTAGTCTAAGCAAGTACTGATTACCAATAGCTAGCATTTCTTTAAGTTGTAAATAATTGCTAATATTGCTTAAAAGATTGATATGCTACACACTTGACAATTTCAACTATTGGTAATCAGCATTCGTTTTCCAAAACAGGGACTTCTCAGTTACGCACTTAACACTTTTAACATTTCATTATTCGTAATAATGACAAGATCACAGGGACTGCGGCAAGGACAGTATACCCTTTTATTAACTAAATAAAGAATGGAATCTAGAATAAAATAATAAAATCAGACTATGTCATATAACCATTATGGCACATAACTATTTTTTTTTTATAACCATGGCATGACCGGCTTAACGAATGTGTCGGTATGACACAGATTACAGATCATAGATCGGTAACGTAAACGCGACATTTTGGCGTGGTGCCAGCTGGTGTGAGAAAAGTGAAAGCCACATTTTTAGGTAAAATTCAGAAATAAATCCTTGGAGCTGTAACTTTCTCATAATTCGAAGTGGAAGTTTTATAGCAGACGACAACCGCTACACTTCGGGATAAGTATCCTCTGTAGACACAGCGCCATACTATACAGGGTGTTCCAAAACTGCATATAACGGTGATAGCCATCATGTGGGGCGTGACCTTCTGATGGCTATAGCACCTTCAAAAATGTCAAATTGTATCCAACTTTGGGAGTTATTAGCCAAAACAATTGACCAATCAGCGGGCGAGATTGTACAGGGTAGCTGTGACGCGACGGGGTGCGGTGGGATGGCTCGAGCCGCCCAAGATTCTCGCCGCTCCCCCGTCTGACTCAGCCGCGATCGTCGAACGCGACCGGCACACTACGCGCGAGTAAGTATCGGTGCAGCGCAGGCTCGCAGTAAGTGGCTTAACGATGAGGCGGCTATCCAAGGTGCCCCTCGCAGCAAAGATCAGCGGGCGTGTTTCGAGGTTGCGCCTCGCTAGTTTTGGTGGTTGAATACCCATACTGTTAACACTTGCAGAGTATTGTCACGTTCGTCCAGCGTCTCTTTTCCTACTTTTATCCCAGAAAGCGGTAATCCAAAAATTTCTCAACATTTGTTTCTAAAATTTTTCAGGCAAATTTGCGGTTGTCTCCAACTACTCGATTAATCTCCTCGCTCGCAAGACATCTCGAGCTCTTGGCGAGTCACGGACGGCTATCGCTTGCTCCTAGAAAAAGCCCGACGGACGCTTTTTTGTCTTTCCCCGTTGCTTTCGTACTTTCTTAATATGCGCTTACGATAACCAATATCTCTGATTAGTTGTTTCGCGACGTTCGATTAGATCCAATTAAATCCGACCAAATCCAGTGGACCAACTTTATGAAGAGCCTGTGCTACTTTTATTTACAAGTGTCGAAGTAGCCCCGCGGCAAAGTGTTGGAACAGAGCGACTGCGATGATCCGAGTTCGGTTCCCCGTTGTCGGGGTTGTTCTTTTTGTATTTTCTTGCCGATAAGTGTGGTACCATGGCAAAACGTTAGAAGAGCGACCGTACTGGCCTGAGTTCTAACGTTTTGCCACGGTGTCACTTTGATACTTGTAAGAAGAAGTATCACAAATCCCTGATAAATTTGGTTCACTGGATTCGGTCGGATTTAATTGAATCTAATCCGACGTCGCGAAACAACTAATCAAGGATATTCGTTATCGTAAACGCATATTAAGAAAGTGGGAAAGCAAGAGAAAAGGCAAAGAAGCGTCCGCAGGACAACTTGAAGTCAAATTCTAACCCAATCTCAATCCCAACCCATTTCTAATTGGCATTTAAATTAAACAAAATATCAGCACAGCTAGCATACATTTAACTGACTACCGAGGTCTTTATACTTTGGAATGCCAAGTTTAGATTTTTTAGGGAAAAGTCAATGTCGATCGGCCGGTCGTTTGGCTGGCGGTGGCGCAGGGGTGTGTCATTGTGACAGTTCGATTAGATTCAATTAAATCCGACCAAATCCAGTGAACCAAATTTATCAGGGATTTGTGATACTTCTTCTTACAAGTATCAAAGTGACACCGTGGCAAAACGTTAGAACTCAGGCCAGTACGGTCGCTCTTCTAACGTTTTGCCATGGTACCACACTTATCGGCAAGAAAATACAAAAAGAACAACCCCGACAACGGGGAACCGAACTCGGATCATCGCAGTCGCTCTGTTCCAACACTTTGCCGCGGGGCTACTTCGACACTTGTAAATAAAAGTAGCACAGGCTCTTCATAAAGTTGGTCCACTGGATTTGGTCGGATTTAATTGGATCTAATCGAACGTCGCGAAACAACTAATCAGAGATATTGGTTATCGTAAGCGCATATTAAGAAAGTACGAAAGCAACGGGGAAAGACAAAAAAGCGTCCGTCGGGCTTTTTCTAGGAGCAAGCGATAGCCGTCCGTGACTCGCCAAGAGCTCGAGATGTCTTGCGAGCGAGGAGATTAATCGAGTAGTTGGAGACAACCGCAAATTTGCCTGAAAAATTTTAGAAACAAATGTTGAGAAATTTTTGGATTACCGCTTTCTGGGATAAAAGTAGGAAAAGAGACGCTGGACGAACGTGACAATACTCTGCAAGTGTTAACAGTATGGGTATTCAACCACCAAAACTAGCGAGGCGCAACCTCGAAACACGCCCGCTGATCTTTGCTGCGAGGGGCACCTTGGATAGCCGCCTCATCGTTAAGCCACTTACTGCGAGCCTGCGCTGCACCGATACTTACTCGCGCGTAGTGTGCCGGTCGCGTTCGACGATCGCGGCTGAGTCAGACGGGGGAGCGGCGAGAATCTTGGGCGGCTCGAGCCATCCCACCGCACCCCGTCGCGTCACAGCTACCCTGGACAATCTCGCCCGCTGATTGGTCAATTGTTTTGGCTAATAACTCCCAAAGTTGGATACAATTTGACATTTTTGAAGGTGCTATAGCCATCAGAAGGTCACGCCCCACATGATGGCTATCACCGTTATATGCAGTTTTGGAACACCCTGTATATACTACTACTACTTGGCGCGAGACTCTACCGAGTCTCCTGATTTGACCGTATTTCTATGGTTGCGGGAAGATAGACATGAATTCCGCTTCGCATCATCTGCAAGAAACCTATTATAGCTTTCATCGCAATAGTATTCAAACGATGCATAACTATGGTTTCAATATTTCGCTCTAATGTTTCTTCTCCAGTAGTGTTTTAATTAAATTATTTTCAACGGAATACTTTTGTGTAAGGTAGTTAACCGTACGACAAATAATCAAAAATTTGAACATTTGGAATTATTTACTGGTCTTCCAATAATGAATGCGACATTAAATAATTAGATAACTAAATAAATTAATAAATAAATATATAAAATAGACAGAATAATGAATCTAACACTGGTTCACAATTCAAAGTGGAATAGTCGCATCGATTTTCTTTCTTTTAAATTTAATACAAATTTTAATATGAAGCATCATCTGAAGGAAATCGTATCGCTTTTATTCCTAAAAGTAGAACTATCAGATTTGGAGAAAACATATTAGTAGAATGTTTTTTAAAACAGAAATTTCATTTTTACACAAGCGGAAAATCGACGGTGAGACGTTTGTTCCACGAGAATTCAAGTTGAACTCAGGATTTTAGCATTAACGAAAGTCCTTGAACCTTAACGTAGGAAGAGAAAAGAAAGTTTTATGGCCTCTGGGGTCCTAATGGTTTCCTACTTTCAGACTTACAGTGTCGAAATTTGCATTTTAGATAAAGAGTTTCCCCATGGAAACCAGTTCGAGCTGAGCCATCACTTTTTTTATAAGTCTCTGCCTTTTCTTTTAAATGTCTTCTAAAATTGTGTCCTCGCTGGAGGAAAACTGACAAGGAGAGTGACAGACACTTGAGGTCAAAACTTGTGCAAATTTGTTGTATATAAGTGTATAAACAAATGTAGAATACTTCCCTCAAAATTCAGCTGCCATGATGATTAACTATTTTTTCAAATTAAAGAACGGCTATCTCGGAGTCCAAGTCGCTTGGAAAGCTCACTTGGAACTCCCCGAAGAGGCTTCACATCTCTTGCAGCGAAGATGCGTCTGCTATAGCGTTGTTTCCTCCAGCATTGTTCCCACGTTGGGCGCCGGACCGGTCCGCTCGCCACTCTCGAACATCATCAGCGATTCTTTGATGAGCCTCAGATCCGTAGCGGAAGTGGAAGGGATCCAACATCTGATACCAGTGTTGGCCGGAGTGGATCGCGAACGAGTGTTAGGCATAAGACCGGATTTTTGAGGAAAAAGAATGGTTTATTGTACGCAAGTCTATACAGGTCGGGATGCAAAGGTAGACTGTGTAAACAATTGCGATGAACCCCGAAAGGGTTGTCATTTTTTTTTTAAATTTACGTACATTTCAGACCATCTGGTTCAATTGAACAGTGGCCGTCCTGAGTGGACGGCTGAACAGTCGTACCCTAACCTTAAAGCTAGTTAACTTACTACCTACCCAACACCTGATTGGACATAAGTTTTAGGTGGGTTTCGAACCACCGAGCAGAAATGCAGTGATTATCACTTGAGCAAAATCTGTTGCCAGGGATTGAAGGAACGAACTTCATACTTCTCGGGAAGTCGGATATTTAGGATTTGATGGTCTCCTGGCCAGGGCCGTCACAATATATAATATACATATTACATAATTACGTACGCAGGTAGCACAATGCTGTTTTTAAAACATTTTTAAAATTCCCGATAAAGATACTCGCGTTATATTTGGAATGTTTGCCAATGTCCCAAAAACGTCTGGCGTATGTTTGGCAGATGTCAAATGTTACAAAATGGAACATTTTAAGCTGCATAAAGACATGTAGAAGCCGTTTTAAATACGTCTTTAAGACGTGAATGATAGGACTTTCAACATATATTACTATACTATATTCTAAAAGCAGTATTTCAGAATGCTTAATTCAGTAAAATCTAAGTTTGGTTTGGAGAAAACAATTGATTTCGAGATTATACTGTTACGTATCCGCCGGCTTCATGTTATAACCTATGTTCAAACGACTCTAAAATACTCTGAAAATCGTTGAGACTGATTTACCGATAGTTCGACCGGAATACCCTGTCAAGTTAAATACCGACAGGATAGGATAAAGAAGATTATAATCGAAATCCTTTATCGATTTATTCGGTTGCTAGGACAAATATGGATCAAACAAACAATAACAAGGCGGAAAACCCGACTTTCAACTTCATGTATATTATAAAAGTAAACGCCTTCTTCTACTTCCTGATCACCTTGAGTGCAGACGTGTCAATCTGTACTCTAAATAAAGCAACTAGTTCTCCACTCCACGGGTGCTGAACTCAGCCTAAGACCGGACTGAAGCAACTTCACATCCATAACCCCAAAGAACCGGAACAGTACTATATTATTGGAGCAATATGCAATTACCAAACAACAGTATATTAAAGGCATTTTTAAACCATTCTTTTGTTCGGCGTCTTTACGACGCTCTAACAGTACCGCAAAGCGGCAGACGTAAAGATGACGTGTGAGAGATGTTTTAAAAATAAAAAAATGTGAACCTCTTCAAAACATCTTCGGCCGAAAGTCGCATAAATAAGGTGTCTTTAAGACGGTTTGTGCTATTTGAGTAATTGCTGAATATTATATAATTGGTTACAATATACGTCAGTTTATCTATAATTTTCCTTAGCGTTGCCACCTTTCCGCGCACATGTTTATATAATTATAAATAAAATTACATATATTGTTCAGACATTACACATCTTGATTTTACTTCTAATTACCCGTCGCATTCCCGTTCTTTCTCTGCACTCCTGGCGTGCAAAGGCATAAAATATACGAATTGAGCTAAAAGTGTTGATAGGAGAACTTTGCTGTGACACCGATTTTTTATCTTTGACGTTTGGATTATATTCAACGCGATAACTACCGTAACCTGGAAGTCCCAAGATGCCTTTCATCTGTATCTGGCAATCAATAAGACACTTCCGATAGAATCCTCTAAGCCATTTGCCCGGCTGCTTTAGCGGAAGTTCGCAATTCCGAGGACAAGTCAGAAAGTCGTTCCGAAGACAAATGTCTCCGGAGGATCGTATCTTATTAGAAGAATCCTGTTGTTTGCTTGATACATACAAAAGATCCGCTGCTGCTTAATTGCAATGTGGCAAGCGAACATACGGATGTTATCGACAATATTTACAACCTAAGCATTTTTGTTTACATAATTTTTTGCTTCTCAATATTGTTATTGGTTAAAAAATGATTGTCAATATACAATGCGATTATGTACCTGAGTGCGTTGGCATCGTTATTGAGTACGTTATTTTTGCATTGTTTAGTCTTTTTTGTATGTTAACTGGTATGTTAAATTTGTTTTGTTGTTGATGAAAAGCTGTAATATTTGGGTACTATAGTGGATAAAAAAAGGACACTCACACGCAATGTTTTTGGCAAAAATTGTCTTTAAAAAGAAAATTCTTCTATAAATAGAAATACATTTTCTTGAACAAGAAAGTGTTCTAAAATTAATTTCCTTGAAGAAAGCAATCTTCTTTTTTGCAAAACTTGCTTTTGAAAATACAGGGTTTGCTAATACTGTTTTTTAGTCATTGAGCATACGTGTGCTATTGTTAGTTGCGTGATACAGTAGTCACATTTATTTGTTAGTTGGCATCAATCTGATTACCGGTTCTTTGGTTACAGTTTTTTCCTCAATACCCGCACTTTTGATTGAAGGTAGTTCAAAATTAATACAGACCATTTTCTAGACGTGTATAACAACTGATACAAATATGGCGTCAATCTAATTAACAGTTCATTGGTCATCGTGCTCACAAGAGTGGAGGTTTCTAGTCTTTGCTTCGCACCGACAATTATATTTGCAGTGCATATAGCGAAAATGTCACAATTTAGCCATTTTACATAATACGTAGGCCGTATATGGAATTCCATAAATTCACGGAAATATCAGTCCATGTTTACATTACTCCTTCAGAGTCATATTCTTACTAGATATACAGGATAGAAATGTTGATGAGCCCGGAATAGCAGAGGGTGAATCTGCAAGCCAACGCGAAAAAACTGTCAGGGAATTTTTCATTTTATGTTTTCGTTGGTTAGTTATAACAAGTTAAAAAATCAGTGGAATCAGTGGCTGAAAGTAAACAACCTCCGTAAAGTAAAATTCAAAAAAACATTCAAATTTTACTCGATCAGGAAATACACTCGCGAATTACAAGTATACCACCTAGAAAACAGAAAAGAACAAGTAATTTCAATCCCCAAGAAATCACTAAATAAATGTAACTATTATGACAGAGAACTAACAATAGCACGCATACTATCAGAATGCGTAACCCTTCTTCAGCTATGAAGCAGATACAAAATACCAGATGACACTGTTTGCGCAAAAGAACCTCAAGAACGCAAGGAATATAACCAAAATACTCAAGTATGTAAGAGCACTGAACATTTTCGATAATATCTGATTCACTAGCCAAAAATCACAGTTTTCATAGCCTAACAATTCTATTGAAATATACATAATGTAGCTGCTAATAACCCCGGAGTCCATGTGACCATTATAAATAAACAATTTAAAAAAAAGTACTCGCATAGTCAGTGTTTTTGAAAAAAATGTTCATAACGAAGCAAGCCTCTTCTTTTTAAATGGAAGTACATTTCCTGCAATAAGAAAGTATCATTCTTAAACAAAAAAAAATCAGAGAAAATAATTTCATTTTGAAGAATTTTTATCCTGTAAATACTGTGGTCATTGTATGCTCATTAATGATGATTTGAAACTATATAGGATGATGGTTTTACCTTGGAATCGAGGACGTCAGTGTTACATAACATATTGCAAATATTGAAAACGTGGGAATTATCAATGCTCATCTAGCAGTTTATTCAAATAATAACATAACTAATAAGTGTAGGAACATGATGACTGAAATGTTTACTTCCTGCTCGTACTCCAAGACACACGTGGGCAAAATAAACGGTTTATTAATCTCCATAGAAATTTTCACTTCGCTTTCATTGCCACGCTCTCTCCGCTTTTTTCAACACCGCGACATCACTCTACGCTCTTTTTCGATCTCTTCGCTTTCCTCGCTGGACCACGCTCTCCTCGACACTGTCCCTCATATATCTCTCTCTGTCTCTCTCTGACGCCTCAAAACAAAGAATCGACGCTTCGTCACCAACCGTCGCTGCTTCCACCGCTCGGCCACACTCATGCGCATACACGCACGGCCACATACACGCACGCACTCGCTCGTATGCATAACTATACCCTAAAATACCCTACATAAGTACTAATAAACGCAAAAACACATCTGTTTCACAAAAATAATAGAAGGTTCTTGCTAATTCCAATGCAAATGCGTCACCCCGTACATAGTGTAAAAAGAAACGTCAAAAGGCGTTCACTGTTGAATATGTTAAACCAATGTATAATGTTAATTTCAATCGACGATATTTTAGCTGTAACAAATACAATTGCAATGGTATTTTAGAGCGCCTATGGTCGCCAACAATCTACTGTGAGACAAAATTTCAAAACGCCTAAAGGCGGTGTTACATACTCATCCTTATCGGACTACTTTTCTTAGCATTATTTCACGCGTTGATTCAATAATTTTATTTCGCTAGTCCCCCACATAGAATTTCCCTGCCTATTTTCCGAGCCTTAAAACTGTGATTTCGACTCTTTCGGTCCACGTTATCTCTTTAGTAATTCTCCGAATTCCTAATAATGTAATTATGTATATATCCTAATAAAATAAATTACACTATGCAGCTGTGCACTCTTGGCCCCCAAAAACATTGAGACCTCAAGCATAGTCAGACCCTTGGCGCCAATACTCCGACCATACTCTCTTTTCACTGGGTTTTTCGGGTATTTAAGCCCTAAATTCTAGTGGAAAGCGGGGGAATCAGTTTCGAACTCTCATCGACACCGAAACTCTGTCACTCGGAAGTCACTGTTTTTGGAAGGAAAAAGGTTCATTCATAGTGATTAGTTTTACGAACAACAGATAATTTCAGTTGAATTGTTCTAGATTCAGTTAGATGCTCACCATTGTACATATCAACTAATAGTAAAGATATTTAAATTTCTAGTGCCATGCACTTTCGTTCAATTCTGTTACAGTCGTACAGCAGCTAATTTCATGAAAGGAGATGCATCATTTTTCCTCCAATCATAAGAACTTTTAAAAAATACAAAAATAAACAGCAAAAAATCTAGGGTTTTCGAGATTCCATTGGCAATTCGATTAATAATTTAAAGTGTATAAATGGTTGTCTTAAGTGTCTTAAGAAAAAATATAAACCCACCTTTGGTTTCAGCTGATAAAATATATATATGTGATGTGACTTAAAATGTATTATAAACTAATTTCATTAGTCTATCGGTCATAATTACAAAATAATTGCTATAGATGTATGGGCGTTATTTACATATCACGATCCGTGCTAACTTATTGTGGGTCAGTTTATTTTTATTACCGACTTGGAAAAGGAGCAGGTAGTCAATTCGACCGCTATATATGTTTTTTTTTTTGTGTAACATATGTAATAATGTTTTATCCATTCATCCATGGCAATAATTCTATAATTGTAACCGCTAGATTTATGAAATTAATATCTAATATGTCTTAAATCATTTACTTAAAATAATAATTTTGTATGTTTTTTTCAAAATGTAGAAGTTAATTTTCAATTTTTCAGATCCAAGTGTATGTACCTTCGTAACCCTTTAGCAATGCTTCACAAGTATACCTATCACGGAGAAAAATCTTTTTGTTATAAAAATCGCAATTATTACAACAAATGAAAAATGCGTTTGTTCTACTAGAATAAAGAAATCAAATGGGCAATGACTTTGTGCATCTTTATAAAAATATTGTTATATTTGAAACAAACAAATTAAAATTTTGAATACGCAAGAAGATGGTAATTTTCAGAGAAAAATCTACCATTAAAGGATTAAATAACGTGCCTTCTTCGTTAAATCCATTTGCATAATTTAATTCTATTCATCATTGCCAATATTGGTGAAACATCTAGCACGAACACTAGTCGTGGCGCACCCAGTATTGGGTAATTTCTACTCGAATTGTATGCAAACAGTGGATTTGTTAGTATTGTAATATTCGAGTATGTACATGTATCCAGACACGGGGAACGGATAGCCAAAATTTCAGCGGATCGAAGAGATGTAGGACAAGAAAGCGAAAAACGCAGATTTTAGGAGTCGCGTAGGCAAAATAGAATTTTGGTATTGTAACGAAATGATGCATAGCCGCGGCTGATTAATATTATGTTGCATTACAACCAGTTAGTTACTAAGAACATTATTGTAAAGCGTTTGTTAAATCATACAAATAGAAGGAAGAGATGAGCGAGAGGGCAACGCGAGATAAGTTAGTATTCTAAAAAGGCAGTGCTCCTCGGCGTATCTTCAGTGCGCGGTATGCAGAGGACAGGACATACCGTGGCCTGTAGGCCAGCGGTAGGGACAGGCTCTACCTGTTTCAGACCGATACGACCCGATTTCGGGATTTGTTCCCAGGTATCAAGGGTCAGTAGTGCGATGAGACCGTAGGGTTGAATCGCGAGCACCAGGCTGCCCGGTACGCCGAGGGGGGTGGAGACGGAAATTTAGCAAAAATTCTATTGTCGAAAAGGGGAAATGAAGACCCCCACTCTAGAGACTGAGTCAACATTAAAAGCCAAAAGCTGACGCTCCTCTCTTCACTTCGAGTTCAGAGTTCGAGCAGAATAAACTATTCCATACGCTTACAGGTATTTTCCATGGTACAGCAGCAACGAGGAGATTTGCAGTTATCTTTAAAAGTCCTTGACGCAGAGTAGTATAGTGTAAGAGGGGGGGAACGCCGACGAAAATTACAGATAAAATCGCATGCAGTAGATAAAAAAAAGTACCCGCACACCCAGTGTTTTGAGGCAAAATGATATTGAAAAAGATTTCTTCTTTTTATATATAAATACATTTTCTTGTTCAGAAAATGTATTAACAAGATAAAATTATTTTCCTTAGTGGAGACATTTTTCTTTTTTAAGAAGAATTGTTTCAAAAATACTAGGTATGTTAATACTTTTTCTAGCTACTGTATATTATTGTATAACATTGATTGAAGCATCTCTAGAAATGTAGTACATTGAACTATAAACCTATACAACAAGATTAAGATCGACAGAATCACGGACTTGAATAAATTACCGTTCCGTAAATATTAGTTTTTTCCATCTTACCCCTCATGTGGGGTAAAATGGCAAAGTAAACTAAGTGGCATTATTGCACGTTTTATATTAAATTAGGTCAATCTTGCGAAATTTCGAAATTTCCCTATATTTCTCGGTAAGGACGCTTAATTACAAACGCTGGTTTTTCATTAAAAGTCTCAGGAATTTCGACAAACACACACAGAAAAGTATATCTTGAACATCTTTGTTTCAAATTTATTTATTGGCGAATCAACTATTTGGATATTGTTAAAAATATATATCAAAAAGTTGTTTACATCACACGGTTTTCGTAAAATGTCCTAGTAGTTTAGTTTATTGATCCCTTTGGGGTTACAATTCCATTTACATTTTTCTTACTCCTACTGCCTTAACTTACTTCTACATTCTAATTGCTTAAGCTTAGTCCGCACCCTCTCTTTCCCTTTCGGGTCGCCACGCTCCGCCACTACCGCCCCTACGCTTTTCCCTCTCCTCTCTCCACCCTCTCTCATCCCTCTATATTTCTCCCATTCTCTTCCCCTTTCCTGGATCTCCGCTTCCGCTGCTCACTCCGTCATTTTTACCTTCCATCCTCTCCTGCCCTACCTCTACCAATATCTCTCTAACCATCTCCTGCCATCCCCTCTTCACCCCTCATCCTGTTCACACTTCCCACACATGGTCCCACGTCTGTTCTTCCTCCCCACATACCCTTCTACCTTTCCTTCATCCAGCATCTTCCCATATTCATCTCATTTCCCAATATCCTCCACCTTTCCTTTTCCCAACTCTTCCTCTGGTACAACGGAATCCCTTTCCCCCCTTTACCCATCCGTACCACCTGTTGGCCTTAGACTCCTTTATCTTTTCCCATTTTTCTTCCTTTTGATTCTTCCACTCCCTCTCCAGGAATTCCCTTCCCATTATTTCTACCATTTCTTCACTCATCTTCTACAATTCCTTAATCGTCCAACCTTTTCCCTTATAGTACTCCTTCTTTTCTGTTTCCCATCCTTCCGCCGCCTCTTCCCTGGATGCTTCTTAACTCCTCTAAACAGCTCCACCCCAATGCCTCCACTTCTGCCTCCGCTAACCTCTTTCTCATATGCCCATGCCCTCATTCTCACTCCCATCCTCATTTTCTCCTTCTGTAGTTCCTCCTACACGTTGTATCCTGGCGTATACCTTATTACCCCTAAAACCCCACTCCATATACCTCTTTCACAGCCTCTCTCCTCCTTCTCTTTCCTTCCATCCCCAGATCTCCATTCCATATCCTACCACCGGCCACACCACTTCTTCAAACATTCATATCCTCCTTTCACTTTTTCCGCATAGATCAAAATTTTATCGGATAGTGTCATCTTTCGCGAAGAAAATGAAAAAAAACATGATCCTAGCTCTTATAGTCTTCGAGATATAAATCAATCTGTAGAGCCTATTTTTATCCAAAACGGCTGAATCTGAAATTTTTGAAAGCTTGTACTTCCCGCCCAAATTCGAATTTGGGGGAATAATGACTTAAACCCTCCTTGGCCTGGCATAGAAAATAAGGTCACAAATTTTCATTAAGATATAAAATGGTGCGGGAAATAAGTGATCAATTTGGCATGGAATGATGACCCTCCTGTCTCCCATCTCTGGCCACTGTATATCCCAGATATTTATCCTCCGCCACTTCCTCGATCATCTTTCCTTTCTACCACCAACATTCCTTTCGCCCTCTCCTGCCTACTTTTCTGCATTTCACCACCTTTGTATTTCCTATATTTACTTGCAGCACTTTCCTTTCCATGTACCTCTCCAACGTCCTTATTATCCCTCTCATTTCATCCGCATCCTCCGCCAATACCACCTCGTGAAATGTTATAAGGATTGAAGAATAATTTTATTAATATTCACTACATTCTTGATCATATATGCGAGTAATAAAAACAAAATCGTGGCCGTACATAAAAAAATTATGTTGCTTTGTAAGCAATTCTTTGTTTATTTATCGCATGATGTGATAAGACAAAAGTAAAAACATGATATATAATACGTATAATATATATGAATGTTTACCCGGATCAAAAATAAACAGGATAAATCGTATCTCTTGAACACATGAACCAATTTTCTTGCTGTTTGGCTCAGTGGATTCTTTGAAATTATTTTATTTTTTTGTTCAAGAAAATCCATGGGAGGGACCGGTGGTTCAACAGTGCAAATGAAACATTAATTATCATTTTTCAAACACAGAAACTGTTTATAGGAAATGCAAAAAATATATTCAAGACGCATGATTCTTCCTCAAGCCAATTGTCAAAGGGCGAAATTGACATGTGCTCTAAAACCTGAAATAAAAATTCGTTTATGGCAAAAAATCACGAAAACGGCGGCGATTATAATTTTGTGACTAAATTCTGGAATACCAGGACTTGAAATCACTCTAACTCAACTTCATCAACATCATATTTAATTTTCATAAAAATCCACCACATGGATAACTTTTTCAGGAATTATAATGAAAGATTTGCACTGAACGAAAACGGCTACAGCTTGAAATAAGTATCTTGAACTATTTTTCAAAGTAAAATAAGTAATTCATAGTGATTAGCCAATCCAGGATATGCTCTGACCTGTCTTTCTCGTTTCCTGCACTTGCAGTTTAAGTAAAGCAGCGCACGAAGGCACTCCACGAAGGCAGTGCTTTAATTAAACTGCAAGTTTACACGTTATTTCCTTAACGATCCGTTACACCTTTCCACTTCAACGTGGAAGACCACGCATAGCTGGCTACCGCCTTCAATAATGTCCGTGTATGTGTGCAAGACATCCATTTCCGGCGACATCTGGACACTGCCGTAACCCCATTCTCGGGTCTGGCTTTGTCGCTGTCCCCGCAACTAGCCTAAAAGCTTCTACAGGTATTCCCAAGAAACTACAGTATCAAATACAGGGTGTACATCTTCATGTGTCACTGACATCGCATTTTAAAGTAAGGTCAGTAAAGTCATTGAGACTTCATTCTTAAAGTACAAATAATTACTGCATATAAAATGTATTATGTTTATTAACCCTTTAACGGTGTTTTTTTTTTTTGGAAACGTCTATCTTCTTGCATAGTTAAAATGAAACGATGGCGAGTATACTTAATTTCTTCTAATTTTACTTAATTTATTTGATTTAATTATGATGTCTATTTACGCTTCCAACTCGACTACTTTTCTCCATAATTTAACTGTAAAGATAATAGGTTTATGCCATCAGCATTAACACGCAGGATGTCTGTGCGCATTTTTCGATCCTTAAAGTGAATTCACAATTAGACTAGCTTAGTTTTCGTTATCTCATTAACCTCTTTGGGTTCTACCTGGGAAGTCTTGGGAATTGACTTCTACTAAGAGAGGTTCTATGCAGCTGGGTGCACCCACTTGCACCATCAAAATTTTAATACTCATACATAGTCAACCCATGTATATGTGAGGAAGGTCACATACACATGGTTATACATATATTCAAAATATATTACTATACTATTCTAAAAACAGTATTTCTAAATGTTAATGTAATTTTTAATGTTTGATTTGGAGAAAACAGTCAATTTCGTGATTGTACATGCTATCGAAATAATGTGCAATTATCAAATAACCGTATGTTAAAAGCATTTTTAAATCGTGTGAAAGATGTAAAATTCAGATGTTATTAAAACGTCTTTCGCTCAACGTCCTTACGACGCTCTAAGTGTTTGGAGCTAATGGATCAGGAGAGCTAAAGTTCACAGTAAATAAGGGGATCAGTAGGAACTCAATAAGGAACGATTTATATTAAAGATTGGATTTTAATTGAGTGCCACATTATTGACATATTTCCGTTAGCTACATTAACGGCGAGGCAGAACCTCTAATATACGGACCGTTTATTTTGAAAGTGATGTAAGTCCATTTTCTTCAACTCGTTATAAATAAAAAGTTCACACTGAATTAAACATAAATTACGTGATATCTAATTTTTTTAAAAAAATAGACTTATACCACTTTCAAAATAAACGGTCCATATAGCCATGGTTGAACTATAAGATTATAGGAAGTGATATTATTATGTTATTAACGATCTTTGCAACAGACCAATGGTCTGTTGGCAAAGCATGCACCTCTAATGATATAATTCCATCAAATCCCAGATTTAATAACGAGGCATTCACCTTTCGTAATGTAAGTGCCAAAATGCGCTCTACTTACAGGTCAGTATGACTTCAAGTTCGTATGGTTGAATATCTTAGGACTCGCCTTCTCCTTGCGGGACACGCCCGGTCGTAATGGATGTTGCTTTGATATTAAAGTGACAAACTCTGTTGTCAAGCATATCATTTTTCGATCAATAGATCCTTTTACAACTTCAGATAAAGGTTCGATTTTTTGTACATGCTACTTCAGCCCATCCTTATTGGCATAAGCATGCCTTTTCATATAGGTCGAAACACTAAGAATACCGTAAGTAAAAGGCAGGCATAAAGATGACATTTCGAAGACGTTTTAAAAATGAAAAAATGTGGACACCTTTGAAACATCTTCAGCAGAAATATCCTACAAATGTCGCCAGACGCACAGACGTCAAAATTGCATGAAGATTTTAGTTAGAATCACGCTGTTCCACAGAGTCGAGGGGCTATGCACATTACTTTCAGTGCTGCAAGCCACTCCCAAATCTCTAAGAACACTTAGTAGAACCATACAGGTGTGAATCAGTCTAGTTTTTCCATCATTGATTTCGTCTCGTACCGAATTGGTGACAAAGGTGAACTTTAAATTAAGCAATAATTTGAAGTCTCACTGATTCGTGACCTCGACTCGTAACGTTAACAATATTTTCAGCAAAATGCAAAAAGTTATTGTGACTGCCTTTTCTCCATGTCTGCACACATACAAACCCTGGAAATTCTCTGCAAGGAGAAATCTGCCACATTTCGCTTCTTTCTTGAGATCTTACTCGTCTAAGATACCTTAAAGTTGGCGGCGCAAGTAGCTGCTCGAATTCGAATTGAGAAACTGTCATATCAAATCCAATATATTCAAACAAAACAAGTGGAGTTTTCAAATTATCGTGTCATGGACTTCCACCCCCCGGGCTACAACACGATACCAAACTTTCGTGACTATAGGACTGCTGGTACGGGAAATCGATGATCGATTCAGAATGTCCGTGACCCAGTATTGGAATGCCGTCAAATTATAGCATGCACACAAAGCCTTTTCGCGGAGTGTTTGATGTTAGTTTTCATCGCAGCATTTTCCCTTTGTTGCTTGCCGGTTGGGAATGTTTGCGCTTTTGGAAGAACAAAAAACGCGAAACCATTTTTAGTAAACAGCATTGATGAAAATTGATGAAAAAGTGTTATGAAAATTTAATATGTATATCCAAAATTTCGTAGATTTTGTGAATATGAAACCATTTAAAAAATATATCTTGCGTCGAATTAGTATTTAATTTCCAATGCCTCAAATTAGGTTAAACAAGGCTTAACAAATATTGTACTATTTCTTACTATGAGACGCCGAGAAAGAGTGAGAGTGAGAGAAAAAGAGCGTGAGGAACATGCGTGCAAGAGAGTAGTGCGAAGCAAGATGCGTAAGATGTAAGGTTATGCGAGATACAAGGCAAGACTACGATTTCTGGGACTGTACGATTTGAATGTTATTTCTATAGGAAAAGGTGGTGAGGATTCTTTGAAACAACTCAGACCTAATTATTCGCAAATCTCACAACATTTTCCTGCAAGAACACTATTCAAATTGCAGCGTCCCAGAAATCGTAGTATTCGCCGATACACTGAAAGACGTGGGAGATGAAAAAATGTGAAAGACAAAGGATGAAGAATGAATGATATAAAAACGGGAGAGATATGCGTGTCTGTGTGTATGTTTGTTAAACTAGTTATGCACTCCTTATACAGTGTAGCAAATAAATAAATAAATTTGGAATCATTAATATATAAACAATAAAAGTAAAACCTACATTACTGTATTAGTTGTTTTTCATTTGTTAGTTTTAATATTATTTATTTGTTATAGCAATGTTTGTTTCACACTCAGTAGATTGAGTTAATTTAACGAAACAGACCGATTCATCCCGTCTATCATAACCAAATAAAATCTTGCGGCTCGAATTCCATAATTGAATCGGAACGTGTTCGGAACTAGTTTACTCGCTTAATTCGTACACGAGATTGACGGCATTTTCCACCTCAGTATGATTCACTAGTAGTATGCAAACTGCAAAATAAACTGTTGGCCCTGAGGCTTCTCGAGTGCTGGGAACAGTGTTTTCTGCTTTATTTGGATTTAACTGAAATTGCCCAGAGGGCCGCCCAATCTAACCCTGCCGGGATAAAATATCGCATACGTCATGAACAGACGGGAACGCCCTGCATATGGAGGATGGTTATTTGGCTGTACTTGCTTTGTATATTTCTTTCTGTGCTTTACACGATGTAAACCTTCACGTGTCATTAATATTGAACGTACCACACCCAGTTTTAGAATTTTATTTAACTGTGTACACTTTTTTTTATGTTCTTGTAAAAGTAAAAACGAAAATATACCTACGGAAGATTCGTGATTCTCTGTTTTGTACAATTAAGAAATGTGGTTGTTATTAAGGACATTCGTAGCAGAGGTTAAGAAAAGCCAGACCTTTTATAATAATCTTTCCGTTACAGCCTTCGACTTTATAAATTGTTGTATTTTTCTTTGCATTGCATTGATATTTTATTTTTTAACAAAATAAATTAATGTCTCGCGTACGTATAATATCTAACAATAATTTATAAATATCTAACATTTGTTTACATTAACATATATCAATGATTTAGCAAAGTTCCAACAATTACAAAAATTCAGGGCGAATACTGATACCATGAATCAGAATCTGCTCTATGTACGGGCTTCCGAAACATGAGGGAGTCGAAGAGTATTCGAGTTAAGTTAACCATTGATCTGGATACCTTGAGTGATAATAACCTTTTCCTATCGCCTTGCTTACGTCTCATCCTCGTTCAACGTCGTACGAACTGAGGTAGCGATCGCGATTTTGTTTCGCTGAAATTAATCAGTTTGTCACGCATACGTATACTATAGATAAATTGAATAATTTCTAGGCGTGCTAAACTTAGCAGTGTCAGTATATTATGAACGGGCTCTAACTGTAAATATTAGTATTCGAAAATTCGAAATATGAAAATGTATGTTCAAGCTAAACTTAATTCTTAAATCGTAGGCTGTGTATTAGGGTGGCCCTTAAAAAACAATTTCTATTGGATCCCGTCAAATAGGGTTCAAATGATAACAAAAATATTCACCAATTTTTTCAGATTTTTATTTCATTCCCTTCGTCTCCCTATATTTATTGAGAGTACAAAATGGACTCCACGATTTATAAAGTTAACACTTTTGAAGAAGTGTCTTTTTTTTTGCATCAGGAAACACTTTACGAAGTTCACTGACGATTTGCAGCACAATCATTTCTTCTTGCTTTCCTAGTTAAAATATTGTTATATTCGGTGAACAATTGGACTCGCGGAGCATATGATCCTCGTGGAGTACCCCATATATGATTTTTTAATTTTTCACTGGAAAGAGAAGATGAAGATCACTGAATATTCGAAATCATAGATTTTGTACCGAGGATTAACCATGAAATCAAATTCAATCTAAAATAGAATGAGTAAGTATATTTTCGGATAATTTCAAAATTACCGCTGAAATAGGGAGACGAGGGGAATAAAATAAAAAGCTAGAAAAATTAGAGCATTTTTCGTTTACCATTTGGAGCTGATTTATCGGGCTCCAACATGAAAATTGGTTAAAAGCCCAAATAAGGACCATCCTACTGTGTATAGATTATAGAGATTCCCTCCAAAGGAAGGTTAATTACAATCCATATGCAGGTTATCCTGCAAATGATCTGCACGTACAGGATATATACTGAGGTTCCTGCAGAGAAAGATTACTTGCAGGGTTTCTGCAGGTTGTCCGGCAAATATTCTGTGCGTGCGGACTATGTGCTAGAGGGTCCTGCACAGAAAGATTACTTGCTGGCTACATGCAGGCAGCTTTCTGCAAGAACGATACTTACAGTGTATTTGTAGGTGCTTCTGCAAGAGAAATATTACTCGGGTATAATATTTTATGACATTTTTGGGTCACTGTGTAAAGTGCCGGTGCGTTTGGTGTTAAAAATGACGTCCGTAAATCATTAGATTCACGATCGAAACTAGTGAGAAATTATCTGGCAGTAGATTGGAAAAGGGTACACGGGGGAAAGCATTGGAGACCACTCGAAAAGATTTGTTGGTGCTATCGCAAAAATAGAGTCTCCAAATCTTCCCGGACATTTTGTATTACGATGATCTATCGGCCCATTATAAGGGCTTACGAAGAATGAAATGTGACGGTTGAAATTGTCGGTAAACGGCGCTTGCTTAAGAGTCCGCCATTTTTCCTCGATACAGCATTTCGAATATAACCTCTCATAACCTCCCAAATTTTAAGCCTAAGACGTAAATGATTGGAGCGAATGATTCTCCAGCAGTGTAAACGCCGCGTCCTCGAGAAGGAACTTGTTCACGCGTATTACATGTTGGAAACGCAGTAAATTCTGAAGAGGATTTATTTAAAACTTAGAACGAGAGTTTGAAACCTGTCAGTTCGAAACCTGTGCCCATTTATTTTGAATGAGTTCATAAACCAATGTGGAATACTTACAACAATTATGCACTACTTGCAACAATTTTACACGTTGTTAAACATAAGTTTTCTGTTTTTGTTTCCAATAACTTTTGTAACAACTATCGTGCAGACCGTAGGAGAGGAATTTTTAAATGGTGTGAACATTCCGGGTTGCGTTGTTCCTAGATTTCAACATATGACTGCTTTTAAAAAATTATGAAAGTTGTATATGGGTGTACAAATAGTATATATATAAAGTATAAAAAGAAGTTGATTCTTAATTATTGAAAGAAATCAAAACTCACATTTAAAATAGATGAAGAAAGAGGAATACCCCCTTAAGAACATCATTTTCTTGTTCTAGAAAGTCTATTTATATTTCGAGAAAAAAGTTTCCTTCTTTAAGAACATTTTGTCGAAAAACACTAGGTCTGCGAGAATTTTTCTATCCACTATATAAATTATGATGTTCCTTTCGAGCCTTCTGCAAATCCGCCTTTAATAATCCAGCCCCTTTAACAGCGCAGGATTGAAACGATGGATAGACTGATAACGTATGCTGGAGATAGAATTTCGGTCTCGATGAACAATTGTAGCGGAACAATTACGTCCGCGGGGCCGGAATTGTTCGCTATAATAGGGATAGGGACAACCCTATGTCATCATCACACGTAGAACCCTTGGTCATCAGCCATAACTCCGAGCAGTTCCCGGAATTGTCCGCAGCCCCCGGCTCCCCCGGGAGACCACCGAACGCGAGCATCAGCCGTTCAAACGTTCTCCTCTTATAGCCACCTGCCGTCGAAGGTACGCTTGTCTCTAACTAAGAGTACTTCAAATTATATCCACGGTATCTCTAACGCCTCACGTACGGAATTAATATAAGTAACAGCCGCCGGAAACTTGGCAGCTCATTTGCACTAATTTCCGGTTGCTTAGAATTCTACTTCCCAAACAACGTTGTCTTAAAGACGTCTTCTTTATGCGATTTTCGTGTCTGCACGTCTTACGACATTCGTAGGACGTTTTGAAGATGTTCTGCTGAAGACGTTTCAAAGATCTCTAATACGTCATCTTACGTCTGCCTCTGTGCGGTATTTTTAGGGCGTCGTAAAAACATCGGCAAGAGACGTTTTGACAACGTCTGAACTTTACATCTCCTGAACGTTTTAAAAATGCCTTTAATATACAATTTTTTGATAATTGCACATTGTTCCAATAGTATGTACAATTTCAAAATTCGTTGTTTTCTCTAAACCAAATGTTGATTTTACTGTATCAATATTTTGAAATACTACTGTTTTTAGAATGTAGCATATTAATATTATATGAAAGTCCTACCATTCCCGTATTAAAGAAGTATTTAACAGTACTTAACAGCTTCTACATCTCTTCTTGCAGCTGGGTCAGAACGTATTTTGGACGCGTAGAGATGTATTTGTAACGTTTTTTATATGTTTCTTTAGACGTTTGTCAAACGTAAGTGAGACATTTTTAGGACATTGGTGAGTATCCTGATAAGAACACGAATATCTCTATCGTGCGTTTTAAAGACGTTCTCAATCCTTTCGCCCCTAACACCGATTATTGCCGACTGTCACGAAATGAATCCTGGAGACTGAAGCCGGCTATAGCCGGTATAAGTCCATGTGTAGAACCGGGTTCCGTTCAGTGGAGGCTTTTTGGCGGAGCCCACGGCCGTAGCGAAAGGGTTAAAACGTCATTGGGTGGAACCTAATTTCTTTTTTAACATTTTGATAGGCGCATTTTTCAAAAAAAAGTTCGTTCTTGCCATCGCACAGTGTGATATTTTCGGGATTTAGCGGTACTTTCTTATTTAAGTCCAAAGCGTGCTAATGATAATCTTTATGTATTATTATTATTCGTATCTGCATTTTCCAATTTCTTTTATTAATGGTATTGTTGTCTTCTGGTTTCCAGCTCAAAGTTACCTATTTTTGCCATTCTAAAAACTCGCCAATATGGCATTTTACACTAATAATTAATTTCGAAAATGTTATTATTTCATTATATCTCGAGTTTTTATACAGTATATCACGTTATATCAGATTTTCATCATATACGAAATAATGGTAGACCCTTAAACAACTCAAAAAAATAAGATTTGCACATCCATTTGCTCTGAGAACGTGGCCTTCTTGAATGGTACTTGCATCTCTTTTCGAGAACGTGTTCATTTACCTAGTCTTCAAGTCCATAAAATAGACTCTTAATGTTTCTATTAGGAAAGGGTTTATTTAACCCTTCATCTACCCATCTTGTGTGAGATAGTCTCTTTCTATATGTTATCTTCTATCTCTATAACATCATCTCACAGCTTCATCACATTCTGCCATCTAGCGTGGAAAGTATGTGAACGTTCTAACATCTAGCGTGGAAAATATATGTGATGGACGTTCTTGGTCTGAATCTGAATCTTCTTTTGAAGCCGTCGTTTTTGCTCGAGAAAATAACCGGAGGAAATTCATATCTCTTGAATGCATGGACCAATTTCCTTGCTCTTTAGCTCATTGGATTCATAAAAATAAATTGGGCTGTATTTAATTCATAAGTTATGCCTGCAAGCTGTAATAAGTCATTGTTTGTGTTAATTCTCGATGTTTTTCTAGTAAAGAGTTCAGAAAACTGCCCAATTAGCAGAATACAAGCGGCAATAATATCCTTTCCCTGATATAATATTTTATGCACATTTACGGGCTTTAAATACCATGGATATTCACGGAGATACAATTCTCGAGTTTTTTATGCATACTTTTCCAAGTTATCTAAATTTAGTTCATATCCACTGTTAATGCATTCCAATATAACATGTAACCGTTTTATTAAATCAACATTAAGACCTGTTATTTCTGCAGATTTCTCGGTGTTTCTAAAAAATTTACGAGCAGTATTTCCATCGTTTGCATTGCCTGTTTGGTGTTTTGGCATATCAATTAATAATCCAAATTCTTTTTGAAACTGCTTCTGTATATAAATCCTTTATCGTTTAACTTTATCTTTATTTTCTTCGCCACGAACTTGCAATGACTTTATTTCCAATCTATACGAAATGTGAAGTAAGCATTCAAAACACCTTATCCACGAATGCAAAGGTGACAGTCCAAAACTAACCAGATTTATGTCTACCGTCCTTTTGGAAATAATATCTGAATTGTTCATTTCTCGTGGCTTTGCTCCACATTAGTAGCATGTTTGCGATGATAGGCACGAGGGGACGGCATTACATACTTTCCCATCTATCATACACAACACTAATGTCGACTTCACAAGTATTTCCGAATTTGCCACTCTTATTCGTGTTGGTGACAGTATAGGAATTCGGGCTTCAATTTTATGAACTTCTGTTTTTATAAGCTTTACAGATTCTTTAACAAAAATAAATTTTATAGGACGCCAGTGTCTGGTTGAAGATAGTGAAGGATTTTGCCAGATTATTTTCTTGCGATTGTTAATTCCGATATATATTTGAATCGGTACAAAAGAAATGCTGAATAAGCTTTCGTCCGTTTGGTGTTCTTTGGAAAACCTTTGCCGATACTTAATTTGTTTTGCGCCATCGCAGACCTACTTTATATGTAATAATATTGACATTTGCTTGCCCTGGTAAATTCAAAAGTGCCAACACCTCTTCTTGTACTTTACATAGCCTTATTACAGTGTGGTCAATCACTGACTGCAGAGGGATTTCGGCTGAAATCTCTGTCACGTGAATCCCAGAAGGATAGCAGAATTTTTTAGCTTCCTTTCCTTTGGAATATGGTGAATATATATTGCAGTTTAAATTCTTCATCTGTTGTTTTATTATATTATGCTGACTTGTTGAAAAATTGGCGTCCACCATCGACACCAGTGCTTGATTAGCACAAAGTTCTGCTAGTCTTTCCAGGGATGTTTTCTGTGCTTTTTTTATTTACGTTCCTCTTTGCGGTGAAACAGCAGCCAATTCATTAATAATTCATGCAGAGTCTCGCTTTCCTGCTTCACGAAATTTAACTTCTGTGGCATCTGCCAAATCTTCGTGAGTGGTGGATTGGATAAGATCTTGCACTTTCCGTCGTTTTACTCTTTCGCTGCACTCTTCAAAAGCCATTCGAAGCCTGCCAGGCCTTGTATTGGTGCCTTTGGTTGATGTGCCAGGTTGAGCATCAGTGGCCTTAGATAATAGTGTGATATGTCCTTCAAGTCACGCTGCATTATCAGTGAGAAATCGTTGGCGTGTTCTCTTCGATTTATTATATTTTTCCTGAAGTCTTTGGCAAAAACTCTTAACTGTCACTTCCATGCAATTTAAGTCAGTTTCAAGTCAGTTTAAGTCGGTAATGGACCGCCTAATTTTTGTAGAATGTGCTTTATGATGGCATTAAAACAGTTGTCTGTCGAATTTGGACTCCATACATCAAAAATAGATCGGTGAGAAATTTCCAAGCCCATTCTAAAATGGAGGGCACAATAAGTAAAGAAATACAAGATTCGTCTTATTTCCCTGATAAGTAGAAGTTGAAAAACTTATCCAAGAATACCAAAGAGTCGAGGCACACTTACTTGATCTATAGTGTATGATGTAGTACACGTTAAACATTCGTGGATTTGAAATATACAGCTAGTCTTGCGAAAAACATCACTTGCAAAAAAAACTTGTACACCGAGGCAGAATAGATGGTAAGAATCCACAGTTACGAGTGAATTGTCCTTGTGCCCCTGAATATACACACTAGGGTGGTCCTTATTTGGGCTTTTAACAAGTTTTCATGTTGGAGCCCGACAAATCCGCTCCAAATGGTAAACAAAAAATGCTCTAATTTTTTTAGCTTTTTATTTTATTTCCTTCGTCTCTCTATTTGAGCGGTAATTTTGAAATTATCCGAACATATACTTACTCGCTATATTTTAGATTGAATTTGATTTCACGGTTAATCCTCGCTACAAAATCTATGATTTCGAATATTCAGTGATCTCTATCTTCTCTTTCCAGTGGAAAATTAAAAAATCATACATGGGGTACTCCACGAGGATCATATGCTCCGGCAGTCCAATTGTTCACCGAATATAACAATATTTTAACTAGGAAAGGAAGAAAAAATGTTTGTGCTGCAAATCGTCACTGAATATCGTAAAGTGTTTCCTGATGCAAGAAAAAAGACACTTCTGCAAAAGTTTTAACTTTATGAATCGTGGATTTGATTTTGTACTCTCAATAAATATAGGGAGACGAAGGGAATGAAATAAAAATCTGCAAAAATTCGTTAATATTTTTGTTATCGTTTGAATCCTCTTTGACGGGATCCAACAGAAATTTGTTTATATATGTACTGTACATTCGGATATTATAGTGGATAAAAAAAAAGGACATGCACCTTCAATGTTTTTGGCGAAAATGTCCTGGAAAAAGAAAAGTCCTCCCTAAATAGAAATACATTTTCTTGAATAAGAAAGTGTTCTTAAAATAATACATTTCCTTGGAGAAGACAGTTTTCTTTTTTACGAAAATTGATTCTAAAATTACGGAGTTTGTCAATACTTTTTTTAGCCAGTGTATGTGTGTTATTTTTAGTTGTGTGGTGCAGTAGAAGAAGTACGTTTATTTGAGGGTTTCTTGGTAAATAGAAATTATTATGTCCAATTCCTGATTAAAATCACTGTTCGCGGAGAGTGAGACATGATACAAACGATTCGTGAGTGCTCCTTTTGATTATTTAAAGTTTTGTTACTGGATACGTAGTCCATTAGTGGTTCCAATTTTTAGCAGATTATTTTGTAAACTTGTCATTTGTTCTTTCTGTAGAACTGAGTGGTTTGATTTCGGAAGGAAGACTGCTTTTCTTGCCGATTTGTCGAGCTGTTCGTTTGAATTTATTCTTGCGTTAATAGAAAGTTTATTTCGTAGAATAATGTACTTTCCTTGTGACAGTTGGTTACTAAAGGAACCGAATTTAATGCAACTGTCGCGCAAATACAATTTGTTTTGGAATGGCTTGAAGTTTAAATGTATGATGTAGTTCTGCTTGAAATTCTGTTCTATCGCTTAAAATGTAATTTATGACGCACGGCGGAGATTATTTAAGTATATGTAATAAATTGTATCAATTTGAACTCAATTGGTTCTCTATAATTGCGCATATTTCGATTAAAAAATATATCTTTTGCACTAATGCTAAAATCAGATAACGCAAATTTTTATTTTAATTCTAAAATGCGTCTTACGATTCAGATAAAAAAACTTTAGAGCTATCGATGAGTATGGCATGAGTATTAAAAAATAAAATTCAAGATTATTAGTGGATGTGTGAAAGAGATTTAGTGCTGAAAGAATGTAATTTTACAAGTATGTAATTTATATGATAATAAATAAATAAGTAACGCGCTGGAAAGATCTATAATATTATAATTCGAAAGTGTAATAGAGTACTTAATTTATAAATACAAAGTTACATAAAGGAATTTTAGCACAAAGCAGCTTTTCTTACGAACCGCCTTAAATCTTTATGACACGTAGGGGTGGTTATTACTCAACCATTCATACCAGTTTCAACTCGATTGATCGTCTAAGCAAGCGTATAATTTTGATTAAATACAGAATTTTTTCTACGCTTTCCCTAGCTGCGCTTGACAAGTGCAAATGACACTCTCTCAATTTTAGCATTCAAATGGATTTTAAGATTCAGACAAAACCACACGATTATATAAGAAAATTATAGAAATATAACAAAAAAACATCCAAAATTATTGATTCTTTCGTTACAGAGCATAATTTTGATGTATGTTTATGTATTTAATTTTAGTATTTATGATTGCTATTATTCATATTCTTTCTGTAACAATAAATTGAGACTAACATCAATAAACTAACTGCTTTATTAACCGAAAATTCTCTTATTCGAAGAAATTTGTTCTCCGATTAGTTCGAATAATCAAGGGTTACGTACAGGGTGTAACAGATAGAATGGAACCACCTTTTTACCATCGAATTATCGGTAATATCGACATTGCGTAATTGTTTTGTTAGCCGTGTAGTGTCACTTGTGTCGTGTGATGCGCGAACTTACACGGAGTGAATCACGACAGAATCTTGCTGCCTATTCATTAATTGAGAAATGCAAAATCTCGACGAAATGTTACATATGCACTTCAATGAAACTGTTTTATTTTAAATTCTGAATTATATGGTATCCATATTAAGTCTTATGTCATATAAAATTTCTCTGAACTGAATCTCCGGAGAGCGGGCTATGATTATTAGGATGAACGCTTGTCCAATAATAATAGTAGTCGCCGTGGTATGACGCTGAATTTGCTCTCTTATGTGGTTCCAGTTATATTCCAAGTATCTGATTATTGTTTAATTCCTCGCTATTCAGGCAGGTGGAGAAATGATATATTTTGATATTAGCAATAAACTCATCTCACAATTACTCTGCGTGTATCGACAAATAAACGTTTAAACCGCATTTATAAACATTTAATTATGTGTCATGGGCGAATACTATAGTGTGGCCGCACTATTCTTCGTAATCAAATAGACGTGGAAATGTGCAGCACGAGACGAGTGTATTAATATCAAAATATTATTTATTCGCCTGCTCGAATAGCAAGAAAGTAAACTAAATATCAGATATTGGAATAGAACAGGAACGAGAAGATTGCAAATTCAGCGTCTTCCCACGACAACTACTATTGTTATTGGACAAGCGTTCATCCTAATAATCATAACCCGCTTTCCGAAGATTCAGTTCACAGAAATGTTATATGACACGAGACTTAATACGGTTACTATATAATTCAGAATTGAAAATAAAACCGTTTCATTGGAGTGCATAAGTAACGTTTCCTCGAGATTTTTCATTTCTCAATTAATCAATAGGCGGCCGGTATCTGACGCGATTCATTTCGCGTAAGCTTACGCGACACGCGACACAAGTGACATTACACAGCTATCAAAACAATTACGCAATGTCGGTATTACCGATAATTTGATGGTAAAAAGCTGGTTCCATTCTATCTGTTACACCCTGTATATTAACAGAAACATGTACCGCGTCTGGTCAAATGATTGATTTTAAAACTTGACTCGACTATGCACTTGTTTTTTCATTCTTGTTAGAAATAAATGTAAAAATAATCGAAAGGGTGGTTGTGCTTGATGGAAGCGCGTGTGTATAATGAGAGCATGCAAAGTTGTCACTTTGGTACTCAAGTGATATCTAAAATTCCATTTCAGTATGTATGTATTGATTATTTTGTTTAGACTTTTTGGCCTCTACAAATGGGTTCCATAATTTTTTAAAAATAGCCAAGATTTTACGATGAGCATAATATGAAACACAGAAGACTCTTAAGGGTTAATTGGCTAATCTGGCCTTTTGGTATGCCTCTTCATAACAATTTGATAAGCACATCTGGTATAAGTAGAGGTGTCGTTTTATAGAATTGTTACATATTCATCCTCGCGGACTAATTTTCTTAACATTATTTCATACGTAGATTCAATAGTTTTAACCCGCTAGCTTCCTACATAGAATATTCCTGCGTATTCTTCGAGCCTTAAACTGTGACTTCGACTCCTTTGTTCCGTATTATCTCTAGTGTTTATAGCTTTCTAGTAGGGGAGCAACGCAGCGTGCACTTGGTGCATCTGTGTAGTTCCTTAGAACTCAAGCATGGTTAGACCCTTGGCGCTCACATCCCCCACTTTTACCCCTTCTCACTGGGTCTTCGGATATTTAAGCCCTAAATTCTAGTGGAAAGCGGGGGAATCAGTTCCGAACTCTCATCGACAGCAAAGCTCTGTCACTCGGACCAGCGAAGAACATCGTAGTAGATCGAGCATTAGTCTCCTTCGAAACCAATCAATATTACTGTACGTACATCGTGTCATATCGCGATCGTTAGGCAAGTCACAGTTCTTACGTTTAGTTTCTCCCCCGTTCAATATCGCAACTTAATACGAACTCAGTTTAAGTATATTGTAACAACATTTCACTTCCGCTGGAAGTCTCATTATTATATTTGTGTATTGTGTTTTCATTCAGAATATATTGAACATTGTTTTAGTTTTTATTAAGAAAATCACTGCTTCTTTATTGGAAATTCCTGTTCAGTCATCCTTGATTTAAATAAGCATATATAATAGGAAAAGAATAATAAAAGACCCCACGAGGATACACTTTTACCGCTCAAGGTGTATCCGGCGAGCAATAGTAAGGTTTAACTTTAGCCTAGGGCATCCTTTCATGATCAATGAGCAGGATTGAGTCTGGTTAAGGTGAAATAGCCCTTAGCACGATCCCAAGACCTGTTCTGAGCTATTGAAAGTAACTAGCCATTCTTTTAATTAACAAGATCCAGTCTTGAGTCTGGTTAAGGTGAAATAGCCCTTATCACGATCCCAGGATTGATATAGGGCCGATTGGGAACTAGAAGACTCGAGACTGGTAAAGGTGAGATAGCCCTTTGCACGATCTCAGAGCATATTTAGGACTCGCGAAGCCTGGCTCATAACAGAATAACAATCTCTACTGCGATCCACCTTAATGATCTTGCATAATGATCCCATTCTTCCTAGGTGTTGCTTCTATACGGCCAGTAATCACAAGTGTCGAATTGGAGGTTTTAAAAAATGTGTAAAAAGTTCGTAAGTTCGGCTAGTAATTCTTGCAGTTTCAAATCCCAAATTAAAATATATTAAGTGTTTGGCAAAACAATTAATCAAGTAAAAATTATGTGCCAACCGACCTCATACATTGAGGCGGCCCTCAACATGTACATGAAACAACACATGAAGGACAATACGTGTAAAACAATGTAGATATTATTTCATGTACATGTTGTATGTTAAAACAATATCCACATAAAAACAAAGCTGTGTAATAGTACAGTCAAAACAGCACAGCATATAAAATATTTACCCCAAGAATGCAGTTGAAAATAGAAGAGTAAAATAATTAAAAAATTTACCCACCAGTGCTAAAATACGATGTTTTTTTAAGCGAATCGATAAATGATCAGATCCATCTGATATTAATATGGATTATGTGTAACTGTCTCACATGCATAAGAAAAAACGGTAGCGTTCCACAGCGGCGATTTTAGAAACTATTTTCGTTTACCAACCAGCACTGATTTCCTCTGTAGCAACTTTCAATGTACAGGACGTTTTCATCGGACCGACAGTCACGACAAAGTAGGTTATGATAACCTACTCTCAGAGTCGAGTCGAGTATCAAATCAAAACAATTCCACTGATTTTTTAACTTTTTATAACTATAACAAACGGAAACGTGAAATAAAAAACCCTTGACACCTTTTCTCGCTTCAGCCCATAGATTCACCCTCTTCAACGTTTCTACTCTGTATAAAGTGTTGGTATGTTTAATGTTAATAAATTACATTCGTAAACCGTTGGATTTATGATGTACAGTGGTCAAAAAAAGTACTGGCATAACCAGTTTTTTCGAATAAATTTTCTTATAGAATGAAAACTCTTTCTTCTACATGGAAATACATCTATTTTTTTGTTCTTCCTAAGAAAAAATTAATTTCTTTAGAAGAGACAGTTTTTAAAGTAAATTTACCAGTTATTGGACCAGTTACGATAAGAATAACTGCAGTGGGTAAATAAAGCACTCGACACCTATTGGAGAAACCAATTCATAAACCATAAAATTCTTCTCTCTATATAAAAATACATTCGCTTTTTTAAGAAAATTTATTCTAAAAATACTGGGTGTGCCAATACTTTTCACTCACCATATATAAGTAAGAAATTATCTGCTGCCTGATTGAAAAATGGTACTCTGCGTTAAGTATTCAGAAAAGCCTGAAAAGATTTGTGAGTGCTACCTTGATTTCAAAGCTGATCATTTGACCGGTTACGGTACGAATAGCTGTATATAAAGTGCCGGTAGGTTTATTATGAAGCACTTATTATTGAAAGAAAAAGAACGAGCTGACTTCGCGAAAGCTACAGTGCAATCAATAGTACACGTGGCTCGCACACCAGTTTATTTCGGTTGAAAGGAACCTGCTGTACAATAGAGCGTCGTACAACATGGCCCATGTGTATTACATTATACGAGCCCGGTGGGATACATAAAAATGGCGCGTGCATTGTTCAGCGTGATAGAATGCAGACTCTTTTCCGTTTCGTACGAGGAAATGAGCCTTAGGATCGGTTTTCTCTTTTCTACAAGCGTTGCCTCCAGTTTCCTTATCGTTTCAATGAAATATTTAAAACACGATGTACCGGGTGATTTATTTCGCTTGGAATGAGAACTGTCTTACCACACTTTTTGCAAATATGTCCAGTAGATAAAGAAAATATTTTAAAAAATCTGACCGACCTCGAAAACTTGACAGCATCACAGAGAGCTGAAAACTAAAAACTAAGCAGCACAAAAACGTGCTGAAAATTAAAAATTGCTGTTTTCATGCTTACAGAAATTTGCACATATAATGTGCAATTTTGGCAACCTTCTCCCATTAAGCCCAAATATATTGTAATTTTTCGGAGTTGGCGCAAATATGAGTAAACTATTACTGGTAAACTGTCCTATCCGCCCTTGGTAGAAATTGATTCCGGGGTCCGGCCAGGCTACGAACTACGCGTCCCGGTTTTTAATCGGGTCCTAGTGAGGAAACCGATTTGGTCCCGCACACAGCTTTTCTAACCAGTGGATCCCAAACGGGCAGAATGCCCAGAACTCACCCAGCACACCCAAACAATACCCACCCAGGAATCTACTCAGAACTCTTATTGCTATTTTTTAACAATAGTTACAAAGGCATTCAAATTTTATATAATATTAGTAATAAATTATTTATTTTGTTAACTTTATATTATTGCATCAAATTAACAGAGTATATATGTGTATCTATTGTGACTTACGTCACACGTAACGTCTTGAGTATACATGTTTTTGCCGATTGCGGAAAATTGGGGAACTTTCGCCTGAGTATGACAAGTAGTTCACCCAAAGCTGTATGAGATATTTTGTTTCTAATTGCCCACTGGCGAAAGAATTCGCCATCACTATCCTTATCTATGTCTATGTCACATTTATTGTTGATATTTCCATCATTTTCTTCTGTAGCACTTTTACGATCATCTTCATCGCCAATATCAATATCCATATCCGTATTAGTATTGCGTTCACTCCACTCTATATTACCCACTACTTTATGCTTGTTGACATCATTTGGAAAATGACATTCTGCATTGAAACTCTCTATGCTATTCACAGGGCTTATATCAGGCCTTTGTGTCATGCTAGTGTTTGCATCAGTGTGCGGCGGTATTAACGGGGAAGTCTTTTATATATATTGAAGAAGGTACTTTATTACTAAAGTTGATCGTAACGATGCTTCGTCTCGCGAATAGCTCCTCTCAACGCACCTCCCCTCACCGTTCGACGCATTCTGTTGTGTCGTTCAATTTTTCTCGGACGCACACACTCGCTCTCCGCATATATGCTTTCTCTCTCTCTCTCTCCTCAGTCAATCCCACATCACTTTTTAACATTCCAACTATTGAACGATATTTACGTCGTCGCAGCAGATACAAGGTCCTGTCTTTCACGTTTTTATGTTGCATTTGTCCAAATTTGGAATTAGAAAGGATCCTTAGTATTTTGTCACGTCGGTCCGTCCAGCTATCGCAGTAATCAAAGAATATGTATATATATATATATATGTATAGTAGTGAACTACAGTGAATAAAAAACGTACTCGCACACCTAGTGTTTTTCGAGTAAATTTTCTTAAAAAAGAAGAAGAGCACAGTTTTGTTCTTAAGAGAAAATACATTTTATGCAACGCATGGTGCGAAAGTTCACTTTTCGAGGCCTGCGTATCGTGCAGAAAGTGGCTGATTCCCACACTCTAATCTATATTCACACTCTTACTGCTGGCGTGCCGAAAGTAGCATTTTATTTCATTTTATCGATCGCTTTACCGCACTAGTGCGGTAATGAGCAACAAATGATTAACGGTATTTTGTTACATTTTCTGCTAAGTTCAGAGACATATGTCAATCTGTCGATCCAACCAGCAATAGAAATCATACTTCGTTTTATGTCGATTCACTCAAAGTAAACTTTCGCAGCATTTATTGGATAAAATATAGTGTCCTACTAGTGCGTAAGGCAGCCACCCTCCAGACGCAGGAATTTAAATCATTCGCCTTAGCGTACGCGACATTGACAGGAGGACTCGTGTGATTATCGCACTCGCGTTTGGCTCGTGCGACAACTTCCACACTCGTCCTCCTGTCAATGCCGCTACGCCATCGGCTCATGCAGCAACTTTACGCATCTGGAAATTGGCCACTTTCCGCACTTGTATCACAATCTACTATTTTTAAAGAAAACGGTTATCTTTTTTAAATTGTAGCCATAAGGAACAGGTAGGACACAGGAATTTAACTAGAACAGGGTTTATTTAAGAAAACGGTTATACATTAGGATACTAGGGTCAATACATAGGCAGGATAATCTCATTTTGTAGAACCAGTAGGTTTTGGAGTACAGAGAGGTAGTGTTTTAGATGTTACAAATTGCATTTAGACGAAATGGGCAGAAGGGAAACTTTTCTATAGCCTCTGACTCTAGTCTCTTGTCTGACGGGCGTCCAGGAATATTTCCCCGTCTTCTCCCTTGATCAGGCGTTCGGGTATTATCTCCGTACTCTCCTGGTGGAGGGCGCCCACTGAAACTTCCCGTACTCTCCATCGTCAGTCTGGCGTCCAGAGATATTCTCCCGTACTCTCCTCGCGGTCAGGCGTCCAGGTATGATCGCCGTACTCTCCTGACTGAGGGCGTCTACGAGAACTCCCCGTACTCTTCTGCTGCGTCTCAGGCATCCAGGAGTCATTCTGTACTTTCCTGTTTGGTAGGCGTCCGGGAGTCATTCTGTACTCTCCTGTTTGGTAGGCGTTCGGGTATAATTGCCAAACAGGCGCCCGGAATATACTCCCGTACTCTCCTGGTACTATCGGGCGTCCAGAGATGTTCCCCCATACTCTCCTCTCGGTCAGGCGTCCGGGTATCATCGCCGTACTCTCCAATCCAAGGGCGTCCACAGGAACCCTCTGTACGCTCCTGTTGAGGCTAGCAGGCGTCCAGGTGTTCTCACCGAACTCCGCTGCCAGCGCTCCGATTACCCGTCCAAGAGGGCGGCCGATGGTCTTACTTCGTCCTCTCCGTTCAGAAACAGCGCAATGGATGCACGTGGCCCAGATCCGCGATTTTACAGGACCCGTTCCTAACGAAATCAACAGATCCGTCGTTAGGCGCGCTGTCAACGCTCGCGCTCCCCGTCTCACGTCTCCTCTGCCCGCTGGCACCTACAAGCGGCCTTGATATTGTTGTTGAGATGCGTTCTGGAAGATTGTGGAAGCTGACTGTGGAATCTTCGATGCTACAGAATCAATTTTCTTTTAAAACGCTGGGTGTGTAAATACTTTGTTGATTCAGTGTATATAATTGTTGTTTAGACCTGGCATTAATATATCTACTTAGGATCAAGGAAGGAAAATCTTAGGGCGATTTTATCCATTGTAAGTTGTTGATTGGTAACAATAGTTAATTGGTAATATGTTACGAGGCAGGCTTCGCGAGTCCTAAATATGCGTTAAGATCATGCTAAAGTTATTATCCCTTAACAAAACTCGAGTCTACTTATTATCCAATCGGACCTAAGTCGATCCTAGGATAGCACAGAGCTATCCTGTGTTAAAATCGGAATTTTGCTATCCTAAAATTCAAGAGCAAAGGATAACGTCTGTTAAATTTTACCAGTCACTTGTACCTATTTGTATGTTTACCACAATAGTGTTTGCATTAATTTTGCATGACGGATTCTGATCTTTTGTATTTTCAATGGATGGTATTATTAGGGTTTTGAAATTTTATAGGAATGTATATAATATCATTATGTCCCTGTATCTGTCGGCGGAGTGTCCATCTCCTCTAATTTTGTAAACCTTTTGTTTAAAAATTAAAGATCTGAAATAATTGGTGAATATAGTATTCTGCGAGTACTTCTGAGAAAACTGATATTGGTCACTGTAAAATAATTGGTCTTTGCAAAAAATATGAAAAGCTATTTCTAATTTGATAAGGTCTGACCTGTTTCACATAATTGAAATAAAAATTGCTGTACTATTACATTCCAAGTTACAGAACTGCATGCCCTTATAAAATAATTCCCTGTAGGGGAATAAATGGGGACCAGCGTATATAATATTATATTATATGTATATATTATATTATATATTATATGTAGGACCATATAATATTATATGTATAATATACTAGTTCGGTTAGTTCGGATAATTGAGGTTCTACTGTATTCGATTGCACACACAGTTTTGTTCTATTGGTTCGCATATTTCTCGTATTCTCGGTTTCTCGGTGGTGAAAGAGGAAAGGAAAGGGATGGAGTAGCGCCAAAGTAATAGAAAAGCACGAACAACGTGCAATGTACCATGATTGCGAGGTCTGAGAGGAAACTTTTGCCACTCATAATAAACATCAATGCTGTCGCCGTATATACTCCTGCAAGTGTTGACCTAAGACGAAAGTGCCGCAATATAAATGACATTTATTGAACAGGCCACATTTCTTCCAGCTCCATTCTGCTGCACATGCCAATATCAAACTATAAATATCACAGCTACCTACATTCCCGAACGGAACGAAGATAAAGTTAGAGCAGAAAATATGTACAGGGTGGTTCACTTGCCTTTCAATCAAGATTGTCGCAACCGACTTTGTTTTTAAACATGCACAGCGGATAAAAAAGTACTCGACATTCCGTCTTTTTGAAACAAACTTTCTTGTAGAAGAAAACCTTCATTCTAAATAGAAATACATTTTCTTAAACAAAAGAGTATCCTTCTTAAGAAGAAATAAATTTTGCTTACAGGGCCAGTTTCCTTTGTTAACACTAGAACTACCGAACGGGTCAAAATGACTTGTTTTTACCTGGTTCGCTATATCAACATGACAATCGTCGGTAGTTCTAGTGTTAACAAAGTTAACTCTCAAAATACTGAGTATGCCAATACTTTTTTTACCCATTATATAAACTGTAATGCATTGTAAAATATTGTAAACAATATATGTGATACATAAATATGTAATGTTTCAACAATATAATTCTATCTATAATTATTCTTGGCATTTTTTCTAAATGTAATCTAATGATTTATCCAGAAGTTATTCAACATTTATCAAAATAAGTAATTTAAAGAACATGTTTAAACTTTAGAGATTATTTAAGAGATTATTTAGAGATTATTTACATATACTTAAATAATCTCCCAACGCTGGGAGATTATTTAAGTATATGTAATAAATTGTATCAATTTGAACTCAATTGGTTCTCTATAATTGCGCATATTTCGATTAAAAAATATATCTTTTGCACTAATGCTAAAATCAGATAACGCAAATTTTTATTTTAATTCTAAAATGCGTCTTACGATTCAGATAAAAAAACTTTAGAGCTATCGATGAGTATGGCATGAGTATTAAAAAATAAAATTCAAGATTATTAGTGGATGTGTGAAAGAGATTTAGTGCTGAAAGAATGTAATTTTACAAGTATGTAATTTATATGATAATAAATAAATAAGTAACGCGCTGGAAAGATCTATAATATTATAATTCGAAAGTGTAATAGAGTACTTAATTTATAAATACAAAGTTACATAAAGGAATTTTAGCACAAAGCAGCTTTTCTTACGAACCGCCTTAAATCTTTATGACACGTAGGGGTGGTTATTACTCAACCATTCATACCAGTTTCAACTCGATTGATCGTCTAAGCAAGCGTATAATTTTGATTAAATACAGAATTTTTTCTACGCTTTCCCTAGCTGCGCTTGACAAGTGCAAATGACACTCTCTCAATTTTAGCATTCAAATGGATTTTAAGATTCAGACAAAACCACACGATTATATAAGAAAATTATAGAAATATAACAAAAAAACATCCAAAATTATTGATTCTTTCGTTACAGAGCATAATTTTGATGTATGTTTATGTATTTAATTTTAGTATTTATGATTGCTATTATTCATATTCTTTCTGTAACAATAAATTGAGACTAACATCAATAAACTAACTGCTTTATTAACCGAAAATTCTCTTATTCGAAGAAATTTGTTCTCCGATTAGTTCGAATAATCAAGGGTTACGTACAGGGTGTAACAGATAGAATGGAACCACCTTTTTACCATCGAATTATCGGTAATATCGACATTGCGTAATTGTTTTGTTAGCCGTGTAGTGTCACTTGTGTCGTGTGATGCGCGAACTTACACGGAGTGAATCACGACAGAATCTTGCTGCCTATTCATTAATTGAGAAATGCAAAATCTCGACGAAATGTTACATATGCACTTCAATGAAACTGTTTTATTTTAAATTCTGAATTATATGGTATCCATATTAAGTCTTATGTCATATAAAATTTCTCTGAACTGAATCTCCGGAGAGCGGGCTATGATTATTAGGATGAACGCTTGTCCAATAATAATAGTAGTCGCCGTGGTATGACGCTGAATTTGCTCTCTTATGTGGTTCCAGTTATATTCCAAGTATCTGATTATTGTTTAATTCCTCGCTATTCAGGCAGGTGGAGAAATGATATATTTTGATATTAGCAATAAACTCATCTCACAATTACTCTGCGTGTATCGACAAATAAACGTTTAAACCGCATTTATAAACATTTAATTATGTGTCATGGGCGAATACTATAGTGTGGCCGCACTATTCTTCGTAATCAAATAGACGTGGAAATGTGCAGCACGAGACGAGTGTATTAATATCAAAATATTATTTATTCGCCTGCTCGAATAGCAAGAAAGTAAACTAAATATCAGATATTGGAATAGAACAGGAACGAGAAGATTGCAAATTCAGCGTCTTCCCACGACAACTACTATTGTTATTGGACAAGCGTTCATCCTAATAATCATAACCCGCTTTCCGAAGATTCAGTTCACAGAAATGTTATATGACACGAGACTTAATACGGTTACTATATAATTCAGAATTGAAAATAAAACCGTTTCATTGGAGTGCATAAGTAACGTTTCCTCGAGATTTTTCATTTCTCAATTAATCAATAGGCGGCCGGTATCTGACGCGATTCATTTCGCGTAAGCTTACGCGACACGCGACACAAGTGACATTACACAGCTATCAAAACAATTACGCAATGTCGGTATTACCGATAATTTGATGGTAAAAAGCTGGTTCCATTCTATCTGTTACACCCTGTATATTAACAGAAACATGTACCGCGTCTGGTCAAATGATTGATTTTAAAACTTGACTCGACTATGCACTTGTTTTTTCATTCTTGTTAGAAATAAATGTAAAAATAATCGAAAGGGTGGTTGTGCTTGATGGAAGCGCGTGTGTATAATGAGAGCATGCAAAGTTGTCACTTTGGTACTCAAGTGATATCTAAAATTCCATTTCAGTATGTATGTATTGATTATTTTGTTTAGACTTTTTGGCCTCTACAAATGGGTTCCATAATTTTTTAAAAATAGCCAAGATTTTACGATGAGCATAATATGAAACACAGAAGACTCTTAAGGGTTAATTGGCTAATCTGGCCTTTTGGTATGCCTCTTCATAACAATTTGATAAGCACATCTGGTATAAGTAGAGGTGTCGTTTTATAGAATTGTTACATATTCATCCTCGCGGACTAATTTTCTTAACATTATTTCATACGTAGATTCAATAGTTTTAACCCGCTAGCTTCCTACATAGAATATTCCTGCGTATTCTTCGAGCCTTAAACTGTGACTTCGACTCCTTTGTTCCGTATTATCTCTAGTGTTTATAGCTTTCTAGTAGGGGAGCAACGCAGCGTGCACTTGGTGCATCTGTGTAGTTCCTTAGAACTCAAGCATGGTTAGACCCTTGGCGCTCACATCCCCCACTTTTACCCCTTCTCACTGGGTCTTCGGATATTTAAGCCCTAAATTCTAGTGGAAAGCGGGGGAATCAGTTCCGAACTCTCATCGACAGCAAAGCTCTGTCACTCGGACCAGCGAAGAACATCGTAGTAGATCGAGCATTAGTCTCCTTCGAAACCAATCAATATTACTGTACGTACATCGTGTCATATCGCGATCGTTAGGCAAGTCACAGTTCTTACGTTTAGTTTCTCCCCCGTTCAATATCGCAACGTAATACGAACTCAGTTTAAGTATATTGTAACAACATTTCACTTCCGCTGGAAGTCTCATTATTATATTTGTGTATTGTGTTTTCATTCAGAATATATTGAACATTGTTTTAGTTTTTATTAAGAAAATCACTGCTTCTTTATTGGAAATTCCTGTTCAGTCATCCTTGATTTAAATAAGCATATATAATAGGAAAAGAATAATAAAAGACCCCACGAGGATACACTTTTACCGCTCAAGGTGTATCCGGCGAGCAATAGTAAGGTTTAACTTTAGCCTAGGGCATCCTTTCATGATCAATGAGCAGGATTGAGTCTGGTTAAGGTGAAATAGCCCTTAGCACGATCCCAAGACCTGTTCTGAGCTATTGAAAGTAACTAGCCATTCTTTTAATTAACAAGATCCAGTCTTGAGTCTGGTTAAGGTGAAATAGCCCTTATCACGATCCCAGGATTGATATAGGGCCGATTGGGAACTAGAAGACTCGAGACTGGTAAAGGTGAGATAGCCCTTTGCACGATCTCAGAGCATATTTAGGACTCGCGAAGCCTGGCTCATAACAGAATAACAATCTCTACTGCGATCCACCTTAATGATCTTGCATAATGATCCCATTCTTCCTAGGTGTTGCTTCTATACGGCCAGTAATCACAAGTGTCGAATTGGAGGTTTTAAAAAATGTGTAAAAAGTTCGTAAGTTCGGCTAGTAATTCTTGCAGTTTCAAATCCCAAATTAAAATATATTAAGTGTTTGGCAAAACAATTAATCAAGTAAAAATTATGTGCCAACCGACCTCATACATTGAGGCGGCCCTCAACATGTACATGAAACAACACATGAAGGACAATACGTGTAAAACAATGTAGATATTATTTCATGTACATGTTGTATGTTAAAACAATATCCACATAAAAACAAAGCTGTGTAATAGTACAGTCAAAACAGCACAGCATATAAAATATTTACCCCAAGAATGCAGTTGAAAATAGAAGAGTAAAATAATTAAAAAATTTACCCACCAGTGCTAAAATACGATGTTTTTTTAAGCGAATCGATAAATGATCAGATCCATCTGATATTAATATGGATTATGTGTAACTGTCTCACATGCATAAGAAAAAACGGTAGCGTTCCACAGCGGCGATTTTAGAAACTATTTTCGTTTACCAACCAGCACTGATTTCCTCTGTAGCAACTTTCAATGTACAGGACGTTTTCATCGGACCGACAGTCACGACAAAGTAGGTTATGATAACCTACTCTCAGAGTCGAGTCGAGTATCAAATCAAAACAATTCCACTGATTTTTTAACTTTTTATAACTATAACAAACGGAAACGTGAAATAAAAAACCCTTGACACCTTTTCTCGCTTCAGCCCATAGATTCACCCTCTTCAACGTTTCTACTCTGTATAAAGTGTTGGTATGTTTAATGTTAATAAATTACATTCGTAAACCGTTGGATTTATGATGTACAGTGGTCAAAAAAAGTACTGGCATAACCAGTTTTTTCGAATAAATTTTCTTATAGAATGAAAACTCTTTCTTCTACATGGAAATACATCTATTTTTTTGTTCTTCCTAAGAAAAAATTAATTTCTTTAGAAGAGACAGTTTTTAAAGTAAATTTACCAGTTATTGGACCAGTTACGATAAGAATAACTGCAGTGGGTAAATAAAGCACTCGACACCTATTGGAGAAACCAATTCATAAACCATAAAATTCTTCTCTCTATATAAAAATACATTCGCTTTTTTAAGAAAATTTATTCTAAAAATACTGGGTGTGCCAATACTTTTCACTCACCATATATAAGTAAGAAATTATCTGCTGCCTGATTGAAAAATGGTACTCTGCGTTAAGTATTCAGAAAAGCCTGAAAAGATTTGTGAGTGCTACCTTGATTTCAAAGCTGATCATTTGACCGGTTACGGTACGAATAGCTGTATATAAAGTGCCGGTAGGTTTATTATGAAGCACTTATTATTGAAAGAAAAAGAACGAGCTGACTTCGCGAAAGCTACAGTGCAATCAATAGTACACGTGGCTCGCACACCAGTTTATTTCGGTTGAAAGGAACCTGCTGTACAATAGAGCGTCGTACAACATGGCCCATGTGTATTACATTATACGAGCCCGGTGGGATACATAAAAATGGCGCGTGCATTGTTCAGCGTGATAGAATGCAGACTCTTTTCCGTTTCGTACGAGGAAATGAGCCTTAGGATCGGTTTTCTCTTTTCTACAAGCGTTGCCTCCAGTTTCCTTATCGTTTCAATGAAATATTTAAAACACGATGTACCGGGTGATTTATTTCGCTTGGAATGAGAACTGTCTTACCACACTTTTTGCAAATATGTCCAGTAGATAAAGAAAATATTTTAAAAAATCTGACCGACCTCGAAAACTTGACAGCATCACAGAGAGCTGAAAACTAAAAACTAAGCAGCACAAAAACGTGCTGAAAATTAAAAATTGCTGTTTTCATGCTTACAGAAATTTGCACATATAATGTGCAATTTTGGCAACCTTCTCCCATTAAGCCCAAATATATTGTAATTTTTCGGAGTTGGCGCAAATATGAGTAAACTATTACTGGTAAACTGTCCTATCCGCCCTTGGTAGAAATTGATTCCGGGGTCCGGCCAGGCTACGAACTACGCGTCCCGGTTTTTAATCGGGTCCTAGTGAGGAAACCGATTTGGTCCCGCACACAGCTTTTCTAACCAGTGGATCCCAAACGGGCAGAATGCCCAGAACTCACCCAGCACACCCAAACAATACCCACCCAGGAATCTACTCAGAACTCTTATTGCTATTTTTTAACAATAGTTACAAAGGCATTCAAATTTTATATAATATTAGTAATAAATTATTTATTTTGTTAACTTTATATTATTGCATCAAATTAACAGAGTATATATGTGTATCTATTGTGACTTACGTCACACGTAACGTCTTGAGTATACATGTTTTTGCCGATTGCGGAAAATTGGGGAACTTTCGCCTGAGTATGACAAGTAGTTCACCCAAAGCTGTATGAGATATTTTGTTTCTAATTGCCCACTGGCGAAAGAATTCGCCATCACTATCCTTATCTATGTCTATGTCACATTTATTGTTGATATTTCCATCATTTTCTTCTGTAGCACTTTTACGATCATCTTCATCGCCAATATCAATATCCATATCCGTATTAGTATTGCGTTCACTCCACTCTATATTACCCACTACTTTATGCTTGTTGACATCATTTGGAAAATGACATTCTGCATTGAAACTCTCTATGCTATTCACAGGGCTTATATCAGGCCTTTGTGTCATGCTAGTGTTTGCATCAGTGTGCGGCGGTATTAACGGGGAAGTCTTTTATATATATTGAAGAAGGTACTTTATTACTAAAGTTGATCGTAACGATGCTTCGTCTCGCGAATAGCTCCTCTCAACGCACCTCCCCTCACCGTTCGACGCATTCTGTTGTGTCGTTCAATTTTTCACGGACGCACACACTCGCTCTCCGCATATATGCTTTCTCTCTCTCTCTCTCCTCAGTCAATCCCACATCACTTTTTAACATTCCAACTATTGAACGATATTTACGTCGTCGCAGCAGATACAAGGTCCTGTCTTTCACGTTTTTATGTTGCATTTGTCCAAATTTGGAATTAGAAAGGATCCTTAGTATTTTGTCACGTCGGTCCGTCCAGCTATCGCAGTAATCAAAGAATATGTATATATATATATATATATGTATAGTAGTGAACTACAGTGAATAAAAAACGTACTCGCACACCTAGTGTTTTTCGAGTAAATTTTCTTAAAAAAGAAGAAGAGCACAGTTTTGTTCTTAAGAGAAAATACATTTTATGCAACGCATGGTGCGAAAGTTCACTTTTCGAGGCCTGCGTATCGTGCAGAAAGTGGCTGATTCCCACACTCTAATCTATATTCACACTCTTACTGCTGGCGTGCCGAAAGTAGCATTTTATTTCATTTTATCGATCGCTTTACCGCACTAGTGCGGTAATGAGCAACAAATGATTAACGGTATTTTGTTACATTTTCTGCTAAGTTCAGAGACATATGTCAATCTGTCGATCCAACCAGCAATAGAAATCATACTTCGTTTTATGTCGATTCACTCAAAGTAAACTTTCGCAGCATTTATTGGATAAAATATAGTGTCCTACTAGTGCGTAAGGCAGCCACCCTCCAGACGCAGGAATTTAAATCATTCGCCTTAGCGTACGCGACATTGACAGGAGGACTCGTGTGATTATCGCACTCGCGTTTGGCTCGTGCGACAACTTCCACACTCGTCCTCCTGTCAATGCCGCTACGCCATCGGCTCATGCAGCAACTTTACGCATCTGGAAATTGGCCACTTTCCGCACTTGTATCACAATCTACTATTTTTAAAGAAAACGGTTATCTTTTTTAAATTGTAGCCATAAGGAACAGGTAGGACACAGGAATTTAACTAGAACAGGGTTTATTTAAGAAAACGGTTATACATTAGGATACTAGGGTCAATACATAGGCAGGATAATCTCATTTTGTAGAACCAGTAGGTTTTGGAGTACAGAGAGGTAGTGTTTTAGATGTTACAAATTGCATTTAGACGAAATGGGCAGAAGGGAAACTTTTCTATAGCCTCTGACTCTAGTCTCTTGTCTGATGGGCGTCCAGGAATATTTCCCCGTCTTCTCCCTTGATCAGGCGTTCGGCTATTATCTCCGTACTCTCCTGGTGGAGGGCGCCCACTGAAACTTCCCGTACTCTCCATCGTCAGTCTGGCGTCCAGAGATATTCTCCCGTACTCTCCTCGCGGTCAGGCGTCCAGGTATGATCGCCGTACTCTCCTGACTGAGGGCGTCTACGAGAACTCCCCGTACTCTTCTGCTGCGTCTCAGGCATCCAGGAGTCATTCTGTACTTTCCTGTTTGGTAGGCGTCCGGGAGTCATTCTGTACTCTCCTGTTTGGTAGGCGTTCGGGTATAATTGCCAAACAGGCGCCCGGAATATACTCCCGTACTCTCCTGGTACTATCGGGCGTCCAGAGATGTTCCCCCATACTCTCCTCTCGGTCAGGCGTCCGGGTATCATCGCCGTACTCTCCAATCCAAGGGCGTCCACAGGAACCCTCTGTACGCTCCTGTTGAGGCTAGCAGGCGTCCAGGTGTTCTCACCGAACTCCGCTGCCAGCGCTCCGATTACCCGTCCAAGAGGGCGGCCGATGGTCTTACTTCGTCCTCTCCGTTCAGAAACAGCGCAATGGATGCACGTGGCCCAGATCCGCGATTTTACAGGACCCGTTCCTAACGAAATCAACAGATCCGTCGTTAGGCGCGCTGTCAACGCTCGCGCTCCCCGTCTCACGTCTCCTCTGCCCGCTGGCACCTACAAGCGGCCTTGATATTGTTGTTGAGATGCGTTCTGGAAGATTGTGGAAGCTGACTGTGGAATCTTCGATGCTACAGAATCAATTTTCTTTTAAAACGCTGGGTGTGTAAATACTTTGTTGATTCAGTGTATATAATTGTTGTTTAGACCTGGCATTAATATATCTACTTAGGATCAAGGAAGGAAAATCTTAGGGCGATTTTATCCATTGTAAGTTGTTGATTGGTAACAATAGTTAATTGGTAATATGTTACGAGGCAGGCTTCGCGAGTCCTAAATATGCGTTAAGATCATGCTAAAGTTATTATCCCTTAACAAAACTCGAGTCTACTTATTATCCAATCGGACCTAAGTCGATCCTAGGATAGCACAGAGCTATCCTGTGTTAAAATCGGAATTTTGCTATCCTAAAATTCAAGAGCAAAGGATAACGTCTGTTAAATTTTACCAGTCACTTGTACCTATTTGTATGTTTACCACAATAGTGTTTGCATTAATTTTGCATGACGGATTCTGATCTTTTGTATTTTCAATGGATGGTATTATTAGGGTTTTGAAATTTTATAGGAATGTATATAATATCATTATGTCCCTGTATCTGTCGGCGGAGTGTCCATCTCCTCTAATTTTGTAAACCTTTTGTTTAAAAATTAAAGATCTGAAATAATTGGTGAATATAGTATTCTGCGAGTACTTCTGAGAAAACTGATATTGGTCACTGTAAAATAATTGGTCTTTGCAAAAAATATGAAAAGCTATTTCTAATTTGATAAGGTCTGACCTGTTTCACATAATTGAAATAAAAATTGCTGTACTATTACATTCCAAGTTACAGAACTGCATGCCCTTATAAAATAATTCCCTGTAGGGGAATAAATGGGGACCAGCGTATATAATATTATATTATATGTATATATTATATTATATATTATATGTAGGACCATATAATATTATATGTATAATATACTAGTTCGGTTAGTTCGGATAATTGAGGTTCTACTGTATTCGATTGCACACACAGTTTTGTTCTATTGGTTCGCATATTTCTCGTATTCTCGGTTTCTCGGTGGTGAAAGAGGAAAGGAAAGGGATGGAGTAGCGCCAAAGTAATAGAAAAGCACGAACAACGTGCAATGTACCATGATTGCGAGGTCTGAGAGGAAACTTTTGCCACTCATAATAAACATCAATGCTGTCGCCGTATATACTCCTGCAAGTGTTGACCTAAGACGAAAGTGCCGCAATATAAATGACATTTATTGAACAGGCCACATTTCTTCCAGCTCCATTCTGCTGCACATGCCAATATCAAACTATAAATATCACAGCTACCTACATTCCCGAACGGAACGAAGATAAAGTTAGAGCAGAAAATATGTACAGGGTGGTTCACTTGCCTTTCAATCAAGATTGTCGCAACCGACTTTGTTTTTAAACATGCACAGCGGATAAAAAAGTACTCGACATTCCGTCTTTTTGAAACAAACTTTCTTGTAGAAGAAAACCTTCATTCTAAATAGAAATACATTTTCTTAAACAAAAGAGTATCCTTCTTAAGAAGAAATAAATTTTGCTTACAGGGCCAGTTTCCTTTGTTAACACTAGAACTACCGAACGGGTCAAAATGACTTGTTTTTACCTGGTTCGCTATATCAACATGACAATCGTCGGTAGTTCTAGTGTTAACAAAGTTAACTCTCAAAATACTGAGTATGCCAATACTTTTTTTACCCATTATATAAACTGTAATGCATTGTAAAATATTGTAAACAATATATGTGATACATAAATATGTAATGTTTCAACAATATAATTCTATCTATAATTATTCTTGGCATTTTTTCTAAATGTAATCTAATGATTTATCCAGAAGTTATTCAACATTTATCAAAATAAGTAATTTAAAGAACATGTTTAAACTTTATTAAAACATCTGTAACAGAAGAAAACATTTCAAGAAATTAAAAATATTTAACTAGAAACTCATGCAATAACACTGAGATTATTCCCATTTCGGTAACGCTACCTAAATGATAGTACTACAAAATTTATATTAAAATAAGTTAATTTTGCAAAATTTTGAAATATCTTTGTATCTCTCGATACAGTTAATTGCAAACCTTGCATTCCCCATTAACGTCATTCCTTATCTCTCGCTCTGAAACGTTCATCTGTAAACTATGGAGCTTGTAGCTGTTTATACAGGACGTTGTTGGATCTTATCATGCTAGGTGTGCTTGTTAGATGTCTCGTCTGTACGTAATATGTATAATAATACAGTATATTATGTGGGTAGACGGTAGGAGAGAATAGTTTACTACGTGCGAGTGCTGTGTTACTATGACTGTATTGTATTATATTCATTACACATACAATATATTGTTATAAATAACGTAGTAATATAATGTAGATCAAATTTGAGAAACATTCGTCTATAATTACAATAAATATATACAAGTTTGGAACAGAAAGAAACAATCATTTTTATTGAAATGAATAACGATTTCGATAAATTTAATATTTAACTTAACAAGAAAGCATCGAAAATATGGTAGATAGAACCTTCTCAAGTTGAAAACTGTTTTCCTTGTTCTTTTTACAAAACTAATTATTTTATAGCTCTCACTCAACACCATTTTCACAAATTATACAAGAGTGTCAAAAGGATTGTGAAATTAGAGGGAGTACACATTTTGATTGTGTCAGACAAAGGATGTATCGAAATTATAGCTGTTGCTAATCAACTACGGAACTTTAAACTAGATATTTTATAATGATGCTGTATATAGCAGCTTTCCGACAGAGGTGATTGAAAGGGAAGTGAATCACCCTGTAGACACGTAGTGATTATACTGCCGGAACCTGTTGGAGAATTTGAAAGTGTTTATACACATCTTAAATAGAACTTCGGAATTTCTAATATTCCGCAGTGATTTCATCGTTTCTAGTTCGTTTGTTTGTTCTAGATACGCGTGAAGACGAAATGGCAGTCGAGAGAAAAGATTATTTTAAATATTCGATCGTCTAATGTTATTTATTAACACTATGATATCAGCACTTTTCACAAAAAAAACTTTACTCCTGCCGCTGGTAAAATTGCTGTCACCTGATCGCGAATATTCCACGACAAGTTAACAATGTCGCGTCATGAACTTTCGCTAAAATTAGTTTTCCTTTAGTATCTTTTAAAAGCACTGCCCTGGAAAAATTGTAGATTTTTATATCAACGCTTCAAAGAGTTATGTTTGAAAAAATTTGGGAATATGCTTACTCGAAAATCTTCAAATGGATCTAACTTTCTCAAAAATACAGATATCCACACAAAAAATAGATCATTCCATTTTCTTTGAATTCAACTTTGTGATAAAACAATGTTGACTGACGTTTCCGATTCTTATTTTTTATTTGAAATAGAAAATGTTATGATTAAAGGTAGATGTCGTGTTTCGTTTCTTTTAAAAATATCCAAAAATAGTATTGAAAGATTATGACAATTTTTAGACCTTTGCCAGCAAGGACAAACGTTATTAACTAATTCTACCGAATTTCGAAATGGTTTCCATGATTTTTCAATGTCTTCTATTCTATTGAGATATGTATGTGACTACAACCGAAAACCGCTTTTCCTAACCCATTTAATCCTAAATTCATTAAAATTTGTTTCTAAATCGTCTGGATTGATAGTTAAACTAAGCTTAATAAACTTTGCTAAAGTCATGAATAATCATTCTTTTGTTCTCGAGGTATAGGTGTTATTTTTGAAATCCCTCCACTCTGCATGTTCAACAACTTCTGAGGATAAGCAGTAAAAAATTTCATAAAATTTTGACAAAATGCCGCAAAGTTAATTGAAATTTGTTTGTGTCTTTTTCATTTATTTATTTCTTTATGAAAACCTGTATAAATAAATTGTTACGAGCCAGGCTTTGCGAGTCCTAAATATGCTCTAAGATCGTGTTAAGGGCTATTTCACCTTAACCAGACTGAAGACTAGACCCTGTTAATTAAAAGAAATGGCTAGTTACTTTCAGTAGCTCAGAACAGGTCTTGGGATCGAGCTAAGGGCTATTTCACCTTAACCAGACTTAATCCTGCTCATTGATCATGAAAGAATGCCCTAGGCATTAGGTAAAGTTAAACCTTACTATTGCTCGCCGGATACACCTTCAGCAGTAAAAGTGTATCCTCGTGGGATCTTTTATTATTCTTTTTCTTAATGTGCTTATTTAAATCAAGGTTGCCTGAACAGGAATTTGTAATGAAGAGACAGTGATTTTCTTAATGAAAACTAAAACAATGTTCAATATATTGAAAATGAAAACACAATACAAAATATAAAATGTGAGTTTCAGTGGTAATGAAATGTTGTTACAATATACTTAAACTGAGTTCGTATTACGTTACGATTTGAACGGGGGAGAAAGTAACGAAGGAACTGTGACTTGCCTAACGATCGCGATATGACACGATGTACGTACGGTAATATTGACTGCTTCGAAGGAGGCTAATGCTCGATCTACTACGATGTTCTTCGCTGGTCCGAGTGACAGAGCTTTGCTGTCGATGAGAGTTCGGAACTGATTCCCCCGCTTTCCACTAGAATTTAGGGCTTAAATATCCGAAGACTCAGTGGGAAGTGGTAAAAGTGGGGGATGTGAGCGCCAAGGGTCTGACTATGCTTGAGTTCTAGGAATTAAAGAGATGCACCGAGTGCACGCCGCGTTACTCCCCTACTAGGAACTCATTAAAACTAGAGAGAAGACGGAACGAAAGAGTCGAGAGTTACAGTTTTAAGTCTCGAAAAAGACGCAGGAATATTCTATGGAGGAGGCTAGCGAGTTAAAATTATTGAATCTACGTATGAAATAAAGTTAAGAAAAGTAGTCCGATAAGGATGAATATGTAACAAAATAAATACTCAAACTCAACGGAAAACAAAGAAAGGTCGTGCTTAATACCTAAAAATGGCTAAAATTGTATGTTTGCCGTATATTAATGTTCTAATGTTTTTCATTAATGGACACCTTGTGTGTTTACACATACACCGAATAAGAAACAACAACTATATTATATTAATACTATTCAGCCTATACTAATAAAATTTATACCAGATTCTTTAAAATTTGAAATATATTTTGCCTATTTCGAATATCAAACGTCTTTCTAAACTTCTGAAAAAGATTTCTACAGTTCTAAAGATTCGGTTTTCTGCTCTGAAAGTAGCAAAAACAGATCACATAAAAACTTTTTCACCAACAAAGTTTCAATTTCAGACTTCAAGCTATCAAAGCTTCGAACTTCAAAGGATCGATAGGTGAAGTTTCTTGTTCACAGAGCGTTAAATTCAGCGCGCGGACGTTGTTACAAGGCCGTGAAACCGTACGCGCGGAAGAGTTTTATACATTCGAGATATAAGAACCACACAAGTTCAACGGTCGATAATTTAACTACTGACAACAAAATCTTTGAATAGGATAGTTCTTATGATTTGGCAAAGATTTGTTTTTTCAAGAATTTGTTGAAATTCGTACTATATATATTTATAAATCGTATCTAAAACTCGGCAGAATTAAAATAAAATTCTCCGTTCTAAACTTAAGATAATCGGGGTCGAAATTAGCACTTTCTGTTTCGCCTATATTATTGCTAATGATATATATTAAATTTCAGGAGTTCATCTACTGGTAGAATTCGAATGAAAATGTTTTCACTAGTGGAAGGCCATGATATAAACCTTTGAAACTAACAAAAGTATTCTCTGTTTAATTTAAAAGATACAAGTATTTAAAGTCGGAAATTTGGAGTAGTTTCGCTCTACTTTTCGTGTAAACCGTAACTTCCATGTGTAAGTTTGGAATAAAACTCTTCACGATCAAAATTCTAGCGTCATTTTGACTCCTATTATCCGTCTTTTTCATGTTACTGATTGTTTAGGAGATTTAGACAGTTAATACATTTATATTTAAGCGATTTCGACATGTATATTTAAATCTGTACTAAACAAAAATCAATCCTTCGTCTACTGGCTGCGAGGATTCCTTCTTCTTGCTAAAATCGCCATTGAGTGCGGACGCGTCAATTCCCAGGTGTGAGAAACGTCGCGAACAGCGAACCTATTGCAATTTCATCGTGAGTGTGTGAGTTCCGTGTGCTTTCTTTCGTTCCGATTGTGTGAGGAAAATTTTTGATACTTTCGCAATCATCGCGATCATCGCAATCATCGTCGTGGACGAGTCCATAAACTGCGCCTTGCTCGCATCCGTTTCCCGTGGTTGTCGACCCGGCGAAATCATATTATTGCGCCCTGCCGCAAATAATCGTGGTCGTTGACCTTCGATTCTCTGCTCTGTCACAAACACCTAATCTGATCTCTCATCATTATACCTTTATACATATCTATACGTCTAGCATCATTGTACCAAGAACGGCTTTTTTCTCCCCTCACATGTAAGACTATAAGGCGTCTTAAGTTGATGGATGGGTGTCCGAAATAAATGTGACACGTGAGGAATTCGATTAAGAGATGTGGCGTACAAATATATTGTGATCTCGAGTTAGTACAGAAATGTCGTGGTTGAAAGTCAGCCCAAACCCAAGAGTGACTCGGACATCACTCGCCGTCAGGTTACCTGCGTCAGCGTGGCCAGGTTTGGGGGTTTATGACCTCTGGGGTTTCCCTGAAGGGAAGAGGTGCCCTGCAGAACCTCCACGAGGCCTGCTCTACACACGCATTCTCATGCCGATTTCTAATATTCGGTAATTATTCAGAAAAACGGCTCACAACCGATTTCAATGATTTTGATATATGTTATAGAGTATGCTCTCTTGATCATTTTTATATACATATATATGTGGGGGAAACTTATAGAAAAAAAGTTAGACACACTTAAAGGCGAATCATGTATGACCCAGGTAGTGTAACCGGTAAGCATACCAAATAGTCGAACAATCAACAAAAATCTTAACGTAAATATAGCTGTGCTCTTGTGACAGCATTCCAAATACCTGTAGAGATCAAATATAGATGTAACACCGGATTAAAACCCTGACCTAACCAACGCAGACTCATTGCCTGTATGGCTCATTTCAACTAAGCTAATCTAACAATGAAATTAGAAGAAATTCTATATATATGCCGCAGTCTGGGTTGGTTAGGTCTGACTTTCACGTTTGTGTTACATCTGTATTAAGTCTCTACAGGTATTTGTAATAATGTCACAAAATCACAGCTATGTTCATGTTACCATTTAACTTGATTGTTCGACTATTATACATATATTTATATATAAGATCCGCCTTTAAATGTGTCTAACTTTTTTCTTATAAGTTTCCCCCATATACATATATGTATATGAAAATGATCAGCTTAAATCGCTCTACAACATATATCAAAATCATTGAAATCGGTTGTGAGCCGTCTTTCTGAATAATTACCTAATTTTCTAACAAACACCTATCAGTAAGTCTGATCTCTCATCATTATTCCTGTGTATACGTCTAGCATCATTATTCTAAGAACGGCTTTTTTTTCCAATCACAGAGTGGAGGTTTTTTATGCCAATTTTATTCCAACACATTTTCAATTTCCTTCGGGCTGATCCCGCAACTGTTGTGTTTCATTTATTAAATATAATTCACTTCCAGTCATTAATATTGCTATCGTTTTTTCATTGACATGAGACTTATCCACTTATAATACGAATACTGATGTTGCATTTAATTATTGTAGGGACTAACTGGAGAGTGGAGTGTTAGGGCGCGGAATACTTCCCGTCTTTTTATATTAACAATAAGTTCTTTTTATTTTCCTTTGTGGTTTGTACACTTTGCACTCTACTTCGTACTACTCAACTCTGCCGACTAACTTCTCTGACAGCCTACTTGTGCTGGAAATCGACCTTATATCTCACACACAGATTGACACTTCTTTCACTCCTTACTCTCGCGCCGCTTTGTTCAGTCATTCTCAGAAACTGTCACACCACTTGCGTTCGGTAACGCGATCACTCAATGTCGCAGCCACCCTATTCTTTCGCTCAAATTACAGCCATTCTCGCCCTCTCCGTACGTAGTCATATACATTAGGGTGGTCCTTAAAAACAAATTCTGTTGGATCCCGTCAAATAGGATTCAAATGATAACAAAAATATTAACGAATTTTTGCAGATTTTTATTTCATTCCCTTCGTCTCCCTATATTTATTGAGAGTACAAAATGAAATCCAGGATTTATAAATTTAGAATTTTTGCAGAAGTGTCCCTTTCTTGCATCAGGAAACATTTTACGGTATTCACTGACGATTTGCAGCGCGAACATTTTTTTATCTTCGTTCCTAGTTAAAATATTGTTATAATCGGTGAACAATTGGACTGGCGGAGCATATGATCCTCGTGGACTACCCCATATATGATTTTTTAATTTTTCACTGGAAAGAGAAGATGGAGATCACTGAATATTCGAAATCATAGATTTTGTACCGAGGATTAACCGTAAAAATCAAATTCAATCTAAAATATAGTGAGTAAGTATATTTTCGGATAATTACAAAATTATCGCTCGAATAGGGAGACGAGGGAAATAAAATAAAAAGCTGACAAAATTAGAGTAGTTTTTGCTAACCATTTGGAGTTGATTTGCCGGGCTCCAACATGAAAATTTGTTAAAAGCCCAAATAAGGACCACTCTAATATACATGCGCTCCTCAATCCCTCCACTTGCATTCTCGGAAGTCACTCCGCAATCACTCGCTTCTCATATATTCTATCCAACCATTCCATTGTCATACGTAGTTCTCATTGGTTCTTAATTTCAAGCTCCCACATTATTTATATTATTCTTTGGTAGAATACGGGGCTCTTCCTAGCTTTTTTACATTTTGTTCGGAGTTCATTAGTAAGTGCATAAATAGTTAAACAAAAATTGCCAATTCGTACAAAATATTTTAAGTGAAACGTTCGAGGAGTCTGCTCATGTTTTGCCTTAAATTCATACAAGCGTTATTGTTGTTATTGTCAATTATGGAGGGTTCCATAAATCCTACTGCAAGGTTTTAACTGGATCGAATTCTCAGCATATTTGAATATTGAAGGAATGCTGGACAAGCAAAAAATTTCATTCTGGCGCGTACTTTGCAGGAGAAAAAAAGAGATTGGGTTAAGTTTATAGGCAGATATGCACGCATGCTTCCCACTCTTTCAAAGCTATGACAGACTCCTTCGATATTTTTCCGCTAAATTTGTTTGCCCTGTCATTCGAACCTATCTCATGGCAAGTGCCAGAATATTTCTTACTTTCGCCCGCAGATGAATATGTCCGCTGCCGAGCCAATTTCGCGCTCCACGCCACACATGCTTATTGTTTTTTTCATTTATTTCTTATTATATCAAGTGTATAATGATTAGTGACATACAATTGGTCTTTTAAACCTAATAACGATCGATAAGAAAATAATGATTTTTAGGAGGAAAAAATATTGTCTCAAAATATTTTTCCGAAGTTAATTATAATCCTATATACTTAATGGTAATACATCGAGGTAAAAGGATTTTGTTTGAGGTTCTGCTGCCAGGAAAAATATCGAATATAGTTGCTTTATAAATAACCGAAATGTGAAGTCATAACGTTTTCCATACATTAGTATTTGAATATGTTCGAAATACATTGTACATTAATATTAGTTTCCTTTTACATTATTTTGTTCTGTTACACGTACTATTTGTGGGTTTATATTCTAATTGTGTATCGTTTATATCTTGTGAAACAGCTACGTATCCTTAAAAAATTTTATTCGGTTTGCAAGTTCTTACATATCTTTAAGAAGATATATTGTTAGGTAAAGTCTGTTTATTTTGAATCGATCTATATTTTCTGGAATCAATCAGAGTATATTGAACAGTCATTCAGCACTTACACTGGTTGGAAGTTTTCCGTTTTGGATTAACTATTGTAAATGTATGAACTATAATAAAATAGCAAACTTTCTTACAAATAAAGAAGAACTTGTAAACGTAAACGAATTCCTTCACGAAATATGTAAGATAAATGTGTTTACACAAATTATACAAATTAGTGGCACAAATTTTTCGAAGTTAGGAATCAAGCGATATTCAATTCTTTTTCGTATTCTCTTTGCTAGAAGATACTATTTTCAGCATCTAAATATTCAAACAATTGAATAACTTTATTTGTTTATTTCTTTCTTTATATGTGTAAGGGTTCATGTTTAGTGGTGAAAATGCGAAGGAGTAATGAAAATATAATCTCACAGAGAGAAAAGAGATAGCAATTAAACGAAAGCCAAATGGAAAAGCATAAACAAACCAAGGAATCCTATAAAAAGTTGTTTTTTGTTTTCTTCTTGTTTTATATGTTTTATATGCTACCTTCACTTTTATATCCAATTTGTATGTAACACCATTTATGTCTCGATTCTCGTCAATCTTATTTTACTTCAGACACGTGAGAAATTTCTGAAAAAAATTTCGAATTCATACAATTCCGTCCCCAACAGATGAAACGCAATAAATCGGGGATCTGCAATAATCGTATCTTACAATAATCCGGAAGGTTGTCCTCCCAATGAACCGAAAAACCACGATAGCAAACACCAGAGAGCATCCCTATGACGCCAGGGTTGTATGGGAGATTTATTGGTAAGGGATATGTGCCTAAAACTGGGAGCAATAAATTTCCATCGATCGATGGGGGCAGCCGCTTAACAGACAGCTTTCCTCACGGGGCCGAAATTTACAAACTTTCTTGCCGCGCCCTCTCTACTGGATCCTTGATAGAAGTATCTCTTCACTTTTTTTAAACTTTTTTCCGAAAAAGGACGCTGACGATGCTAAGAATTCACCAAGTACTTTGATCGATTACGCAAAACATTTATCCACCTTAAGTTAGTACAGTTTAGCTGCGAGTATAACATATCTGCTTACAAATAGAAAATAACTTAGAAACCTAATCGATTAATTGATAAAACTACAAATAGTAGATATGACGGATCAAAAACAATGTATAAGAAAAGCAACAGCGATATATATCTAATATATATAAAATATATATTAAATGTATGTCACTAACAAGCATTCACTTATTTATTTATTGTAATTAATATGATAAAAAATAAACCAATAAATAAAACACGCTGGAAAGATTTAAAATACCATAATTCTGAAGTGTGGCATAGTAGTTATTTTATAAATGCGAAGTTAATTAAGGCAGTTATCGCGCAAGTTTATTTCTGTTACAATTAAGCTTCAATACTTATGACCTGTAGCAGAGATTATTAACTGACATACAAATAGGACATAATAATGTAAATAGTAGATGCAATGGAACAAAAGCTATGTAAAAGTAAACTAACAATATCAAATCTATCAGACGTATTATATGGCGCTAATAAGCATAATTATTTATTTATTATAATTGATATGACAAGAAATAAGTCAGTCAATAAAACTCATTGACAAGATCTATAAAACTAGAATTCAAAAGTGTAACGTAGAACTTAGTTCATAAATTGCGGAATTAATTAAGACAATGTTTTCGGAAACAAATTATTTTAACCTCTTTGACAGAAATAGGTATAAATTAACCTTCAGTAGTTCTGCAATGTTAATTCAGCTACTTACTGCTTTCTCCATTGCGAGGCTGTACCTGGGTTAACTACTCTCGGGCTCCAGAGTAGACTAGAGAACCACATTTCTTCTCTAAGAACTTTAAAGTGTGAGCTGCCGCACACATGTTACGCTATACAGTCAGCTTGAAAGACAATTTGTAGTGCCATTTCCATCCAAGCCGATGACGGTCGAGTGCTTTAGAACCACCCTTGAAACGTGACAATCGTAAATCCCATCTCTTCTCAAATACATTGCTACGAAATACATAGACATATATCATGTGTAATAAAAACATTAAAATCTAGAAACACGCCAAGTAGTTTGATTCTCCTACAAAAATGACAATAAACTATAACAAATAATTTAGAGCAAGAAAACTACTTATTTAAGTAACCATCGAAATTGAAAATGTAAATGGATATCATTGGAAAACGAAAGCCAAGTTTTCATTTAAAGATATCTAGATTTAATTTGCAGCTTTAACAATAAAAAGAACTTGACCTGACATAGTAAAGTTGACATTGGGTTCAAAGTAGTCTCCCATTTGTTTTTGTCTCGTAATGAAGCGCCCACACCCCAAAGTCTGTTTTAAAACTTGCCATTGCGCAGATAAGCATCGACTTCGATAACAAAAATGAATATCACTTACTGTAAGATTCCTGCAAATGACCTCCAGGGTTTTTTTTAGAAACATAGATCGAGGATTGACTTGCAAAGTTTGATTATTGCTAGATCCGCAATCTGCAACATGTACATGGAAAATGGTCATCATTTCTTCAGTTTTTTACTGTATTATAAAAACGAAACCACTGTTGAGGGCTGCAAATCTTTTGGCAGCTCTAAAAAATGATAAGGATTAACTTGTTGGAAAGATTGTCGAAGGCAAAGTGAAAATCATTGGGTGACTACCGTGGTTCGAAATCTACTTTGTTGGGTAACTACCATTAGCATTGAGGGTGTGGATTGCTCCGGGTCGTCTAGGTACTGAAGCAGGGTCCCTAAACACCAATTAAGAATTTAATATTTAGTAGTATAGAGAGTTGTGCTTTCCGTGAAAAGTTAAGCAATTCTCGAGAGCAATTATTTTTAACCGACTTCAGAAAGGAGAAGGTTCTCAATTCGTTGCGTCTCGTATAGTGAATAAGAAAAGTATTCGCACACATCGGTTTTCATGGAATAAATTTTCATACAGAAGAAAGGGTCTTTTCTTTAAGAAAATACAAATTTTTTTAAAACAGAAAGTTTCCTTTTAGTAGAAATAAAATATTCTCAAAGTAGAATCTTTTCTTTTTTAAGAAAATTAACTGTAGAAATCTGGATGTGCAAATATTGTTTTTTACCCACTGTGTATATTTTTAATGTTTGTCAATCGACAATTTCGGGGTGGTTGATCCAATCGGGATGAAACCCTTTTTACCTTATTCAGGAAGTTCTCAGAATAACCTACAGTAGCATCGAAGATTCCAAAATTTTCCGGAATCTTCTAGAACGCGTCTCGGCGACAATGTAGAGGGCGCTTGTAGGCGCCAACGGGCAATGAAGGCGTGAGACGCGGAGTGCGAGCATTGACCGTGCGCTTAACGACGGATCTGTTGATTTGGCTAGCAACGGCTCCTATAAAATCGCGGATCCCAACCACGCGCGGCCGTTACGCTGTTCCTGAAGAGAGAGGACAAGGTAAGACCATCGGCCGCTCTCTCGGACGGGTAATCGGAGCGTTGTGGTCCAGTGGTCCAGTGACTCTCGAAACCGCGCCATAAATAGAAAACTTCTTCATAGGCTCTTTTCCGTATGATTATTTAAATCAATTGGATGAAATAATAAAATTAAGGACAATTTGAGGACATGATTTTATTGAAAATAAACATGTGCTTCATGTTTATGAAAATAAACCTAGTACAGCAATACGTAAAAGGGATAATGTTGAATACAGTCATACTGCGTGTCCTTTCATGACATTCAAAAATGTGCAACTATGTGCAATTCTTATTATTATCGCCTTCAAGTCTGTACTTTTAGCTTTCAAAAAATGTAAGTTAGAAGGCAGGTCTCGGTGGGACTTTTTTTATAACTCCAAACCAAATTTCATATGCAAAATGTAAGAGTGAGGTTGCAAGGAATGGACCAAACAAAAGCGATTTTGAATGCTTTGGAGATTCCTCTTTCAAGAAAAAATTATGTAAAAGAATTTCGTGGAACTTGAAATTTCCATTTTTGGCGCGGTTTAGACAGTATCTGGACCACTGTGCGTTGGCGGGAGAGTTCGGCGATTATACCCGGACGCCTGACTGACGAAAGGAGACTACGGGAAGTTTCCGTGGGCACCCTTGACCAGGAGATTATGAAGATAATATTCGTGTAGTCGACTCTTGTTCGCTCGATGCGCTCGATCTCGCTTCCGAAATGTGACTGAGGACTGCGCGCAGACAATTCGAAACTATGTACATATTTGGGCCTTGAAGAGGGGGACTATTGACCCTAATTCTATTACCCTTATCGCAGGTCGGTTCCCGCGGCGTCACCAAGGGTTAGCTAGCGGCCCCGGTTCGACCATAAGGTCTCCCCGTGCACGCGGGACCTTCAAAACCCGGGAAGTTTTACCTTCCCTAACGAGGTCAATTCTCGGCCTCAGGTCGATGCATGCATCTCCCTGAGCACGACGGCTTATAGGCCACGGTACGTTTTCACGTTACCGCGCACTAGGGGTTCGGCCAATGGGAACCGTAACTTCAAAAACAAGACATTTTGCTCTCATGGCCTGCACGCATCCTTTATATGTCGCGATAATTACGCAAGCATAATAAGTACGACGACATAAGCAATGATACAACGTTTTCCAGCGTTAACATGATAGACTCTTTCGTCGTCAATCGCCGAAACTGACAAACAACATAATTATTTGATCTCTTAACTTATCCGCGCGTAAGAATTCGCACGTCTAATCAAGGGAGAGAACGGGAAAATATTCCTGGACGCCCGTTAGAAAAGATTCGAGTCAGAGGCTACAGAAAAACTGACTCCCTTCTGCCCGTTTCCTAAAGTCATTATCCCTAGTCCAATATGTGTTGGTTAGAGTCACACCCTGTGTACTCCGAAAGTCTAGCTGTTTTAAAAAAATGGAATTACCCTACCTTTGTGACCATCCTTATATCCTAATGTATAACCTGCTCCTCAATAAATCCTGCTACAGGACATTCCTGACTCCAAAACCTTATCCTTTGGCTATACTACCTATAATAAATGTTCGAATTTGTTTAACAGTAACCGGTGAAACCGATGGTTCAACAAAATCACTAGCATTTGTCTGACCATAACTTTGGTACGCTTTTAAAAAATGTTAGTATATTTAGTGTCATTTCAAGATTGTTTGTAATTCACTTTTATTGTCGTCACACAGTTGCTGCTGTAAAGTGGTATTAATACATAAGATCGATGTTATTTCGTACTTTTTAGTGCTTTTTGTCTCCTAGGTAAACTGGTGTAAGTATATTGGCGTATTGGTGTAAATATTGGCCTAGGTATATTGGTGTAAGTACATAAAATTAGCCAAATTTCCGGCTAAAATTACAAATCATGTTATATTATAATACTAACAAATGAGTGGCACATAGCCTTGAGTTCCGAGTTTTAAACAATTGCATCTCCATCGCACATTCGCTCAGTAAATATTCACTTTTTACTATTTCACAGTTAATTAACACCTAATATCGATTATTTATATCTTTACTTTTCATTAGCAAGAAACAAATGCAAATCATGGTAATAAGTGGGCACGAACGTGCCGTCTCCGTTCAGAGTATGTGTTAATGAATTCGCAACTGCCTGAACAAAAGAGTGTGTGAGTACATACGCATCCGATTAAACAGGTGTCATGTTCCAAAAAATGGTTGACGGGCAGAAAAGTTGGGTAGGTGCGTTTAAGCTATCGTGTGGTGCATGGCGGTCACGTGATCCGAAAAGACAGCCGCTTGTCAGCCTACTGAAAAAAGGCACGCATACCGGGTGTGCGTAGGAATATGCGGATAGATGCAACATCCGAGATTTGTTACGAGTACGGATAGCAATGGATTGCAAATAAAGGTTATGAACCAGAGTATTTGAGCGAAATAAATGATTTATTATGAGAGAGTGGCAGACAGTGAGTTCATATAATATCAAAATGGGTGGCTTCTTTGCCTTTCCTCCTGCTTTGCCACTTTCTTAATATGTGCTTGAGATAACTAATATCTCTTGTTAATTTGTTCACGATCCCCGATTAAACCCATCCAAATCCAGTAAAAGAAATTGATCATGTGCCTGTGATACTTTTTCAAACAAGTATCGAGGTGGCGATTTAGTAAAACGACTGAGCCCCTCAATCATTATTTATTATTTATTGAACTATAAGGATTATTTATGCTACGGACAACCAGATCATATCATCATAGCTGTCATTCTATTATTTACAGACTCCAAAGGAGATAAAAAGCCGATAGACAAATTAAAGGAGTATTAATATTTTTGAACTTTTTAGGACATTTATTGTCGATGCATATGGGTTTGCAATGAGTATAACAAGAGTTAAGCCAAGTTTTACCAGTCTCAAAGGGATATTTCCGAATATATTGAACAACATTCCTCTCTCCCTCTTCCGAAGTGCATTTTCGCAGCTTCGCACGTCACACGGATACACCCCAACTTCCGGGACGATGTCAGTGAGATTATAACCCGGTCGGTGAGCCATTATGGTTCAGACTTAACTGTTGGTATACTCATTGCAAACCCATACGCACTCACAATAAATGTTCTAAAAAGTTCAACAATATTAACACTCCTTTAATTTATCTATCGACCTTTTATTTCCTTTGGAGTCTCTAAATAATAGAATGACCCAGCTATGACGATATGGTCTGGTTGTCCGTAGCATAAATAATTCTTATAGCTCAATAAATAATGTGAAATGTAAAAAAAAACAATCGCCCATACCGAGTATTGGTCGCTGGAATGGGGGAGCATGGCTCCCCTGCTACTCCATTGGTACCAAACAACCGACATCCCTGGCCGGAAGTTGTAAAGAGTGTCCCTAACGACTCGCTCTTCGTCTGAGTAACAGCGGAATATATGTGTCAGTCTGATCCCGGATTCCCTCCTTTGTGCACGCACCTTATATCGCTCCCTAAATATACATCCCGTTTCTATAATCTAGTCTCCGAGTTTCAGTGCCACTTACGCGGCACTGAACAATATCATAGTTATCTCAGTCGCATATTAAGAAAATGATAAAGAAAGAGAAAAGGCAAAGAGCCGCCCAATTATATAGTGGAATAACGTTGATATTACATGATCTCGCTGTCTGCCACTCTCTCTTAATAAATAATTTATTTCGCTCAAATACTCTGGCCCATATCCTTTATTTGCAACACATTGTTATTCGTACTCGTAACAAATCTCGGATGTTGCATCTTTCTGCGGTTTCATATCTCCACGCACACCCAGTATGCGTGCTTTTTTTTAGCGGGCTAACAGGCGACCGTCTTTTCGGACCACGTGACTGCCATGAACCACACGATAGCTTACACGCACCTATCCAACTTCGCATTTCTGCCCGCCAGCCATTTTCCGGAACATGACACCTTTTTAGTCGGATGCGTACACCTGGAGCGCAAAAATGACTGAACAAATTTCGGCTGACCAAACATATTTCCCTAAACTTCCGTACTGGAGTCCCACCAGTAACCGGGATTGCCTTACTGAATCTCTCCAGAGTGGTTCAAAATTAATGCAGATCCTCCTCTCAACATTTTTAATTGATATAAACATGGTGTCAGTCGGATCAGCCGTTCGTTGATTATCGTATTCACAAGTGAGAAGGTTTCTATCATTGATGTGTTACATACTCATTATAATCGGACTACTCTTCTCTTTTTTTGTTAAGCGTAAATCCAATAATTTTAGCTCGCTAGCTCCCTCTATAGAATTTTCCTGGATATTTTTCGAGCCTTAAACTATGACTTTCACTCTTCCGGTTCACGTTATCTCAAGTGTTCAACCAAATTACTAAATGGGGAAGCGTACACTTTGACCCCATAAATTAAATTCCTAACTAGCGAATGCAGACTCCTGGCGCCCACGCTCCCACTTTAACCCCTTTCACTGCATGTTTCGAGTATATAAACCCGTAGTTTCTAATACTATCGGGGAATAAGTTTCGAAGTGTCATAGACGACGACGCTGTCTCTCGGACCATCGAGAAACATCGTAGTAAATCGAACGCCAGTCTCCTTCGAAACAAACATATATACCGAACGTACATCGTGAATACCCACGATCATTAGGCAAGTCACAGTTCTTTTGTTAGTTTTCTCCTTGTTCAATTCGTAATGTAAAACGAACTCGCATTAAGGAGGTTGGTGACAAAAATGAAAATAATGAGATCGGACTGAAATTCACACAGAATGGTAATCAATAGTCACTGCACCTCTCTTCAAAATTTTAATTTATGCGACTATATAGTTTTTGAGTAATCCAGATTCAAAGTTACGTTCTTACGCATGGGCTCTTATGGCGATGAGGCCAAAGATTACACTTTATGGGTTTAAAACCAATGATTAAATAATGATACTTGAATAAAAAATAGTTTATATAATAGCTAAAACTTTCAGAAACAAACTAGCAAAGTTTCACAAGCTTTGCCTGTCCAGTTCGCGAGAAATTTTGCAAGAAGTAGAGAAGAAATCGCTTCTTTCAAAGCAGTACCGGTGGTACGTCGGATAGTGCGGCAACGTTGCATATTCGCACTGTTGCGCGCCAACTTCGAATTGGTCGCATTCACTACGCCGTCACAATTATCAGTCATATAACCAACGAAACTTTGACATTTCGCGGGTTATGTTGAATTTACACTGATTACTACCAACATATTCTTTATCCACGAGCTAATGCGCGCTGTTGCCACGTTTCCTTGATTTTTATAGAAACTTCAAACTTCGATTCTAAACCCTTCTGATAACATTTAAATACGATAAGAGGCATAAAAATAGAAATAACATGCTAAAAGAGGTATAACATAACATCAGCTTCATTGCAGTTAGCAACGATTTCAAAACCCCATGCAAAACCATAGGAGTTCCCCTCTTGCCCCCTGCGTCTAAAAGACGGCACCAACCTCCTTAAGTTTATTGTAACAACATCTCATAACTACTGAAAATCACATTGTATTTTGTGTTATATTATTATCCAGAATATATTGAACTTTATCCTAGTTTTCACTAAGAAAATCTATTGTCTCGTCATTACAAAATTCTTGTATAGTCAACCACATTTCAAGTATTCACAATTAAGGAAAAGAGTAATAAAAGATCCCACGAGGATACATCTTTACCGCTCGAGGTGTATCCGGCGACCTATAGTGAGGTTTAACTTCGAGTTTAGGGGATACTTTTGGAAGGTCACTAGAAAAGGGGGTTAATTGGAGGACAAGAACCTGAGTAGGACTGAGCTGAAAGACGCTTTGTACTATCCCAAGATTGACTTAGGTCTGATTATAGGTAACAAGTAGACTCGAGTCTTGTTAAGGCGTAATAAGTCTTACCACGATCTTTGAGCATATTTAGGACACGCGAAGCCTGGCTCGTAACAAATCTATCGGTCATAATTATAAAATTATTGCCATAAACGTATAGACGCTTTTTTACAAATCACGGTCTGCGGTACCTATTGTAGGTCACTCAAATTTTATCTGAAATTACTGAAACAATTTATTTAGAAAGTACACACTCGAACCTACTGCGCAACCAATCAAATTTTCAAACTTGTTTTTTAACGAAAAGGCAGCCTTTTAAATTCAAAAATAGCCTTTTTACCCTTGAAAATTATTATATGGCTATTTGCACTACATTTCAGAATAAACCCCATTAAAATGAATTAATTAATTCTTCTGTTATAAGCTGACAAAGCTAGGTCGACTCCCTTTCATATCTATGTGCAAGGGAGTATAGGGATTATTTGTTTACGTATTCACGCACTATTTTGTGCTGCCAGTTTTTCGAACTCGGTTCGTTCATGCCCGATTTAACGCGACCACGTGGTGACCTTGGTAATTGTTAGATACTGCGCCAATGTGTGCAAGGTTATATAGGATAATTGTTATTAGTTTCGGCCTTCCGACACGTAAAGACAATACCGGGCTGAATGTAACAGGAAAAGGGTTATTGCGACAATATCAACACGTCTATCCACAAATCGTGCCACGAACACGACGCTTGCTCTTAACAGATTTACTAGGCTGACCAACACGTGTAGCACCAACGCCAATTGAGGTTATAACGACTATGCTATTTCACTACTTTTTCCAGCGAGTACATTTTTCAGGCAATGTGAAAGGACATTTTGAAGTTAATCTTGGAATACTTGAAACAAACGGTACCTGAAACCATAAAACCAAAAGAAGAACAGACTATAAAACAGTGCAATATTTATGAATTAGGCAGGGAGTTCCGAGAGTAACTTCAAAATTTGAAGGCGGAAATAAAACCGGATGCGATTTTTTTCCCACATAGAATTACGATCCAGCCAAACTACCCTACTTCACAAACTTAGCGGGTCGCTAATTTTTTCAGAAAATTGCCCATGTTTACGAGCTGCAACTTCGTGAAAAAAATCGTACAATATAATCTTCACTTGCTCATTCAGAAGAGCCGAGCTTCTACTTTAAAATGCTTAGATTACAATTTATTTAATGATCATTTTTGTTCTATGTAATCGCAAAATTTCAGATCGAAAATTCTTCGAAATTTTACAACTTCAAGACACTCTATGGAGCTTCTTTTTTCTTGGATTTCGATTGACAGAATCTTTTAAAGTAAAGTTTCCTCTTTACAAAGAGCTACGATAAAGTCGATTTTCTATTTTTTGAGACCATCTTATCGTAACTTGAATCAAAAGTGTGGAGGTTGCACGGTCAGAATTGTAACTCATGTGTGAAATCTATGTCTATTTTGACCCTGCAAGTTTACCTTTAATATAAATTAAAGGGCTGCCCTTGTTAACCGAGGCAGAGGGTCGAGGGCAATGATACAGACGGAATTTAAAAGAGAGTGCTTTCTATAAAAAAATTAGCCCCCAGAGTTGGACACTTTGTCATATTAATCCGCCTCCGTCGGCAGCCACATACAAAGACAAAATAAATGTTTTGGCGCACGCTATGAGTTCACAGTACGCTTAATTAGGGCAAATGGAAATGCTTCGTGAAGGACAACGATCTCTCCGGGTGAACACGCGAGTCAATCCGCTCCCCTTGCATTCTGATTAATCCATGAAAGTAAAATCCACTGTTCATTCCTTTTTTTATAAACATAACACCCAAATTTCATTCCTGATGGAAAAATCAGAACGCAAGAATGATACCCAATGCAACTGACAGCTTTTCACTACATTTTGATCGATTGCGTAAAATGTTTAAACTTAAATTTCATTTCTAATGGAAAAATCCGAAAACAAAAATCGTATCCAATCTAATTCCTGACTTTTCACTATGTATATGTATTCTGATCGACAGCAAAAAATACCTGTTGTAGCATCAAGGATTTCCAGAATCGCCTGGAATCTTCTAGAATGCGTTCGCTTACAATGTCATCGCCGCTTGTGGGTGACAGCGGGCAGAGGAAACGTGAAGTGCGTAGCGCGAGTGTTGACCGCGCGCTTAACGACAGATCTGTTGATTTCGTTAGCAACGGGTCCTATAAAACCGCGGATCTCGGCCACGCGCGCTCATTACGCTCTTTCCGAAGGGAGAGGACGAGGTGAGACCATCGGCCGCCCTCTCGGTCGGGTAATCGGAGCGCTAGTAGGAGAGTTCGGCGAGAATACCTGGACGTCTACTAGCCTCAGCAGGAAAGTACGGAGAGTTCCCGTGGACGCCCTCGGTTAGGAGAGTACGGCGATTATACCCGGACGCCTGACCGAGAGGAGAGTACGAGGGAATATCTCTGGACGCCCGATAGTACCAGGAGAGTACGGGAGTATATTCCGGACGCCTGTTTGGTATGGAGAGTACGGCGATTATACCCGGACGCCTACCAAACAGGAGAGCACAGAATGACTCCTGGACGCCTGAGACGCAGCAGGAGAGTACGGAGAGTTCTCGTGGACGCCCTCGGTCAGGAGAGTACGGCGAACATACCTGGACGCCTGACCGAGAGGAGAGTACGGGAGAATATCTCTGGACGCCTGGCTGACGAGGGAAAGTACGGGGAGTTTCCGTGGGCGCCCTTCACCAGGAGAGTACGGAGATAATACCCGGACGCCTCCGGATCAAGGGAGAGCACGGGGAAACATTCCTGGACGCCCAGTTCATGATTATACGAGATCAGTTGGTCTGAAAGTGTCAGAATGTCGATCCTTAAAATCATTCTTCCTTGTATCATATTGAGTCCTCTCTGTACACTGAACCTACTATACATACGACCACCGCCTGATCTTGAGCTCTGTACACAAAAAAACTAATTACCTGTCCTCGAACCTTTTTCCATGTATCAAACTAATCATATCCTGAATAAATCCTGTTATAGTTGCAATTCCTGTTTCCAACCCATTAATCCCTGGCTACACTGTTCATTTAAAATAAACGTCACTTGTTAACGCTACTATCATCATTTTAGCCATGAAATTAGACATTGGTGTGAACATAGCGCCGTCACGCCAAGTGTGTTGATTTGTAACAACTTGCACTAACATATTCTTATAGCCTAAACTTTGCCATTGACATCGATTTTCTATCGCTATAAGTTTAAGAATTATTCAAGGTTTTCCCTCGGGATACCTGCTTTTTGGCCAACTTTAGAGCTTATATTTAACCCTTAAACCTCTACGGTTGCCACTAAAAAAAAATACGTGTCGACTATTTTTGAGTGCCTAACACGTGTAAAAAGTTTCAGGAAGATCCGTGTGTGCTGACTCGATTGTTAGAAACCTTGTTCCTTGTCCCTTGTTAGAAATAAAGAAGAACTTAGAACCCTAATAAAATTCTTTGTAGAAATACTACTGTTTCGCGAAATATAAATAATAATTATTATACAAATCTGTATCTTTATCTATTCAAGCGATTCGAATAATTCTTTCACCATTGAGAAGCTTATTTCCTCCAGATGAACATCGGTTATGGTTACACCTCGAGGAGTAGTTCCGAATCCTTCGTAGCTTTTCGTATGCTCATCACAATAGTATATTCGTTAATTTTATATAGTGTATTCTGACTTAAGTCACGGTCCCTTGTCTATTTTCAGTGGATGGTATTGCTAGGGTTCCCTACTTCACTAGTTAGAGTTTAGTAGTTCACTAGGAATCCGTATAATTTCATCATCTCGATCCGCCTGTCTGACACAGTCGCGGCATGTTCCCTTCTCTACTTATGTAATTCTTTTGTTTAAAAAGCTAAGGTAACTTGTGACAATGGTCTTTACTCAATACTTTCAAGTAAAATTATAACCATTATAGTAAAAAAAAATTGTTAAAAAAAATAAGTAAATCGGTTTGCAATTTTCAATTTGCAATTTCAATCTAACATTACCTTTATGCGTTCTCCGACATGCACTTAACCGCTTTTCGATTAACATTAAATGTATCGGGACTTTATACAATAGACAGTCGTGGACAAAACTAAGTGGACAAATAGTAGGAATTCTTGTGATAAAAGTTTACTTGAATAATATTATTGTTATATACTTAATTTTGTTGTATTTCGTGTCTCTGCGTTACATAAATTTGCAGTCAGCTTTCGAATGCATTAATAAAGATTACTTGGAGAACCTTATAGATAGTAGCCCGCGACATTTGGAACCAGTAATTCTAGCAAAGCGAAGCATCACCAAGCACTAATTATTAATTGTTTATTTAAAAATATTGATTGTCTGTGTTCCATCTGTTCATAATTGGTGGACTTATCCACTAAACATACTTTATGTATACTCCTATGTAATAAATGTATGTAGCCCAAAGATAGATAAGAAACAAAATTTAGGTTTATAACAATAATATTATTGCGCCCAAACTTTTATCACAACCATTTCTACTAGATAATTGTCCACTCTACCGTTATCCCCGACTGTGCATCTGTTCCTAGCGTAGTTGGTCGAATGACCAATCGCGAAAGGTCACATTATTCCCATCTGGGTACAACGAATTAAAAATACCGAAACTAATGCACAAACTAACATTTAAGCAATAATACAAAAATTATATTTTTTCATTTTTTAATAGGAATTACAAAAGTGTACATTTTTTTAATTTAGATATTTTACTAAAACCGATTATTTGATTGGGCGCTGTACGTTTAGTGTTAAAATCCAGAATATTATTCTCGAGTTTGAGACACTGACTCACCAACTGGCACGTACGGCAATAGCGTCAGCGAAAAGACCTAAGATAACGGGGGAGTTCGTTGAGTCGTTAACCGTCTGGAAGTCGTTTGGGAGTGGACGTTGGTGCGTCGATAGTCAAAACACGTGCAGGCGAAAAGGGACGGTCATTGGTCAGTCAGCAGAGTCAGAGTCGTGTGCGAATCGTGCGTCGCCACGAATGTAAGGGGAATAAAATCTTATGACGCAGATAGGCGCCTTTAGTTCCATAGATTGTCTCACATAACCTATAAGTATACAGCGGACAAAAAGGTATTCATATACTTAGTCATTTTAGAATCAATTCTCTTTTAGAAAGAAACTCTTTTCGCTAAATAGAAATATATTTTTTGAAGAAAATTTCTTTTTTTAAGAAAAAATAGATTTTCTTAGAGGAAACATTTTTATTTTTAAGAAAATTTATTTTAAAATTACTAACTGTGTGAATACTTGTTTTATCCACCACATTTTTTGTTTCCCTACACGTTATTTAATTATTTCTTTGCCTTTCAATAATTGTGCAATTTCAATCAATGGATTAATTAAAAATGAAGATTAGATATAATGTGACAAACAAAGTCAAAACAAACCAATGCATGCCCGGATGGCATTTTGCGTGCCTGGGGTGGGATTGGGGGATGGTTGCTGATGGAAGTCATCATAGTATTTTTTCTAAGGTATCGAACAATAGCCGTGACAAATTTAGTAAGGACACAGTGAATAGTATAGATGCCTTTGCAAAACACACATACATATTTTGACTCTTATATATTAAGAAGATATGCGTTTAGTTCCCCAGACTCTCTTATATAACCGAACATAAGTATTTCTTTTATTCCTCTACGTGTCAGTAAATTATTTCCATCCAGTTTTAAGCAATGCATTTTCAATGAAATGCATGAATTCATCAAACCTGAAAATTAGATATAATGTGGTGAACGAATTGTTGACTGAACAGAGAGTGCCAAACAGTACTCTGTTTAGACTGACTGAACGAATTCACAGTAGCGTCTATCTATGTTTATTTGTTAAATTGAGCAAATTCGACTAAAAAAAGGGAAATGTTCTGACTAACGGCAAGTAAATCCAAAACTTAAAATAAAAGAATTTGTTTAAAAACATATGGACAAACTTCAAAAATAGGCAACACAAAATTACAAGCTATAAAGTAACAATATTTTCGTCTTTTTTATACTAACTACTGCTAAACCCTTCTTTTCGAGTCGACACATTAATATTAAAAAAAAGTTGTATGAATGGTATTGTATTGTAAGAGTTGTATGATTGTATACAGTTTACATAACAGATCAAGGCGATGTACATGAAACCAGCAACAATAAAAAAAGCGTGTGGTTTATGTTACATTAAATAAATAAATAAACAATTGATCAAATACCATATGAAATCTCTTTACAACTTACAAACCTAATTGAATGAAAAATAATATAAAATAATGTCAATGGTGATATATAGTGTGTAAAAAAAGAATTTGCACAACCAGAATGTGCTAAAGTATTTTTTTAAGGATTTTTTCTTCAAGAAAATTAATTTTTTAAAGCAACTGTTTTCGATGACAATCAACTCAAACCCCATTTTAAGAAAACGGGTGTGTGCGAATACCTTTTTGCATCCACTGTATATTATATCTCCCGCAGGCCACTAATAAGGGAGTGATTAACTCAGGGATAACAGGAAGGGCATGTTAACAAATGTTTTCACTCGTCCGCAGTTTATTCTGACTTCTACATATTCACGAGAACCATACGAGTGTCTAAAAGTTTCGTCGAGTGTGGGTAAGCGAACAGAGGATTGGAAGTTGAACACGTGTCGGAGTTTAACAGGACGAACTATACAGGTGCTCTTGAAAGTTTCCAACTACTCCAACCATTACGATTGCAACTGTCCCGTCACTTCCGTTAGTTTGGTTCTTTTGCACTTTGGTCCAATAATCGCTTCTGCACTTATACAATCTAAAGATACATGTTTTATGTATATATTTATAATACTATTTCCTGTGTTATTCATGTATGTATTTATTCAATTCCCACATTACAGCTGTGTTATGGACATAGTTTATAATTCACTCGCTTTCCTTATCTTCAATTTATCTATCTATTTCTTTATAATATTCTTCCCTTTCTATCAACTAAACTATTTATCTTTTCGGTAATTATTCAGAAAGACGACTCACCACCGATTTCAATGATTTTTATATATGTTATAGAGTATGCTCTCCTGATCATTTTTATATACATATATATGTGGGGAAAACTTATAGAAAACAAGTTAGACACACTTAAAGGCGCATCATGTATGACCCAGGTAGAGTAACCGGTAAGCATACCAAATAGTCGAACAATCAACAAAAATCTTAACGTAAATATAGCTGTGCTCTTGTGACAGCATTCCAAATACCTGTAGAGATCAAATATAGATGTAACACCGGATTAAAACCCTGACCTAACCAACGCAGACTCATTGTCAGCATGGCTCATTTCAACTAAGCTAATCTAACAATGAAATTAGAAGAAATTCTATATATTTACCGCAGTCTGGGTTGGTTAGGTCTGACTTTCACGTTTGTGTTACATCTGTATTAAATCTCTACAGGTATTTGTAATAATGTCACAAAACCACAACTATGTTTACGTTACAATTTATCTTGATTGTTCGACTATTATATATTGATATATAAGATCCGCCTTTAAATGTGTCTAACCTTTTTCCTATAAGTTTCCCCCATATATATATATGTATATGAAAATGGTCAGGATAAGTCGCTCTACGACATATATCAAAATCATTGAAATCGGTTGTGAGCCGTCTTTCTGAATAATTACCATCTTTTCTTTCTATCTCTAAGCCTTATGTGTTCTTGTTCTCTTTGTCTTCTCTAGGTTTCTTAGTTAATTTATCGGTGTTTCGCATTTTCGCTATCCTTCAATTTTATTCCACTCCTGTTTATATCTACATAGTCTTCTAAACAATGTTTTGTGACAGCTCAGCCGCTACCTTACAAGTCAGTGAGTGTTAGCACTGGACTTTCATGACAGTCACCACTCTTCGACTAGTTGTAACAGATTGAGTTTGGGTTCGCGGTCATTCGCAAGCTTGACCCGGTTACCACTTTAGTTGCCACTCGATTTTATGAGATGGATGTGTGATGTGTGAGAATAGGTGAGAAGTTATCGAGCGGGTATAGATTGGTAGATCGGTCGAGGTTAAGGTGGTAATATGGCTGGGGACTAATTGAGGAGCGGGTCCTGGTAACATCCGCCGGTTTTCCCAGGGCCCGCTCCAGCATGCCTGTGAGGTCACCGCGGAGTCTTTACTGGTTGCGAACTCCACATAACCCCGTCTCTCTTTTATAAACTCGTTATAAACCCAACCAACAGTGTTTGCTGGATAACATACAAAAGAAACTGCACGGGAAAAGGGTGACCGACCACCTCCAGCCTTCCAAAGTACAAAACAACCTGTAAAACTAAAGAGACACACTTTGAAAATAGCTCTTTCGATCGGGAAAAATCCAAGGAACAACATATCTTTTTTTCAGAATTTTAAAAATATGTGTTTTTTCGTAATTCGCAAAAGAAAAATATTTTTGGAATTCTAATACAGAAATAATAATTTTTCGGCATAGATCAAAATTTTTTTACCGAAAATGGGTGAATCTTAAATTGTTGAAAACTTGCAGTTTCCGCCCAAATTCGAATTTGGGCAAATAATGACTTGAACCCTCCTTGGGCAGGCATAGAAAACAAGGTCACAAATTTTCATTAAGATACAAAATGGTGCGGGAAATGAGTGATCGATTTGGCATGGAATGACCCCCCCCCCCCCCCAGAGAGGTGGGGTATCCGTTGGGATTTTCTCCGCGATAAAAAAAATGGCTAGGGACTAATGGGGAGAAGCGGTTGGTACGAGTGTGGTGTGTGTTGCTGGATGATGAGGGGGAATAGACAAAGGAGTTGGATATGAGAAGTCGGTGAGTCTCGAATCGAGAGTGTGTTTGCCAGAGCTAAAATTATAAATGTAATGTAACAAACTATAATAAACAATAATTACTATTTGCAACAATCACAGGTTTGTACGTCCAAAAACGTTGAAAAATCTCAAAAAACAAATGTGTAGGTTACTGACGGTACGCCGGGGAAATACAACATAGAATCTATTTTATTTCTATTTTCCTTGGTCCGCGACGGTCAGCCGCAGATTAACAAAATACTTATTTTACCTTGAAATCTGTGTGACCATGTTCTACCTTCAAACCTGGCTACAATTTCTGTCAATGATTAAAGAAACTAGCTTTATTTCCTAGAAATGTTACACTGTCTTCGCCCTAGTGTTCCAACCAGTCGTCAATATGCATTGTGAATTGGCGATGGTTCACAATTCTGACAATTTTTTATAACGCGAATTTTCCGGTGCTGGTTAAAGCTTGTGAAAAGTTACGTATTACTGTACGCGGAAACCTTCCAGCTTAACGTCAATTAACACTTGTGATTGACGAAGGGCTTTTCTAGCCTTGCTAGTTCGTGGTGAATTTCAAATTGAAACTGTGGGCTGTGCGATCCGTATTTATACACCTGAATAGTTCGCACCTCTCAAACAATAATTCTGTTAAATAATTGACGTTAAGCTGATAAGAGTTTGTCAGGTGTTGCGCCTGTTGTAGGCTCGCGTATAAAATAAATCTCAATCCTTATTGAATGTTATTAATAAGAGTTTACCAAAATTTAACAATTGTTTAAAATGTAGACAGCAATAAGGATTGGAGTTACATGGTAAGAAGCGTTTATATGGATTGCATCGGTTCGTGAAGGTTACAGTACTTAACGGATGGCAATTGTTTAGCAGATGTTTACTAATTATTTTTCTGTTAATTGCAAACGTGTTAACTATTTCTGAATTGGTTAATTTGTGGTAATTTATCCATTGTATCTGTTTCATAACTTTTGTAATGATTATTGCTTTTCGATTGCCGTGAATTGATCACATATTTGTATTATGTTCTAAGATTTTCTAGCAGATCTGGTCGGTGCAGTGCCAATCATTAAATCTGTTAATTTAAGCTGTTACGGCGTGTGAGTGATCACGGCCGTGAAATGTACAAGTAAATTGAAGACTACGTCAATGCAGTCAAAAGTATGTGTGGCTCTGAAGGAGCAGAGGAAAAGGGACAACCGCCGTGCGGGGTGCCAGAGTGCATCGCCCCGGTATGTGTGTGTCATCGTAGAATGTATGTGAGGCCCGAGCTGCGCTGAAAGAATAACATGTGACGGCTGGCAAGGAGCCGATCCGCGAGAGCGATCGGCATTGTGACACAGATCGTCGAAGTCAACGGACCAGAGGACAGAGAAGGCAGTGACTAGATTACGATTGTAAGTCTAGATCTTGCTTATAATAAGATAATTAGTGACGGGTCTTACACACCCACTCGCTATATCATTAATCCTAAAAGATGGCGTATGCCCAGATAGATAGCGTAAGACTTCTACGGAAGCGGCATGAAAAGATGGCGTAAGCCCAGTCTCAGTACGAACAAATATGGCAAGGCCCGATAGTTAGACAGTAATAATACGCATGAATTGACTGGTCCGTGTAAGACTTCATGGAAGCAAAGACTAAAGAGTAAGCATAAGACTTCGTTGGAAGCAGCCTGATACATAAAGCGTTACGCTATATCAGAATAGAAATAAAAACAATAAATTAATGATTACGATAATTCGACAGAAACTGGCTTAATTTATTTCCATCTCCTGTAGAAGTTCATTGGCGATAAACATAAGCATTACGTAGGATACACGGAACGTCTTATTATAATATGTTTTGCGCTAGTGACAGTTTCTCTTTCGGGCCATTCCACGCCAAATGGATCATATTTTTCGGATAACTTTACGATGAAGAAAAAAATACATTGAAGAAGCCTGACTTTTTCTCAAGCCAATGAACAAAGATCGAAATTGACATGTCCTCCAAAATCTACAATAAAGGCTATAATGTACAGATCGGCTGCGGGATTTGAAAATAATTTTGTTGACACAGGATTCTGAGGAACACAGAATATTTAGGATTATTGAGGAGAAAAAGTGGTATAAGAATACAGTTATTTACGTCGTTAGAAATTGCATTCATGATTTGTGCATTCGGAATGCAATTTTATTCTATGATTCTGAACTCTTACGGCAACCATCTTCATCGTAGGGTAACATAGTGTGACTTGAAACGAAGCGGGCGTCCAAAGTACTTTCCTATTCAGTTGGGCGACCAGCTTTATAGCCGTTCCTCCCAACCTAACCTAACTTCTACTCTCCTCTCCTCTCTGAAAGGCGACCGGCTTCAGTAGCCGTTCTTTCCATGCCAGTGGCGGCCACGTGATAGTCGCCGTACTCTCCTGATATTCCGCAGGCGTCCAGGAATTCGTTCTATACTCTCCTTTGGAAGGCGATCTGTACTCTCCTGTGTTGTTCGACCACCGAAAGCTAAGCTAACCTCTTCTAATTCATTTGCGCGTGTTCCCGATCGCAATACTTATACAGAATCGTTGCTAAGTATGTTCGGCAATCCGCCATTGCAACAACCATTATCGCGGTATTCACCCAAGCGGCTGCTTGGATCGGTGCGTGGAACTGCGTGCTTCCCGCTCTTTGCCGCTTCGCGAATCCTCTAGAAACCTCAAGAACGGTATACTAGGTGTTCCTTTACGAAGTTCATTTACGGGCCGCTGAGAGAATGCGTCTGGAATTACCCTCTCTTAAGCGCAGTCACCGCCACTTCCCTTGACACTTGGGTGCGTCGCGGTCCTAGCACTATGCATCTATGGTCTCGCTATTGGTTGGCCGACCCAATAGGGTCAGCCTAACTTAGAAAAAGATAACCTGCGTCTGTCTCCGTTTGACACATTGAGCGATCCGCAAGCCAGGGTTGGGTGCCATTTTTCTTAAAACGGATGAGTTCTTTTGCATCAAATCGCCGATTTAAACTAAAATGACATACTATATTTACTGTGACACTATATTATGATTTCTCAGAAATAAGGATTAATCGATACGTTATAAGGGTTGTTGTTTCTCTACATTTTTCAATATTTGTAAGCAGAAATGAGTTTTCGCTACAGTTTGCAGATCATGTGTAAATTTCAGTTCCTTTTTCCGAACATTCCCTACCAGGTACGGCCTACCTGGTAAGGGTTAATCCTGGCCAAATGGGTCGTTTTACTTTACTGGTACCGGTCACTCTAAGACAAGTTGCAAAATATAACATGGACTTTCCTTTACCGATATACTGTCTCATACAGGGTGGCAAAGCTTTGTTTACAGGTGTAACTGTAAATACTATTCCACGGAGCTATAGAAAGGGGATGTAGAATAAAAATCTGTCCAATATGTCGCATGTATGTTATTAAACATATGTATAATGAGAATTAGACTCACTCTCTACGTTAAGAAAGGGACAGTGGCGGGTCTCCGTCTCACTTCAAATCTCAACACAAACGCATAGCGTGGCTACAAGGCGCCGTAGCATGTGTGGGTAGAAAGCGCGTGAGGAGAAGCCAGGCTACGGAACTCCCGAAACGTAACTGGAGAGGGTAAAATTTCGGCCTGGTCCGCCTGTCTACCCTCCCTCACCAGACGCATTCTCTCAGCGGCCCGACTATAGAAACTTCCGAACAGGCAGCCATTATAGTTTTGCAGCCAATCATAATTCTGAAAAACCAGAACTTGGGATCAGTCTAACACAAATTCATCAACATAATATTTAATTTTCATCAAAATGCGCTATATGATCCGACAAAATTTAGTAGGAAGTTTCGTCTAGGTGTACATTTTTTCTTGATATCTCTTAAATTGTTGATAATAAATTAGTTAACAACTGCGAATTATGGAAAATATCTTCGATCGACACACTAGCCATAATTGAAATCTTTCAAGGATAGACTATTCCTTCACAAAGAGAAACATAACCCTCAACTTTCAATATCGAAAAAGTAAAGAATTTTTTAAAAAATGTTGCCCTCCGTGAATCGAGGCGTCTAAACCGTATCTTGGTTGTAATCACTTTGTGCGTTTGTTTGCTTTCTAGCATTCTTATATAGTTACGTAAATAAATAATGTGAAACATCAAAGACTAAAAGACAGAAAATAAACCATTTCTTACATAAAAATTATTTATTTTACTACCTTTCTTTCACTGCACTGAATTTGTTTTTGAGTACCTTTGTCTTTCTCCCTTGTAATCTTTACCATCTCGTATTTCCTGTGTTATGTATATTTGCAATGTTATATTAGTTTTTGTATCCTTTACATTTATAATGGTATCTTCTTGTGGGAGACATTTTGCGTTCCTTACTTAATTAATACTTACAATTCTGTGTTTTCTGATATTTACGAAATAATTTATATATGTATATAAAAATGAATGTTTCCTCAAGATTTTGCATTTCTCAATTAAACAATAGGCCGTCGGTATCTGTCACGATTCACTACGTGTAAGCTCACGCGACACACGACACAAGTAACATTCCACGGCCGCCGGGACCATTACGCAATGTGGGTATTATCAGTAATTCGATGGTAAAAAGTTGATTCGAAGTCTCATGCATCACCCTGTACTCTATGCGTTCCTTACCATTCATCCGATTGTGATGAAACTTTGATGAGTTGTTGTCTGCACGCCCGCTAAGGTTTCCGTCTTAGTACAACCTGTTTACAATACATGGCGCGCGAATCTTTTAAACAAATGAGTGTATTTCATAGACTTTTCATTTCGCGAATGACATAACAAGACAGTGGCATTTCATTTCATAAGTACAATCACATTTAGTTTTTTCTATTCTTCGAATGCTAATTTTGTTATTTTCTCAAGTGAATTTAGGAACATCATCAACAGTGACATTTCATGGCGTGTGTGAGGAGCCGGACAAGTTGAATTCATTGCGATATTTCGATTGACGCTTGATAAATTCAAATAAATTTTCAACGCATTTTCTGTGCAATTATGCCTCCAAAACAACAAGCGATTGGTCAATCTGACCCATTTTCCTGGCGCATTGATAAAACCAAAAAATTCATGGGCGAATAGGGGTATAGGGGGCGAAACCCCGGTAGTAATTAAAAAAAGAGAGTCACTTTCTGTTTAGGAGATTTAGGCTCTTGTTAATGTAAATTAATTTCCGTATTTCATTTAAAGTTAGCGCGCAGCTTACTAACTAAGTTCATTTCATTCGGCATAGCCTCGGCTCCCAAATATAAAATCAATAAATTATGCGCTCTGAAAAATGCAACTTGAAGCTGCAGCGCGATCACTTTTTGTCATCCGCTCCGAGGCTCGGAGCCGAGACTCTTGCTAGAATCGCCATTGTGTGAGGACGTGTGCGACGAACGATCTGTTTCCCGAAGCGGCCTGTATTGGAGTGTGTGCTGTGATCGGATCCGTGAGTTGAAAAACCTTGTTCTTGTGCGCTCTGCTCGCAACCATTTAGTGTGAATGATTTCATTCATTTCTGTACCTTTGCGCCCTGCTCGCAAACCTTTGGTGTGGATGATTCCACTGATTGCGCCCTGCTCGCAATCGTTTCCTGTGGTCGTTGACCCAGCGAAACTGCGCCCTGCCGCACAATGTTGGACTGGATGATTTCAGTATTTGCGCCCTGCTCGCAATTATTCCTAGTCGTGGACTAGCGAACTGTGCCCTGTCACACCACCTTTTCTCCCTGTAAGTTCACTTGTCACACCATTATATTTTCCTCTATCTGAGCTCAGACTTACTGTATCATGAACGGCTTTTTCCTCCACTCACCGAGTGGAGGTTTTTTATGCCAATAAGCACGCCAATACATTTACATTTTCCTTCGGGCTGATCCCGCAATTGCTGTGTTTTATTTGTTGAATCTAATTCGCTTATAGTTAAGATTTAAAATGAGACTTATTCGCTTATATTCCAGACACTTTCATTATTGTCTACATTTATATCACCTGTCAAAACAAAAAATATTACGATAATTCTATTAAAGTATCCTAATAAGTGGTGCGAGTGATGTCCTTCTACCTCAATGAACTCTCCAATCCTTTAAAGAAGAAATTGATGTGGTACTTAGAAGTACTTAACTGTCAATAATCGTACAAACATTTACAATTTTCTTCGAGATGTTTGTAATAACTATTATACCTTATTTCCTGCATCATATGTGTTTGCAATGCTATGTATATTTATAATGGTATGTTACTTCTTGTGTAACTCTGAAGGGAACGACAATTATGCAGAGTGTTCCATTTTAATTAATGCACTTGAATATCTCCGAAACCATGCACGATGTCCCAACCCCGTGTTCTTTCTTCTCGATTTCTTGCTTCTGTTTTTTTTCTTGTGCTATGCTATTCCTTTTATTGGTATACGGTGGATTGTTGTCACAAATAAATTTATGGTCTGGTCAAGATATACTTTCATGTTTATTTTCTGATAAAGATCCTTTCTCCACAGCAATCTGCACGAGAGTGCATTTCCACTTCCAATTCCACTTTCCGTTACTTCATTCTCATTCATTCGGAAGGACGGGTTCCTTGTGAATACTTTTAGAATGGCTTTTTCGATTGAAAAGCAACGGAGTGACATATCGAGAGTTTCTTAAGCCAGCAATGGAAGCGATAAAAATATACTGTGCCTATGAAACATAAATAAAAAAGACATCATTGATTCCTGTAAAAGTAAAAAATACTATCAGCAATCACATTGATAATGATCATTTTGCATCGTTTGTAATTTTCCTCCTGTATAGAATTATGCTCCACCCAAGTTATATGCTATAAAAAATCGAATGTCTATTACTTATAAAGCACGATTCAAGATCAGCTTCAACATTTCAAAAGAATTGGCGGTCAGAATATACGTCCTTGGAAGATTGTTGTAATAAACATAATTGTAACAATCTGTATATTGCAAAAGTTAAATACGACAGCTAGTATAGAATAGCTATAAATTATCTAGTGACTTTAATTGTCCATGAATGTTTCTAAATTCTTTTCTGCACTCTTTCTGTTATATTTATACAAAGTGTAAATGTTCATGTGTCTGTAATTTAAAGCATCGATTCCGGAGACTAAGATATCTAGATGGAACAACAAAAAATGTTGCAATCGGCATCTACTCTTTTTATCTTCTCTCTATTAGTTATAATAGATATAGTCATAAGTTGAAAATGCTATACATTTGAGGATACCAATAGGAAAATTCACTTGCAAAAAGTATGTCCTTGGTCATTTACACCTGATAAAAAAGAATTAAGTAAACATTTATATGTATTTCAAGATGTTGAACAAATGGAGCTGGGGGCCGCAACATTTTGGGGCATATACGCGTATCTTACTTTCACGAATTATTGATTTATATTATTAACAGACGGAAGTTTATGGTATATATAGAATGCAATTGGAAAACAAGTGAAGAAGATAAAATATTGAAAATGTCGAGAGTAAATAGTCTAAAATGATTGATGGGAAATAAACGTGGCGAAAACGCCTGGTTAGTTTCTACCGTAATTTCTCGAGCTCGTCGATCAATCAAATTTATTCAGATTTGAAACAGAAGCAGTAACTAATTTTACATGGATAATATGTTCACGTAAACTTCCTCCGGAAACAAATAATTCATTTCTCTATGTTGAATGACAGATGAAAGGAGGGAAAGAAACAGATGTGGTTTTTAAATGAATGTTTTATTTAACTATTCTGTAAATAAAAAATTTGGTACAAGTTTCAATTAAACGATTTCAAAATTAATTGAAAATATTTCTTTCTAATAATCTTATTAACGAGATTCACTTCAATTGAATCTGTACTAACACTTTTGTCCACCGTCGTACACGTTTTATCCATTATGAAATTTATTTTTATAGCAAGGGGAAGCTGAAGTGAATGCTAAGGTAAATCGCTTCATAAACTTGCTGGGGGAGCAAATATTTAATTTCTCTACGTGGAACGCAAGATAAAAGGAACTAAAGGTGTTTTAATTAAGGGCACAGAACTTTTACGGGAGGCTTTATCACGCCTAAAGGTTCGCCTCGAAGCTCACGCTGGACCTACTTTTTTTCCAATAGAGAACGACCCGCTGACACTGCACGCAACTTCATTACCAGGCCGGCAGAATTGCCTTGATACCAAAGGGTTCTAGGAAAAAGCCTGTTCACCCTCATGAGACCGTTCAATAGTCAACATCACAAGAACTATTCTATTCCCTTGAACAAAACATTTCGTTAAAGGAGATGTCTCTTCAGATCGACATTGAAGGACCAAGGACTAAAATATTCCCACAATAAGAATGTGAAAATAATAAAGAAAAAAAATGTGGACTGATTTATATCCAAATGGCACACAACGCCTTAAAGACATCTTCTTTATGCGATTTTCGCCTCTCCCGTCTTATTATATTCGTAGGACGATTTAAAGATATTGTGGCGAAAATGTTTCAAAAATGTCCACATTTTTTCATTTTTGCAACGTCTCCCACACATCTTTACGCCTGCCTTTTTGCTGTATTCTCAGAGCGTCGCAGAGACGTCACGTAAAAGTCGTTTTAGCAACGTCTGAACTTTACATCTTTTGAAATTTTTAAAACTGCCTTTAGTATACGGTTGTTTGTTAATTAGTTCTTTTCTGCAGACTAAACGTTGATTTTACCGAATTAACATTTTGATATACTGCTTTTAGAACATAGTATAGTAATATATATACAATAATATAGCTTGGTTTGAACGCATTCTAGACGTGTTAGAGATGTAGTTGTGATATGTCTTATATATTCTTTTGAACGTATTGTGGAAGCCTTTAAAATATTCCATTTTGTAGCAGCGGACGTTTGTCAATCGTACGCGAAACGTTTTTGGGATATTGGGGGACATCCCAAAGATATGACGCAGATGACGAATATCCCTATCGTTTTAAAGACGTTTGCAATGCTTCTATGTATAAAGTCGAATAGAATCTTCTTTTAGCTGGTCCAAATTTGACATCCATCAGATTACTCCTTTGCCAATTATTATGTTCAAGAGTAAAAAATATTTTTGAGTTTGAAAGGCTTCCGTTTCGATAAAAATAAAGCTATGAAAATCAGCCCGGTTGTGCAGTAGCTTTATGTCTCTACTTTTTTTGAGAATTGATTGATCTACAATGGATACCTCAGTGGTTTAAAAAAAAACGTCTATAAATAATTGCCATCAATAACAATAATTTAGTAATTATGACAGATAGATTAATGAAATTTATTTATAATACCTCTTAAATTATGTACTGGTATATATATTTTATAAGCTTAAACCCAAAGTTTTGTTTACATTCTTCCAAAACGTTAAAGTTAACCCTCAATTCCTGCGCTCCAGTTGAATGTACCGCATTCAGACCAATAAGATTGCTATACAATACCGACGTTGTTCGCTTTTCTGGAATATAATTCAGGATTTCACTAATATTAAACTAAATTCTTTTATTCCACATGTTATATTCTATCCACGTATGTTATACCTGTAGAGCACAACAATAAGGCGGAACATAAAAGAGAACGTTGGTAGGACATTCCACACGGATATATGATTCTCGGACCACCCAATTGATGGTGCTTACTTCAAATGGATTTTTTTCCTATGCTACTTTATAATAATCGTAGCTTTAAAGTGACTTATAATAAAAAAGAATAAAAGTATTCTGTTATTCAGAGAATAACTCCTAGCATTATTATTAGTTCTTTATGTCTTTTTCTTAGTTTATTTTTCATTAGCATAGATGAATAATTAAGTAGTTAATAGAATATAAACTCTGCAAAGCTAAAAATAGTAGCACACGAGAATTGGTATTTTTTTCAGGGAGAAATACTCATTGCGTTGTAATTCAAGTTGTTAAATCTGTAATTTGAATTCAGTGCGCATAGGTTTATGTTGTAATTCAAGTTAGAAGTGTCAAAGCTGTTTCACGCGCGTGTAGAGATAACAACTTGATCATTCGAAACAGAAGCAATTTAAAGTTCGCCCAATGCAGATGGCAGCTGAGCTGTAAAAATACTACGCTAATGGTGTATTTTATCTGGAGTTTGTCCTACTTTGAATAGGAAAAAGTGCTTCGGATGTTATTTATAGATTTCGTGTCGATTACATTAGATAATATTTACTTATATGAATGAAAGCTTTTTTAGATGTTCATTTAAAAGATATGAAATTAAAAAATTGTTTGTAACATGCATATGATTCGGAGTGGAATAAATCTTTCCGCCTTTTTTCAAGACACTTTGGTTCAATGAAATTATGTTGAATGCATTATAAATTCGAATGCATTATAGTAATTCGAACTGAAGGCTAAGACAACCAAGAATCGAAAAATGTGAAGTAATTATGGATTCCCATAATATGTCATAACACAACGAATTGTGTTTACCATACATTTAATCTTCTTACTGTCTTTGGAATTATTTAATATTGCTCATCAGTCTCAAAATGTACAGTGCTGAAATCTCAGAAATCTATGAAATTAAGTGGTTCGAACGGTCCCTACATTTTTTGATTGAATCCAAAAACAAAAATATTCCACTAGCAACAATTTTTCTTATTGCAATATATGTGCAAGTAGTTTCTGACATTATTACAGCATTCAATTATATTTCAAATTATTTTCAAGTTTAAAAATGCATAAAAATATTTCAAATTAGACGATGAAAACGTCCGTTGAGAAACTTTATTAAGATAGAAGAATGGAATGACTGACACTACCAATGCCTACATAAATAAACTTGTAGAGAGTCGTGATAAACCCGACGTCATTAACCCCCTAATCACCTAATCAGTAGCCTAGGTTACCACGCAGATTACCCACCAGGGATCAAATACAAAACTACAAGAATGGTAATCAAGGACGGCGCACCCCCATAAAGACCACAGACATGCAAGCTTGTTTTTTGGAAATTTTCCTGTCGCGTACATGAAACCGACAACTCTCTATGGAAATCATATTAATGACTACGGCAATAGAAAGCCATGGGGAGATACTCGATTCCCCAAGCGTCGTAAGCAGCCCATGTGAAAGTTAATAAAAAATGTTATTAGTAGGGATAGGAATGGAGTAAAGCGGTATTGGTAATAACAATATTCAAAACTTTCTCAAATTATTATATGTAAATCAGAGGTACATTATAATGTCACGTGTGTTAATGTAATTTCTATTACAAACTCTATTATTGATTAACATAGCGCAAGTTAATTTCGCAAGTTAACTTAAGTTTAAAACTGTATAAACAATTGATTTTGAAATACAGCAGAGCTTATTTTATTTATTAACATTCACTTTTTTATATACAATTAATTGTATCAATCGACTTCGCTTGGGTGGCATTCGTGTGCACGCTAAAAATGTTTTTCTAAATGATAGGTGCCACCGCTCTTACTGGGCAGTTTCGTTAAAGGTTTTCACTTTGTACAATATACTATGTATACACAATGTACACTGTGTAATGTATGATGTACAATATGCGATATGCAATAGACAATAGACAGTACTCAATACACAAAATATAACCATTTTTATGAACCTGACTTAATGTAAGTGCAACAGGTCAATTAGACTTTGCAGTATAACCCTGTTCTGAACCAGCTCGTATTTGTTAATATGAATTTTCATAATTGTTCGTCGAATCACCGGTACCGCTATCTTAGATATTGATCCAATTCTCCTAGGAGTCTAAATGGTATCGAGTACGGTATCTTGAGATGCAATTCGAGAAATGAACATTGTTAATATCCGCCATAGACAGAATTGTTACTCGCTTACATAATCTCCGAATATTTTGGGCGAATACATACAATCTGTTTCAAACGAAATTTAATAAGGGGGATTACTGAGAGTTATTAATATTAAACGTACCACGTCTGGTCAAATGATCGATTTCAAAATACAATTTAACTATGCACTTGTTTTAATATATAAAAGTCAAAATCTGTATGTATATAATTTATGGTGGTCCTTATTTCAAAGGAAGTCAAGACAAATCAGCTCCAAATGGTAAACAAAGAATGCTCTAATTTTTTTAGCTTTTTATTTTATTCCCCTTGTCTCCCTATTTGAGCGGTAATGTTGAAATTATCCGAAAATATAGTCACTCATTATATTTTAGATTGAGTTAGATTTCACGGTTAATCCTCGGTACAAAGTCTATGATTTCGAATATTCAGTGATCTTCATCTTCTCTTTCCAGTGAAAAATTAAAAAATCGTATATGGGGTACTCCACGAGTCCAATTGTTCACCGAATATAACATTATTTTAACTAGGAAGATCAAAAAATGTTCCTGCTCCTAATCGTCAGTGAATATCGTAATATGTTTCCTCATGCAAGAAAAGAAACACTTCTGCATAAATTTTAACTTTATAAATCGTGGATTTCATTTTGTCCTCTCAATAAATATAGGGAGACGAAGGGAATCAAATAAAAATCTGAAAAGAATTGTGCATTTTTTTATTATCATTTGAATTCTATTTGACGGGATCCAACAGAAATTTTTGTTTAAGGGCCAACCTAGTATATATGTATATGCCAAGGTGTTACGAGCTAGGCTTTGCGAATCCTAAAATATGCTCAATGATGGTGCTAAGGGCTATTTCACCTTAGCCAAACTCGAGTCTTCTAATTTCCAATCAGTCCTATGTCAATCCTGGGATATTGCTGACTACTATTTCAACTTAGCCGTATTCAGGTCCCTAATCTCCTATTAACCCCTTCTACTAGTTACTTCCAATAGCTGGGAACAGAACTTGGAATCGCGTTAAGGGCTATGTCACCTTAGCTAGACTGAAGTCTACTCATCGATCATGTAAGAATGCCCTAAGCTGAAATTAAACCTCACTATGGCTCGCTGAATACATCTCGATCGGTAAAAATGTATCCTCATGGAATCTTTTACTACTCTTTTATTATGAATACTTGAAATTTAATTAACTAAACAGAAATTGAGAAATGATTAAACCGTTGATTTTCTTAGTAAAAACTAAATAAAGTTCAAAATATTTTTGCAGTTTGACTTTCCGAACAATAGGCGGTTATTCACAATGTACGTACAGTAATTCCATCTGCTTCGAACCAGACTGGTGCTCCATCTACTAAGGTGTTCTTCGTTGATCCGAGAGACTGAGGTTCGATGTCGATGAGACTTCGGAACTGATTCCCTGTCATTCCACTAAACCTTAGGGCTTATATATCCGAAAATCCCAGCGGAAAGGGGGTATGGTGGGAGTATAGGCGCCAAGGGTCTGATTACTCTTGAGGTCTAAGAATTATCGGGGGGGGGGGGGGGGGGCGCGAAAGTGCACAATTGGATAGTGCACTCTCTTATTGAGAATTCGTTTGAATGCTATAGAAATATCGTGGGCTAAATTTATTGAATCTACGCGTGAACGAAATAAGAAAAGTAGTCCGATAAGGATGAGGGTATAAAAAAGGCGCCAAAACCGTTCGCGTATTCGCACTAAATTCGACATAAGTATTCGTCGATTGCTTAGAGAGAATGCTATGAGGGTCGCCGCCGCTGAAGCAATCCCTAAAGCCCACCCCTTCTTAACTTAAGGTCACGCAACTTTGTCCAGCAGCTCAAATAATTTGTTTTCCATTATTTTATGGGGAACATATGAGGAAAATAAACGCTATCAAACACCAAAGATTTTGACAAGGTACAAGTTTTTATTCACCTTTTAGATAGCACAATGACATTTAAAAAACATTTTGTAAATGCCTCAAGCTGCACGAAGATATGTAGAAGTCGGTTTATGCACGTCTTTAATATGTGAATCATAGGATTTTTAATATATGTTGTAGCCAGGGATTAATGGGTTGGAAGCAGGAATTGCAGCTATAACAGGATTTATTCAGGATATGATTAGTTTGATACATGGAAAAAGGTTCGAGGACAGGTAATTAGTTTTTTTTGTGTACAGAGCTCAAGATCAGGCGGTGGTCGTATGTACATATAGTAGGTTCAGTGTACAGAGAGGACTCAATATGATACAAGGAGGAATGATTTTAAGGATCGACATTCTGACACTTTCAGACCAACTGATCTCGTATAATCATGAACTGGGCGTCCAGGAATGTTTCCCCGTGCTCTCCCTTGATCCGGAGGCGTCCGGGTATTATCTCCGTACTCTCCTGGTGAAGGGCGCCCACGGAAACTCCCCGTACTTTCCCTCGTCAGCCAGGCGTCCAGAGATATTCTCCCGTACTCTCCTCTCGGTCAGGCGTCCAGGTATGTTCGCCGTACTCTCCTGACCGAGGGCGTCCACGAGAACTCTCCGTACTCTCCTGCTGCGTCTCAGGCGTCCAGGAGTCATTCTGTGCTCTCCTGTTTGGTAGGCGTCCGGGTATAATCGCCGTACTCTCCATACCAAACAGGCGTCCGGAATATACTCCCGTACTCTCCTGGTACTATCGGGCGTCCAGAGATATTCCCTCGTACTCTCCTCTCGGTCAGGCGTCCAGGTATCATCGCCGAACTCTCCTAACCGAGGGCGTCCACGGGAACTCTCCGTACTCTCCTGCTGAGGCTAGTAGACGTCCAGGTATTCTCGCCGAACTCTCCTACTAGCGCTCCGATTACCCGTCCGAGAGGGCGGCCGATGGTCTCACCTCGTCCTCTCCCTTCGGAAACAGCGTAATGAGCGCGCGTGGCCGAGATCCGCGGTTTTATAGGACCCGTTGCTAACGAAATCAACAGATCTGTCGTTAAGCGCGCGGTCAACGCTCGCGCTACGCACCTCACGTTTCCTCTGCCCGCTGTCACCCACAAGCGGCGATGACATTGTAAGCGAACGCATTCTAGAAGATTCCAGGCGATTCTGGAAATCCTTGATGCTACAATGTTTAATATATGCATTATTTAAAAATGTTAATTCAATAAAATCAACGTTTTGTCTGGAAAAAATAACCAATTTCGAGATTACACTGTATTACTAGAACAATGTACAATTAAAAAATAATCGTATATTAAAGGCATTTTTAAAAAGTTTAAAAGATGTAAAGTTCAGACGTTGTTAAGGTATCTTTTACTCGACATCTTTGCGACGCTCTAAGAATAGCTTAAAAAGGCAGACATAAAGATGACGTGTGGCAGACGTTTTAAAAATGGAAAATGTGGGTATCTTGGAAACGTCTTTAGCAGATCATCTTCAAAACGTCCTACAAATGTTGTAAGACGTGCAGATGTGGAAATCGCACAAAGACGACGTTTTTAAGATGTTGTGTCTTATTTGAGCTAAAGCCTTCCTACAAATCCGAACAACGCCAGGCACGCGTAATGCACACGAAGCCGGGTAGGCCAGCTGGTTAAGATTAAAAATTAATAAATATAATTTTTTATTATTAGCATTTAATGTTATTTTATGCATTTGTTTTCGTATTGATTTGAAAATTAGCTATACACAAATCGAAAACATATGACCTTTATTTCATGACCGGTTACGGCAGGAGAAGCATAAAGTCCCAGTAGGTTTAATGTTAAAGTAAAGGGGAGGAATGCGCCAAGATAAGATAGGATAAGATGGGAAATATGAGGAGCTTAAAGTAAGTAACTATATAAATATTTCATTTACCTTATCGAAAAACTTAATTAGTTGAAATGTTTCTGAAAGGTAAATAAATTAAAGAACGAATACGAGGAATACTGTTAAATATCTTAACCAAGCTATCAGAGAGGAGTCGAGGTGTATGGCGATTGATAACATCTTGGTCTGTTATGCAATCCAATGGGTAAACTCGATGCCGATATTTTGTGTTTCCTGAAAAAATTCTCGATTTTTACCGATAATCGTTTAAAGTTTCTCAATGTTTCTGCCACCAATGACAAAAATTTCTGCGTATCCCTTACATGTCGATGGTAATGTAAATAAAATACCAATACGGATAACATCAAGCGATAAAGATATATTGTACCTATAAAATGTAAATAAAAAAGATATATCTGATTCCCAAAAAATAAAGAATACTACCAGCAATCACATTGATAATGATTATTTTGCAATGTGTCTACTTTTCATCCTGTATAGAGCTATGATCCAGCTAAATTATATACTATAAAAGATTGCAATACTTATTTCTTTTAAACGATATTTCAAGATTAACTTGAACGTTTCAAAAGAATAATGAATCGAGGTATACGACCTTAGAAGATTGTTGTAATAAACATCGTTGCAATAATCTTCATATTACAAAAGCCAGGAAGGACAGCTAGTATAGAATAATTATTAATTATCTAGTGACTTTAATTTTTTACGAATCTTTTCAAGATTTTTTCTGCACTCTTTCTATTCTATGCAAGAGATAAATCTTGATGTGCCAGTAACGTAATGCATCGATTCCGAAAGCTACATATTTATATTGAAGAATAAAAATGTTTACAAACAGCATCTCCTGCTGTTAGTTATAATAATAACTTAAGGTCTGATAAAATTACAGCATGTTCCTTACATGTCGATGCTAATGCAGACAAAATACCAATTTGTATATGATTTTGCAACAAAAAGTTAGTTGTTACTTCCTCAGGGAGGACACAGTGTTATATGTCATTGTTTTGTTTTTAGCCATACATGTAGTTTCGGGCTTACAAGGTAACAGATTACGTTTTTGCGCAAAGTTGTTATCAGAACAACAACATTTGGCCATTGCAGCGTTGCTCCAGTGGGGATACACCTTGAGATGCACTTTCAGAATATCGATTGTGCTGAAATACACCAAGGAAAAGCCTGGGATTCTGCATTGGGCATGTCGCTGACATTCGTTTACACTGAATCCTAACCAATGAAGCTATCGTTCTAGTTCATTCAAGCAGATCAGATAGTTCTCTTAAAGGATTAGTCCCTTCCGCTTATTCGCATCAATACTAAGTCCGCATGAGCAGATGGACTAATAGAATCTGCTGGTGACAATGCAGCGGATTATATTATAATCGAGTATTTCGCTAGCTTGGAACAAACTGATTCAATTTGAAAATCGTAGATTTGGAGAAATTGCAAAACAATCATTTTACCTATTATAATTTTCTTTCTTAACTGTAACTTGTAACTGTGGACGGTAAACATGACGCTTTTTTAAAAGTAAACACAACTCTGTTACATACTCATCCTTATCAGACTAGTTTTTTCGTTTCCTTCATGCATAGACTCAATAATTTTAGCTCATTAGTCTCCCACATAGAATTTTCCTGCTTATTTTTCCTCAAACTATGACTTTCACTTTTCCGATCTACGTTATCTCTTTAGTATTTAACTGAATTCTTAATAGGAGTACACTATGCAGGTTCGCACTCTTGCCCCCTATAAATACTTAAACCTCATGCATAGTCAGACCTCTTTTCGGGTATATAAGCCGTAATTTTTAGTGGAAAGCGAGAGAATCAATTTCGAACTCTCATCGGCACCGAAAATCCGTCTCTCGAATCAGCAAAGAACACTACATACTAGATCCAGCACCAGTCTCTTTCAAAACAGATACATATACTGTACGTATATCATGATATAACCGCTATTGTTAGGCAAGCCACAATTCTTTTGTTTGTTTTCTTCTCCGTTCAATTCGTAGCATTAAATGAACTGGCAATAAGATTATTGTATCAAAATTTCATATCCACTGAAACTCTCATTGTATTTTGTGTTATATAATTATCTCGAATTTATTATACTTTATTTTAGTTTTCCATAAGATAATCAACTGTCTAATCATTGCTTGACTCCTGTTTAATCAACCGCATTTCAAGTATCACAATAATGGAAACGACTAATAAAAGATCCCGCGAGGATACATCTTTACCGCTCGAGGTGTATCGGACAAACCATAGTGGGGTTTAACTTTAGCTTAGGGCATTCTTTCATGAACTACGTGCAGACTCGCGCCTGGCTAAGGTGAATTAGCCCTTAGCACGATCTCTGAGCATATTTAGAACTCGCGAAGCCTGGTTCGTAACAACTTAAAAAGTCGAGTTTTGAGAAAGTGAGATTTAAATATATTAAAAATGTTAAAGAAGTTAAGTTTGGAGAAAACAGGATTTAAAAATGTTAATAAACCTTCTTTCAAAGACCGTAGCCGGGTAAGCAGCCAAAAATTGCCCCTGGGCTTTTCTTGCCGGCAATTTAGGGGAACGTTTGGACGATAACGAGATAATTTATTCTCAAGTTGCACCCTTTTTCATCGAAGGGTATTCAAGAAAAAAGATGATAATTCAAAACTCGAAAAAAATCATATCTCGCGATCAAAATATGGAATCGGCTTCGAAAAAACGCGAAAATTTAGAGAATTTAAAACACAATTAAAGAAAAAATCATGTGGTTTTTTCCGTGCCGGAATCAAAGATAGAAAAATGTTTTTTGTTTTATTATTTTTTTTCATCGATACCGCTGTTTCGTACAATTACCAAAGTTTTTTCCCTCTATCTTTGGATAGTCCGCTAACACCTCAATTTTTCTCAGAATTTTCAAAAGTGTACGCCATGGTTAAAAAAAATGTGGGATTGGATTAATGTAATTTTTTCAGCACGGAACTAAAATAGCAGAATTATATTGAAACAACCAAATTATGTAACAGATATGATAAATATGTGAACAAATACTGGAATCCCCTGAATGGTTGTGTAGCTTTCGTGATAGAACGCAATTTAATGCCTATGTCACGGTTTTTCTCGTTTTGAACTACTGTGCGCCGCGGCTACGCCGGGCAACCGTCAAAAACATCCACCCATCGTTACCGTTCCATCATCCATGCATGTCGTTTCGATCCTTCTCCTTACATACATTGTCCAATTATTCTCTGATCATTCCCTCGCGCTTCCATTCTAAACTTTCGAGACATTATGTTAATAATATTTCACAGGCACTCCTACAACAATAATATTTATTTGTTCATCTCTTTTCTTGAATATTACACTAAATACAATTACCAAACTTTTTTCCTCTATCGATATTCTGTTATCGTCCAAACATCCCCCCAAATTGCCATCAAGTAAAGCCCGGGGGCAATTTTTGGCTGCTTCCCGGCTATAGCCTTGTTATGACTGCTTTCTGATGATTGACTGTACAGGTGTTAATATTCTGAACTTTTTCGCATAAATTATAGTATCTTCTCATGCTTTTTATGCAAAAGAACGACCAAAATATACATTTTTAGTTGTGCTGTTTTTCTACAGTTCTAGTGAATTCATTTGAAAGCCTAAACGTGAGGGTTGTTTTACTCCTCATATAAAACTATTTCTATATTCCTACAAGACATTTGTGTAAAACAAATGTTTTATGTACCAGTTACGTGTATTCGAACGCGCAAAAACTGTGTAGGAAAAAAGAAAAAGAAAATTTGAATTTGTTTATACAGATTTCGCCAAATGGTATCTTTAGCATGTTATCATACGCTTTGGTTTGAAAAACGTCAGAGACGTTATTCGATACCGAGTGGTTCATCAAAGTAACGAAAACTTTTCGAATCTCTCACCGATGCGAGCCGTCGTCGTAAAAAAACGAGTTTGAAAAATAACAATTAAGTTCTAATTCTGTAGAAAAATCATTTCCCATCCAAAAGAAGAAATGGTTTCAGAGTAACTAATTATTTAAAAAAATGTAAGCATGCTCAAGTCGAGTTGGATTTAACTGCAAAACCACTGACCCGAAAAAACATGGCTCGAAAGAGCTGCATGAAAATCCTGGCTACATTTCCCTGCGGAAGAGGCAGACGTTGTTTCCATAAAATAAAAGCCGATTCGCTGATCCTAAAACTCTATTGCGTTACACGTCCTACAGGCTATGCTTCTACCTATGACGGCTACGCTAACCGCACCATCTGCACTTGAATTGTCGCAGCACTAATAGAATTTATTTGATACAGGCTATTCACAAAATGAATGAAATTTGTTGCAAACTGTATTTGTTGCCAATCAGTTACAACAACTTTCAGTGTATAAAAAGTACTCGCACATCCGGTCCTTCGCCGATAATTTTTCTTATAGAAAACAATTCTTCTCTCCGAATACAAAAAAATTACTTAAATAAATATTCCTCCTCAAGAACAAATACATTTGTTAGAGATTATTATTTTTTTGAATAAATTTGTTCTAAAAGCAATAGGTATGCCAAAACTTTATTTACCCACTGTACTTTTTAAAAATGCAGCTCTGTTAGTATCCAGATAATGTAATTTTACGCATATGCGGAAATTTTCCACAGCGGTCATCCGTCACAGTTGCACTTGCTATTATTTTTATAAAAATAATACCCCCCTCCCCCCTTCGGTTCTAAAAAAGACATTAAGATGTAAAAAAAGCACCAAGTAGTTTTGTTTCAATCTGGAAAACATTTGGACCCAAAAAACATTATTTCAAACCACATCATATAAACCTACGTTTTATTCACACTCGTCATTGCAACGTGGGAAAGACATATTACGTTTGTCACTCACACGGTTTGCGTTGATGTGAAGATTCAGCCTGTTCAAGACTTACTCGCGCCAAGTGCACTAATCAATCGAAACATTCGAATTAAAAGAATGACGCTTTGCATTGGATATGATTTATTAGCATGCAGGACTTAGACAGATCTGATTTAAGGTATAAGTAGGTCGCATCCCTTGATGTGCAGGTTGGAAATTCGATTTGTGGAGAACCGGGTGCGTCAATTATTATGTCTTTTTTTGTATAAATTGACTGAATATTTACGAGTTAAGATTTGGCTCTCCAATAACATGGATTTTCGTTTTTTTGTTGTTGGGGGCAATATACATATAGGGCAATATGTTTTTCGGATATGGAAGAAAACTACTTGACCCTTTTTTACATTTTAATGTATTTTTTAAGGGGGGGGGGGTAGGGGGGGGGTATCATTCCTTTTTGGTCGTTCTTCTGAACATTTTTACATACATATTTATGTGGGGAAAACTCATAGAAAAGAAGTTAGACACGCAAATAGTCGAACAATCAACACATAGCTGTGGTCTTGTTACAGCACTTCAAATACCTGTAGAGACCTAATACAGATATACCACAGATTTAAAACCCAGACCTAACCAACCCAGACTGAATACGACTCAGTCTTCGTGCTGTCAATAGAGCAATATACTACAGTACAGTCGTTTTGAGACAATATAAGGTGATCTATTCAAATGACCAAATTTAAATAAGGTGATCTAACAATGAAATTAGAAGAAATTCTATATATTTTCATATCAAAATCATTGAAATCGGTGATGAACCGTCTTCCTGAATAATTACCGTAAATTTTACTAGGTGAAACTAATGAATAAACAATTATAATACATTTTGATATCTTGAATTGTCAAATTTGTGTCTATTAGGAAGACAATTTATGTATATCGGTGAAACTTAGAAGAGTATCAAAATGGTCATGTGTATAATTCAAAAACCACCTAAGTTAAAAGCTGATATTTGTTAAGCAAATACTGAAAATTAACCAAGTACTAGCATGTCACTAGATTAAAAATGACTAGTAATTTGATTCGTTCGGACACGTCAACAAGACTACGGCGTACTCATTTTGCCGGCAAGCCTGTACAGTAGATGCTTCTTTTATTACAAATCTATCACCATTGACTTTACCAGGATTGGCAACTCTGGAATGTTAATCCTTCCTTTAATTTGGCTTTCGAGGAAAACATTTCCCGAAGTTTCGTCGAGGTCATAAATATCTGTGCAAGAATTCCTCAAAGTGAATGTGGTTTTCGATGTTCCATGGTTGGCGTTCCCCTTTAAAGCTCCCATTGCGAGCGCCTCTTTAGCATCGACCAAAAAGAAATTGGAAGGAATACATTTAAATAAAAGTGGGGAGAAGACTAGATTTAAAGGATAAGGAAAAGGCCAAAACAAAAAAATGAATCATAAGAAGTATGATAAAATCTGTCACTTTTACATGAATATAGTAACACAGAGGAGGAAACCTTTGGACTTATTTTTTACCTTACTTTAAGTTTCTTTAACCTGCTGGAATATCCGGCGAAGCATTAATGAGTGACAGGCAGATTATCGACCACCTTCGGAGAGGAAAAGGTTCTGAATTCGTCAAGTGCATTAATTTTTAATGTTTGCCCAGCGGCATCTCTGCAACGGATGGTTTCTACTTAGAACAATTTTGCACTTTGCATATCATAGTCTATTAATATTACAAAATACCCTATTTCCGTGTGTCAAAATATAATTTTTGTACGAATGTTCCAATCGAAATGTAATTCTTTGCATTTTGTGGATGACGTTCCTGCGCTGGACTCAATTTTAAATAAATTTCCTTACATGAAAAAATGAGGACAATAATGTCTTGAAGAGAGTATGGACTGACTTCAACAATAGGCAACGCAAAAATGTGTCAGAGTACAAAATAATTTCCATCTTATTTATACTTATCAAATATCTCGCTTTTTAGAGGCGGAGTATTAATATTAAAAAGGGTTTCCACCTTGCGCTGTCTCCAAAACAAGAGCTATAATTTACTAACAAGGAAAGTATCACACCTGTCAAATCGAATCCTATGCTGATTTTTTTTGTACAAGTCCGTAAGCCAATGTAGAATACTTCCCTAAAAATTCAGGTGCCATAATCAATATACATATTTTTTAAAATCATCGAAAAGCCAAATTTTACCTATTTGGCGACGGTGAAACACTACGTTAGTTATATTGCAGTGTCAGACTGGTTTAGTCAAAAACCCCGATAATATTTTCCGTATTTGCTCATGTGATGTAAAAAGCAGCTTAAAAAGTTCAGCTGTCATGTTGCATTTCAAGTGCATTAAAATATAACAGACTCAAATAGGTAAAATTCGGTGTTTCGATGATTTTTGCAAATTCCTATAGTTGATTATGGACGCTGATTTTTTAGAGAGGTATTCTGCATTTGTTTACAAACTTATAAAAAAATTAGCACAAGTTTCACGTTTGACACTCCCTTTGTAAGTGGATAGAAGAAAGAAATTATTTTATATTTTACATTTTCGAATTCGGTCCACATTTTTTATATATATACTTTTTTAATCATGCATAAGATCAAGCGAGTAAGTGTGAGTGTGAGTGTGCGTATGAGAAGTATCAAGATCAGCCGAGTGCTGAGCATTGCCTCAAGCATGGCTGGGTAAATGGGATGGAGCGAGTCCAGCGAGTAAATCGAGCGAGAATATTGTGTGCAACTCTGGTCACTTGAGAGCGAAAAATAAATCATAATTTATGACGCAACATGGAAACACATCCAATTTTTCCTTCTGTTGATTCTAACATATAATTGTGAAATATAAAACATTTTAAGGAAAATTATAAGTGCTACTAATTCATTTATTTGTTACCTAGGACCCTGTGAAGTCAGATTTTTGCACATGAAATTGTACAGAATGGTAACGGGTTAAATGCGAAATATTGATTTTTCGCCAAGCAATTACTCAATTTTCATTTAGAAAAGAAACTAGGAGCATTAAAAAAAATATAACTTTACCGAGTCCTGGGCAATCTAATACGCTATCCAAACATATTTTATTATTTTATTTTGGATAATCCAGTTTCGAGCAGCAGTGGCCATGTTAAAATAATGTTAAAAGATGGTGTTACATTAAATTAATTAATACCACTTACAATTTAATGTTACGTGAACTATAAAATCAGTCTTCTTTTTCAAAGTATTATTGAAATGTTCAATAAAGAATCTCACGTTTTTAATTTAATCTCAAGTTACATGTCAATGAAATCTTTTAAATAGCCACAAGTTGAACATCGACCTTGATTGTTTTACTGGGTTACTCATACATGAGATTATGGCCAAATGCCTGAGTACTTCTGGATGCTTAAAATAAATAAGAAGGTGTTTAGGAAAATCGATAACGATTTACGTGTTGCTCCTCTAACTGCATGCGCATCTAACGTTTACAGAACTCTGTTGTGAGAGGGGAATTTGGTATGTTGTATTTTTGGATGCTTGGGGGAAGTTCAGGAAAAGCGACTAAGCCGGGCGAAGTAAATAAGAATGAATTCCAAAATACGTGATTCGTTAACCTAATACTGTGAGACTTAAGGGCCAGGGAGCTTTCTTCTTAACACCATGTAACTTCCGTCCATTTATTTGTAACGAAAATTCGTTCCTAGCAATGGAATTCAAATTTTTCAGCGTTTTCCTATTATTTGAACAAGATGAGTATTTCAATTTAATTTTACTGTTTGAAAACTCATTTCAAGTTTTATTATTATACGTAATAATACATCTACTATTAGTTTCTCCATACTGTATATGTATGTAAGAAATTGTTACCTTTGTTAATGATGAATGTGATGATTATCACTACAATTTAGCAACTTTTTTTTCTTAAGAAGCAGCCAAAATTTCTCGTGTTCAAGAAGTTGCATGTAGAAAGAAGAATTTTCTTCTTTAAGAAGCTTTTTCCAGAAACACTAGGTATGCGAGTACTTGGAGTTATCTTTGTCCTAATCCTCCCTGTCTTACAAGAGAACGATTCTTGATTTTTTATTCTTGTTTCTTGGTAGTAACTTAACAGCGTCTTACTGAACTATAATCTAGCATGCCACAGTATAGGATGCAAGAGCACCTTGTGTTCCTACTTTTTGTCCCGAACCTTTAAAAATGAATAAAGGTCATCCTCTGTATATATTTTCGATATGTGGTTAAAATTTGGCTTGAATTGGATTACTTGTTCGTCAATTATTCTGCCAACAAGAGCGGAGATTTCTGTTGTATAAACTTCGATAGTCGCTTATACAATAACCAAAGTGTTTAGTGATTTTAATAATTTGCTAGTTTTTATATACTATATTTTCTTAACATAACCTCTTTATCCAAACTTCCGCTCTCCCTCAGAGTGTATCCAGATGCATATTTCAAAGAGGATTTGACAAGTGGCGATAAGTAACAAATGCATGTGAAAGACAATAATTTTAGTTGCCGTTTTGGCAGTCATACTCACTTCTGACTTCTCAACATTTTTATAAAATTGGCTTTGACTCTTCCACAGAACAGAAATATCGAGCTGTTCCAAATCTCCCACAGTTGTGATTCCGCACTAAGTCATCAGAGTCTACATATGAATATGTATACGGTGGATAAGAAAGTTCTTCAAGAAAATGTATTTCTATTGAAAGAAACGAGTTTCCTTTTATAAAACAATTTGTTTCAAAAACACCGACAAGGGAGGCTGCCCAATGGGCCCCCTCCGATTTTAATGAAATTTACGCAAATTTGTAGTTTTCGAAAACCACTTTTTAACTGCCTAATTTCACTTTAAAGGAGTGAAAACCAGTGTTAAAGTTGGGGTGAAATGCATACAAAGTCCATGTAATATCGATTATCTCGGAACCTATTGCAAGTGTAAATTGCAAAATTTCACGATTCAATGTGAGAATGAAAGTACACAATCGGATTTTTGAAATAGTTGTTAGTTTTCGCTGTACCGCAAATCTCAATTTATTATTAATAATAATGTAAACGAAAAGCAAGTCAATTTCAACAAGAGTCGAGACCAGATAAAACATACAGCAGCATGCAGATGAAAATAGTTTCCATTATTATATTACGCACATTATACATACAATGCTGTTTTAGATTATCAATAGGATGCACAAAATTATTGAGAAATATTGTTGTATGATTCGAATAAGTAGATAATTTAAACTATTCTGTATTTGTTGTATGATTAGAATAAGTATTCTGTATTACACATATTAAAAACGTGGAAACTATCAATGATCTTCTAGGAGTTTGCAAAAATTATAACACAACTAATAGTCAGCGACAACCAATTAATTTTTTTATTTATTACGCTGTATAGGATGATGTGTTTATTCTTGAAACAACGAAGTCGGTTTTGCATAATATATTATAATATTAAGAACATGTGGACTGCCAATAGACATCTACCAGTTTGTGAGTGATTAAAATTTAATAACGTGTAAAAGTATTCGTAGGTTCTAATGCAAACGGATCACCCTGTACATCGTATATTTCGAAAAATACTAAACTGGAAAAGGATATTTTGTATCGACCGGTATAATCCAGTCGTGCTCTGAATCCCAGCCGACTTCTACGGTAAATAGCATCCCTTCACAGTAGACGCATTAACGTAATGACATTTTCCAGCGAAGCTTTAAACGGGATTTGCGAACTTTGCGATTAAGAAGTTGCAGTGTCAAAAGGGGGCAAGAACTTTAGCGTGCAAGTAGCACTAATTGCAAAGTCGGTAACCAGTGATCCCCTTGAAATTATCGACTGGTTGTGGCTTAACCCTCAAAATCAAGGCGAAGCCAACGGACTACATTCAAAGCACAATTCGACGTCTTAAGTTCTAAGTCTTAGTACACAGAAAAGGGCATGTAATACAGTTATTCGAAAAATTCAAGGTCCAGGATGCAAGATCACATCTGTCCCATTATGAGATGTGATTGACAATATATTATAATAAAATTAATTTTTTCATTGTTCCTTATGTGAATACGTTTATATTATATTTTTAAAAGTTTTTCAAATCGTATTATTGATCTGTGGCTAAAAGAAAAAGTCACATTATACCCACTCGCCGCTTTACGGCATACGTTAAACACGTTTTTGTGGAAACTATTTTTCAAAAATCGGTGTGCACGAATACTCAAAAGCTGTATAACATTCCTACCAAAGTTTGCATACGTGATGACTAAGTTTGTAGGTAAGACATAAACCAAAAGATAACGAAACTCTGCAAGAAATTAATATAATAAAATTATTGAACAAGAATCTTGTTTTTGTTGTTTTTCGGTAGTTTTCAATGTACCTGGTTTCGGTTCTACCTCAATGCTTTTTTAACATATTGCTTCCAAGATTTTTTGTCGCTTGTTCCACAGCTGAAAAACCTTGCACATCCAAAACTCCATCTTCGAAACTGATGTTGTTTACAAAAATATTAACTTTTAAACTATGTGACAAATGACTCTATACCAAATCATAGACATTATACAAAGTATGAGTAATAGCTGTGACAAATTCCATTTGGATAGCTTTGTTTGCTTTTTTGCCAAAAATTCACGAAAATGACTTGTTTTTGAACAGTTTGAACTGCAAACCTCCCTTGAGATAAGATTGTTTGTTGGGTGTTAAAGTTTAGACTTTATAACAAACTTGGAATTGCTTTTGTCCCTCTTCCGCTGTATTGCAACTGTGACGAGATAATCTAGGAAAGCTCTGAGTAATGTAATTGGTTTTAAAGTTCAAAGTTTATACAATACATTCATTTCATGAACACTTCAAGTAGATACAGCAATATATAAAGTGCGTCTAGGCATTATGTAAAATGCGAAGAATATAAATATTATCACAAGTACTTTACTTTACAAGTACACATTTTATTGTTAATATTGGGTGCAAATATTTAATGCTTATGTAATATATATATTCTATTTTTGCTAAGGACCTAAACATATATGCAAATATCTAAAGTGACTAGGCATTATATCAAATGTCAAACTTCTAAATATTGTCAGTAATACACAGACTTGTTTTATTATTAGTCTTATAGTTTGGCATTAATCGAATAGCCTAGGTTAAGTCTGGCTAATATAAATCTTAAAGTTTATTTTTTATATTATATATTATAATTTCGTCAATAAACGAGACAAAATTGTATGATTAAACGAACTTACCTAAGTGAAGTTCAATCATAATTGTACGAAGCGCCTCTTCCGTCGAGATCAGAATGTAGTACCATAGATGAATATTTAAAATGACTAGTCATTATCTAAAATGTTTAAAAACGTCCACAGGATGAAAATTTAATCCGCACTGTCAAAAACGTCGCTGGAACGCGAGTGATTTTAAATGCACAGAGCCGCGTTGACCGGAATCGAAAATTCCTCAACGTACTCGTCGCGCAAGATGAAGTCACACAAATCGATAATCGGAATAGGAATTTAAATAACTGCGCATCCTTTATAGGATCCTGAGTGAGAATCAAACGAAAATCTGACGTTTTTCACGTTCAGTGCCGACTGAGCCAGCAAAACCACACACTCTACGACTAATTCACTCGAGCTGAAATTTTAGTAATCGGATGAGACACATCGAAATGCCCTGCGGTGAGAGATTCAATTACAAATGCTCCCCAGTATGCGCTGTGACATTTCGAGGATTCGCTTTGCATTCCAAAGCGGATTTATACACGACTACTTAGCTTAATTCATATAAAAAGCACCAGTGCTCACGGTAAAGTCCGATTGTGTACTTTCATTCCTCCGATTAAGTGGGAAAATTTTGCACTTTCAATTTACACTTTTTCTGCACCTTCAATAGGTTCCGAGATAATCGTCAATTAATGACGTTTTAAAAACGTCTTTAAAACTATCAACAGGATTATTCGCGTCATTTTTGGGTTGTCCACCAATGTCCCAAAAATGTCTCACGTACATTTGACAAATGTCCGATGTTACAAACTGGAACATTTTAGAGGACATTTTAGAGGACATATTTCTAACACGTCTAGATCACGTTCTGACCAAGCTATAAGGAAACGTGTACGACTTTCCGTATACGTATATTACTATACTGTATTCTAAAAGCAGTATTTCAAAATGTTAATTTAATAAAACCAATGTTTGTTTTGGAGAAAACAACCAATTTCGAGATTATACATATATCTTATTAAAACAATATGCAACTAATTACCAAACAACCTTATATTAAATGCATTTTTAAAAAGTTCGAAAGATGTAAAGTTCAGAGTTTGTTAAAACATATTTTGCTCAACGTCTTTACGACTCTTTAAGAATACCGCGAAGTGGCAAACGTAAAAATGATATATCGAAGACATTTTGAAAATGAAGAAATGTAGACATCTTTCAACTTTGAACGTCTTCCACACAACATCTTTAACATGACCTACGAATGTCGTAAGACGTCCAGACCTGAAAATCGCCTTAAACAGACGTGTTTAAAACATTGTATGCTATTTTGGATGGACCGAAATCCATACAAAATGAATTGCACCCCAACTTTAATCCCAGTTTTCACCCCTTTAAGGTGAAATTGTTGTTGGAATGACCTATAGATATATATATATTTGTTGTCACATTCACACGAAGTTGCATAGTTTGGTTGTTTATGGTTTCTCTATGATATGTTCAGTTTATGATGTTTATATGTGTATCCGTCGCGCTTTGTTTCATTCCTCGATTGTCTGTCAGACAATAAAGATTACTTTTGAGTTTCCAAAAGTCTTCCACTAATTTCCACGAGGATAAGGAATCAACCTTAACAATTGTCACGTAAGCGACCCATAAATGTACATGTTAAGGTATACATACAAGAGAAAGTTAGAGAAAGTCAGAGTTAGAAGGTCCCCAAAAATTCCGAAACTATAGAGTACATTGTATTCTGATCATCCCCTAGGATTCTCATGAGGTTTCCACCGAAACATACTGAAGGATGCCATCCTTCAACCAATACAGACACACCAGTTATCCTTCTCATTTTGAAGTTGTATCCACTTATTTGTTTACTGAATTAAAACTAATTAAATTAAAATAACTGACATGCATACTCATCAAAAGTTTTCGAAGTCTTATAGGGGAAAACATTCTGCTTTCAAATTATGTATTATCCCTCAAAATGGAAACTTTCTTCTTTAAGAAAATTTGTTTGTGCTTAAGAAAGAAATGTTCTTCTATAGTAAAATTTATACCAAAAAAAGAGGTGCGTGTGAATACTCCTTTTATCCACAGTATATTGATCCATGTAATCCAATACACATTTTGAGAATTGAATTTGGGATAAGACGCGACAGTATTTGTATGTGAGTGCAGTATGACGGAGTAAGATTGTCAAATATTGGTTATGGCGAAAAGGGGCGAACGACAAAGCTAAAGGTTGGAACGTGTATTCGTTCTTGAAAGTGAATCGGAGTCTATTGAAAAGTGTGAGTGTGTGTGTTTAAGTGAAGGTCTCCAGCGAGCATGCGTATTTTATCATTCCCTGGCTTTCTTGTAAACCATATTCAAACGATTTTGTTTGATACCATTAATCCTACATTAAAAATTTATAAAATTACGAGATTTTAGCATATTCAATTAATTGTAACCAAAAATAGATAAGAACAAGTGTTACTCACCAGATTTAGGAAAGAAGATTATAAAAAAACGGTCCAATACAAATCCGTAATTTAGAACGCAAAATCACTATAATTTTTATTCAAAGTATATTTCAAAAATATGGTAGTACGAATCTCGTCAAATTATTTAACATAACCAATTATTTAACGGTGATTGTTATAATTTTACTTGAAAATTCTCACTGAACATTCTGTTTACAAATAATTTAAGATTTTCAAGCGCAAGGATTTAAAAATTAGAAAGTGGGCACTGTGCGTAAGACAAACAAGCAGACATGACGAAATTATAAAGATTCCCAGTGAACAATGAACCTTAATTAACACATTCATATTTAATGAAAAGATCCGGCAGGAAATATTATGAACAGTAAACTGGCAGTATAACTCCCAGATTACTGGTCGCTGTGGACTGACTGACTGCGAGGGATATTTGGCCATTCGAAGCAAATATAGACTATCTGACGACATGGCAAGTCTCACAGAGAAGGACCTAACTACAAATCTCATTAATTTCCTGATAATAACGCGGTTGTTTGACGCAGCGTAAATAGTATCCGTTTAAGTTAACTGCGATAGACGATAGATTAAAATGATATAAAATAATGTAAGACGTAACTAGTATTGTAAAACAAAACTGCTAATCGTGAATATGTTATATGTTTCATGTTAGACTTGCTGTCCTAGACGGTATCACCCGAATGACATTTCGGGTGCACTTTCACAATAACTCACTTCAAAGAACAATAGGTTGTTATAAATATTATTTAACAATATATATCGACTCTCATTCCTTTTGAAATTAACTTTTGCAACACCCTGTATAATGATGACTATTGTAATAATTTATATTATGACATAAAGGATGCACAAAAAAGGTTGAAAATATATGTTTATAATTAAAGTTTCTCGATAAATTATAATTATTCTATACTAGCTGTCTAGATGGCTTTATCCCGGTGACATTTCGTGGGCACGTAATCAATAACTCAATTTATCTATTAATTGAACAAAACTATATTGTTATGAAATAACTTTATTAATGAAACAATAATAAACAAAAAAGTCCTCTCAGGACACTTATACTCGACATAAACATCAAAAAAGGTAAACAAGTATCATAAGTTGTTAATGTTTTTCTTATAATTTCGATATGTTCTTTCGCCTGTCAACTCAAACTCTTTCGGACGTATTGACATTACTTTGTTACGTTTCTTTGGTTTTAGGTGGTATGGAAAATTTATGAAAGTCCCATATGGGAGTTTATAAGTCGGAATATTAATATTGAAGGATCCCTGGGGAAGGTAGGATGCATAGCCCCGCGGGCACTACCACTTGCATATGGATAGATTGTGTATAGAGTGTGCATTTCATGGTGCGCAGCCAGGTCGCTCCGCACCCTCGCTACCAGCCAAATGTAAACATCCTGGATAATATCATTTTCAAGCCCAGGCCATGCACTTCCACCTCCCAAAAATGTCATCGCACATCCTGTGAAGTATTCGCGTCACATGTCCCTTCAGTGTCTCATGAATACGCCATTGTTGCTAAAAAAAAGTAACGAAACAATAAAGAATAGATGAATGATACATGGAAGAGATGGTAATTTCTTATATTTCCCTTTTGGATTATATGTAGAACAATTATCTTATACTATTACTCTATGATATTTCAGTAGAGTCGGCATTTGTAAATATGAATAAGTTAATAAAAAGGTAAAGTTTTGATACCCAATGCAATATTTATCAAAAGGGAGTTTTATGTTGTAATATTCTTTACGAAAGTAATAAGAAAACTGTAACAAAAAATTGAAGATAGCAGCATAGAGTTTCTTGTATGATTACCACTTTTCAAGAGTTCTCAAGATGGGGAAATAAACTGGGCGGCGTAAAGGTTAATGGAAATAAGTAATTATATCCATTAGGGTACACCACACCGATTTCGCTACCCTTGAAGTATATTGCAGAAGTTCGGCTTTAGTTTTTTAAATATTTATACAATTGAATTTTATACATCAATGAGCAACAACATCTAATGCGTTGCATTATACTCAAATTGAATAACACCTTCATAACTTTTAATACTATATTATTAACATAATAGACTATTCACAAGATTCTAGTATATTTTACAAGTATATTTTGATGTATTTTATTTATAGAGCCGACTCTTTTCACCGATCAGATAGAAGTGAATGTAAGCAAAGATTTGTCTCCCAGTAGTTCCTTCAGCAGAAGTGCTTTTCTTCTATTTTATTATGTCATACTACTTCCGTCTTGTCTGACCGCCACGGTTTGAAATTATTTCTTAACTTAATATTCTGAACACATTTAAATATTTTGGATACTTTTTAGCGTCATTTTTCGTTATTACCCTTGTGACATTCATTATTATGGTCTAACGATAATGCTGTAATCAAACGATTCTATAATTACTTGGTGACGACCACGCGATTACCTTATGGGTTCCTCCTAAGGCCTACTGCCAACGAGAGACTCTCGCTAAATACATGCATTTGGATTTTTTTATTGATCAATTTTTTTAGTTGCCTAAAAGCTTCCAACCCGTGGCACTCCGATTTTTATGAAATTTACACGAAGTGTAATTCTCGAAAAATCATTCAACACGTATTTTTTTAGTTGCTGATATTCACTTTATGGAGGTGAATTATGGTGTCAAAGTTGGCGGTAATGTGTTTCCAAATACTCATATGTCCGAATATCTCAGAAACTATTGTAGATAGTTGAAAAGTGTAAATTGCAAAATTGCCTGGCAAAATGTAAGAAATAAAACAGCCGAGGCAGATTTTTGCAATACTTATCAGTTTTCGATGCACCCCAATTTTAATACATTTTTAATAACAAAGTCAACAAAAGTAAGTACAATTCCTATCGCACTTGATCTGTTAATACTACAGGCGATCAGGTAAAATATGGCTAAAATGGATTATTCAAATTCACCTTTTGAATAAACAATATCTTTATTTAAATTATAAATACCGTTCGTTATGGTTGTATGTTTTACCGAAGGGAAAAGCAGCAGGGACTTTATCATTGTGAATAATACAAGTCATTCGACCAGTTATACTGTCATGTGACATAGGTGGGGATTACCTGGAAAGAGCACTTTCCTTCTCCGCCATAGGTGGTGACAGAGTGTCAATACCAAAATCCATCGCGCCGAACAATCGCAATCGAGAAGAGCACTCAACTGGTTTGTGTAATAGAATTACTAAAAGTCAACTTTAATCTGCATATGCGTGATAATATTATTAAACTTCAGTCTTTGACCCATAATCAATTTTCCCCTCCAAGTTGTTACGAACCAGGCTTGGCGAGTCCTAAATATGCTCTAAGATCGTGTTAAGGGCTATTTCGCCTTAACCAGACCCAGGTCCCTATTCTCCTGTTAAACCCTTTATACTAGTCGCTTTCAATAACTTAGAACAGAACTTGGGATCGTACTAAGGGCTATTTCACTTTAACCAGACTCAATCCTGCTCATTGATCATGAAAGAATGCCCTAGGCTAAAGTTAAACCTTACTATTGCTCGCCAGATATACCTTGAGCGGTAAAAGTGTATCCTCGTGGGATCTTTTATTATTCTTTTTCTTTAATGTGCTTATTTGAATCAAGGTTGACTGAACAGGGATTTGTAATGAAGAGACAGTGATTTTCTTAATGAAAACTAAAACAGTGTTCAATATATTCAGAATGAAAACACAATACAAAAATATATAATGAGAGTTTCAGCGGTAGTGAAATATTGTTACAATTCGCAATACTATACTTAAAGTGAAATCGTATTACGTTACGATGTTGAACGGGGGAGAAACTAACGAAAGAACTGTGACTTCCCTAACGATCGCGATATGACACGATGTACGTACGGTAATATTTACTGCTTTGAAAAAGGCTAATGCTCGATCTACTACGATGTTCTTCGTTGGTCCGAGTGACAGAGCTTCGGTGTCGATGAGAGTTTGGAACTGATTCCCCCTGAGTTCCAGAAATAAGGGTTTTATATACCCGAAAAATCCAGTGAAAAGGGGGTATGGTGGGAGTATAGGGCGCTAAGGGCCTGACTATCCTTGCGTTCTAAGAATTAAAGAGATGCACCGAGTGCATGCCGCGTTGCTCCCTTACTAGGAACCCATTAAAACTAGAGATAAGACGGAACGAAAGAGTCGAAGTCACAGTTTTAAGGGTAAAAAAAGACGCAGGAATATTCTATGTAGGAGGCTACGTATGAAATAAAGTTAAGAAAAGTAGTCCGATAAGGATAAATATGTAACAACGTTATAGAAATATCTTCAAATATATTCAATTTCTACCAGGGTGACAATACAATATATAATGAAATTTGAATTAGTCCTCACCTGATTCGTATATTAACCAAGCAGAAATCGAATTAAGATAGTGCATGCAGGTGGGTTTTTTTTTGTTTTTCTTTTCTAACGGATGTCCGATGAAAAATTTATTACAAACTCCCATAAAATTAAATACAAAAATAAAAATATCTGCGTGTATAAAAACTTGTCAAGTTGTATGGTTTTACTAATATGCTCTCAAAGGTGCATCATAATTTTTTATCACAATATTGTTCGTCCTATGTGTCTAAAAATAAAGTCATGGATCACTCATAAAAGAATTAGTTTTACGCGTTATAAATATGCATTCCCAATCAATATAAGTCTTTTATGGGCGCCCCACGATTTTATTTTTAGTCACATATGGCAAAGACTGTTAGGATAAAAAGATTACTTTGAACTTTTTAGTAGATTTTAGTCATTCTGTCGCATACAAACGATTTTTAACTACGTATTCATACCAATTTTACTTTGATCGACCGTCTATAAAAGTCCGTAATTTCGATTGAAGCCAGTACTTTTTGCATGCGTTTTATTTAACCTGGCAAATACAAATGTTACAGTTGTGATATTCAAACCAACGTTAATTTTATAGTTTAAATTAAAAGTTGCAGTGTTATAGAAGAGCACGATATGAGTATTCGAAGTAATATTCAAAATTATTGGCGTTTTGTTAAGGGGAAAGAATGGCATTTTTCTATGGAACTGAAATTGCAGCGTTATCGGGACTGCGATTCTTATATGCGTCAAATCTCCTAAAGAAATATTGAAAATGGGGAGCTGTCGTGCTGACAATGCAGCTGTGTTCGCAATACACGGAGGTTGCGGAAAATTATTTCTCACCTATGTTGGCTTGTGGCTTACAAATATGGCTTACGTTGGCTTACAAAACTTTAACAATTTTCTTCTATAATTTACCAGTAGTTTTTAAGATTCCGTTGATCATCAAGAATCATTATAATTTTGTCATGTTCCTCCGTCTACCACAGTCAGAGTGTTCATAGTCTTTAATTTTGCAATCTTTTTGTTTAAAAATCTTAAATACTGCAGAGAAATAATATTCAGTGAGTACTTTCAAGTGGAATTATAACATTCACTGTAAAATAATTAATTCTTGAAAAAATAAGAAACAGGGGCTAGTACCTATAAAAAACAAAGTTCTACCAACCATTTTTTTAGTACAATTTGAATGTCTGAGCGAATAATGAAGACTATATGACAAAAATCTCCATTCTTGCTCATATTATAACCGAAGAACGAGTAATCAGATTGGGACCAAATTTGAATTGACTTGTTTAAAATGTGTAAAGGAGGATCTGCATTAATTTTCAAAGGTATATGATAAAAATTAGTGAAATTACGAACACAAGGTGATTTTTTAATGCCATACTGGATTACATTGATGCAGGATTATAGTTTAGCAGAAATGGTAAAATTACTACAGAAACGCAGAAATGTTTCCTTCTACTTAGTTATCAAAATCCTTGAATCACTCTATTCTGCGATGTCCCAAAATTCATAACCTCTTTCATTTCGCACAGACTACACAGTTTACGTTCTATGCTAGCTACTATATTTTAGACTCGCCATTCCAAAGGTACAGTCAACGTAAAAAGTATTTGTACACCATTTATTTTAAAATATAATACTGCAATGTTTGTAATAAATATCTGTATTAGAAAAAAACTGTGCATGTCGCCTGATGTCTCTGGAAAAAATATCGCAAAAAACTTGTATAGTGTATGTATTATTATTTTGCGTTGCTGCTTCGTTTGTTTAATAATTTTAGCATGATCCGTAACAGGAATGTTATTATTACAATACCACACAGTAGAAGCACATAGAAAATAGTACTTAACCCCTTTTTCAAATTACAGTAAAAAATACTATTAAAACAATTACTTTTCTAAAATATAACGTGTTTTACCAGCCAAAAATTTACATTAATGTAATTGATGTTAAAAGTTCATGTATAATGTAATTGTAACTAATAGAAATATTCAGTGGCGAGCGTACAAATATTTACAACTATATTGAACAGTTTAACTGAAACTGAACTCTATTTCTTCAGATATATTTTTACATAACATGATATACATTGACGTTACGTATTTTATGAATAATCACATAATTTTTTCGTTTTACGAGTATTGTTTAACATAACAGTACTAGGGTTTAGTTGAAATTCATTACTGCACGAATACTTTCTTGACAGACTGTATATCCCCTTAATGCAATGGCCGCTTTAGGATCTAACATAGCCCGAGGCGTATGAGCGCTATAATTCAATATAATGGGAACGTCGTATTCTTTCCCCGATATTGAATCAGTGTGCCCATACTTTAACCATATGATACGTGACCAGACCTTAAATTCCATACCAGCCACCCCCACCCCGCCATTTTTTAATGCTTTCTCCCGATTGGCAGAGTAACCAATAACGTGAATGGCGATAATCAAACATAACCAAACATACCCTGTGTCCATCTGAATGAAATATAATTTCCAATGGTGGATGAATGATCCAATTCGGCTCAGTAGTTAATGAAGTTGCCTCGAACAAATATACATACAAACTCTCCCTGTTTATAATATTGTTATGCATAATAGATAGATAAGAAAATATAGATATTGTTGCTCTGTCAATCTTTCCCTCGATTGACAAATTAGTTAATGACATGAATTTCCAATGGTGAAAGAACTAAGCAAATCGGCTCTCTTTATAATAGTACTAGAGCGTAACTTGTAGTCTAGTAACTGAGCAAAGTAAAACTGATGATGAATTTTTTCAGTAGCTCTGCTACTTTCTCTGGATAAATCTTTTTTTTACCGCAGAATTAAACGTAAACTTATTTAAAGATGCCTCAAATCATCCTGTTTAAAAAAATATATTATAATTTAGTCTTAAATGTCTAATATGTCATAGTATGGCATCAATAAATCATCCTCTGTTCCTAATTTTGTTAATTTCTACCACAAACCTTTGATTACGTGTTTGTTACTTATTGCGTCAACCAGAATGAAAACTTTTGCCGTTTAATCTTCGGTAGACGCCAAACAATTATACGCAATAAATAGAAAATAGATTATAAATATTAGTGCAACAAAAAAAACTTTTTTTGATATTTCGAGTTTCTTCAAAGAATTCGCGATTCTTACCGCAAATGTCTGGAAGCACCAAAATGTGTCTGTTCCCAGCAATAAAAGATGCTGCGTATTGCTTGTATGTCCACATAGTATCGTAAACAAACTACAAATAAGGATAATACTAAAACACTCATAAGAAGAGTGTCAGATCTGCCAGGACAAAACCTCTGCTTATTTTCTTTTTATAATTTCGTAAACCAATATAGATTATTCCTCTAAAAAATCAGCTGCCATGATGAAGAATAGGTATTTTTTAAAAATCATTCAAAAGCCAGATTTGACTTATATGATGACGCTCAACAACAACGTTCATTAATTGTTCATGCACTTAAAATATTTAATAGCAGCTGATATCTTGCAAGTGCTTTTTATATCATATTATAAAGATGTACCGAAAATATCATGGGAGCTTTCAACCAGACAAGTTTGACACTAAAATAACGTACGTAGTTCTTAAGCGCCGCCGAATAGATCGAATCTGACTATTCGATAATTTTTAAAAAATACCAATAGTTCATCATAGCAGCTGAATTTTTGGGGAAGTGTTCTACATTAGTTTACGAACTTCTACTAAAAAAATGTGCACAGGTTTCGACCTGTCTTTTCCTCATCAATAATAATAATTACCAAAAATTTCCACATTGTTCTTCGAATGAGGACACGTACTTACACTATTAAATATTACTTTTAACGAACAATCATAGAGAACTATGTAGATTTCTCCTTTCCCTCGATTGATAGATTAGTCAATGACGCGAATCACCATAGAACGTATTTAGCATCTTGCATACTTACCAACTATTGCCAACTATTCCCGTTATGAAATGCGCCAGATTAATCCCTCTGCCTTTGGACAGGGTGGAGGTTATTAAGGAAGCCGGTGGCATTTACTAAGCTGTCAGTCGACGGGAAATCTTTTGTATGCGCTGAAATTCATTCTACTTATCTTCATCTGTATCACTAATAGATAATATTATTATTCTTAGTCAAACTAATAGTAATAAATTTATTTATTATACCTTAATATTCGATACGCATAAAGTAATATTATCTCTTTAACAGTGGACTTTTTTTTAAAATGTCTATCTGCTTGCGTAGTTAAAATCAAGCGATGACAAGTATATTCAATTTCTTGCATTTTTAATTCAGGTGTTTCAAAGATAAAAATGTTTTCAATAAAATGCAAAAAGTTATTGCCAATTTGACGTCTATATTTTGAGAGAAGGAACACTTTTTTCATTTGTTGTTGTAATTACTATTTTAATAGCTGAAGGTAATTTATTTTCCTTCATCATGGGTATATCTGTCATTACCATAAAATTGATCAGTTTCTCATGGCTTATTATAAGTAATTCACAAGCTATTTGTAATAATAACAATTATATTTACTATTATTGAGAAACATCAATAATTATTGTATGTCATTGATAAGTTATAAGCATGTACTCATATAACTAATAGCAATCAATAGTTGCTGGTCTCATTTTTTCGAAGTATTCCAAATTGCTCCCAGAGGATTTTTTCACCACTCATTAGTAATAAACAAAACAGAAAACATGAATTACTACTATTATAAACACTTTTGTAAGCATTTTTATTGTTCGTTTGAATTACAATTTCTATATTATCAATATTATCTTCAATAAATTCGTTTAATATGGATTTTCTCCATAATTGTACAAGATGTTCTTCTTAAAAAATGGAAAGGGAAAGGAATTTCATTAGCCATAAAAGAGGGAAATTGCAATTAATGGGAGTTGCTTACGCTACTACCGATCAGCTACTCTTAGCTGTTTATCAGGGAAAATTCAAGGGATTTGAGTAACACTTAATTACTTTAACAGTTTCGCAGTAAACTAACAAACTTATATTGCAGACTTTTAATGAGAATTCCTATTACTTGAGAAAGATTCTAAGATGTTTTTTAATATGCTGCGCTGGACGAGTCAGTAGGCTTTCGATTACTACTATCAGTAATGCAAATTTTCAAAGTAATACAAGGAGATGAATAATACTTTTGAAATACTTATGATAGTATTTTGCTTTTAAGACGTTTGTTTTGCTAAGTTGTTCCTTGCATCCATATCAACACTCACTACAGCGTATCTATTGTTTATTTATATTAGAAATTCGATGAGATTATACGCATATTATGAAATTCAATAATATTTTATATTATTAAATTATAATATCTTATACAATAATTTACTGAAAACAATAGTCACAACTATTAATAAATTAATTTATTATTTTATTTTATTACTATTATAAGCGCGGCAACCGCAATTAGCGGGACGCCAGTTCGATCCGGACCTTTTGTTGCACGTTCACGCTCAGCGTGGGTGGGTGATACGGAACCCACATTAAAAACTCTAGGTTCACCGGTATGAGCATAAGTCGTTCTCACTGCCTTACAAACGCTAATACCATTCGATATCTAAAAAAAAAGAAAAAAATATAGCGGTCGAATGGAGCACCTCTTCCTTTTCGAAGTCGGTAAATAGAGAAGAGCGCAAACCCTGAAGGTAGTCGACGTTAATGAAACAAACTCCAACTCTCCTATTATAAGTATTTTATTTTTTAAAAAATAATTAGTAGTTTATCGTGACTATTATTATACCACTCTTTCAAAACATGAGTTTCGTTTGATTTTCATACAGGTTCCATAATGTGTGAATCATTGTCTTTAATCAATAAGGATTACATTAATTATGAAAGTTAATCAAATACTTGAATCCCTTTGACAATTTATATATTTTTTATACGAATGGCTGACACAAATCACTGGATTGTATAATTAACCAATGAATTCGTGTGCATGTCGACTGAATATAAGTGAGGTGGTCAACTCACGTGATTAATTTAAACCTCGCTTAAGCCAGTTATCGTGCAAATCCACTTCTCTCATGAATTGCCTGTAATCTTTATGACGTATAGCAGAGATTATCTACCCTTGCCCACCACTTTGAACACAAATGACCGCCTCCGAAAGCAGGAAATTCTGTTGAAAAACAGTACCTTTCCTACATATTCTGTAGAACCCAACAATAAGTGCATATGACACACTTTTTTTATTTTAGTACCGATATTAATCTTACGATTAAGATTACAATGTACTGGGTTATAGAACACTACGTTATAAATGTAAAAATAATATTCAGGTTTGTGAAGTCATTATTACTTACTTTTTCGTGCCTATCAGAATTGTTTATTTTTATTTGTTAACTTTTTTGTCCTCAATTTTATTTATGCTTCCTAAAACCTTTTTATAGATTCCCATATTACTAGGATTGTCTAGCAATATAGAATGAAGGAAGGTAAACATCCGGAAGTAAGGAAGTCGATCAACTCAAATTTGTGTAATTGTGTGCAAAATCTTACAAAAATCGTAAGTGAAATCGTACAAAAATAGTGGGTTCGTAAAAAATGTTGGTTTCAAAATACAAGATACGATTCAGATAAAAACTATGATATAAAGTGAGCAAAACTACGATTTCTGGCACGCCGCAATTTGATTGGTGTTCCTATTAATAGGAAAAAGTTGCAAGCATTACGAAAAAAATGGGTAAAAAAACAATTTTCGTAATCCTCACAACTTTTTCCTATACGAAAACTGTTCAAATCGCGGTGTGGTAGAAATCATAGTATCCCCCATTTATTTCCTCTTAAAAGGGAAACTTTCTTCTTCCAGAAAATGTACTTTTTATTATCAAAATAAGACATTTTCTCTTTCAACCTTTACTCCAATAAAAGAAGTGTGTACGAATACTATTTTTACCCACTGTAAATATTAGAATAAGGAGTTCAATGATACAAACATTAGATATAAATCTGATATAAATCATTTTATACTACCATACAAATATGAGAAAGAAATATTAAAAATTGTGAGAAGATTATTAACTAAGCACGCACATAGTTTGAACGTGATTCACCGTCTATGATAAAAGATATTTCTTTTTCTATTAAACATTGTAAATTTGTACGCCTTTCTCATAGCTGAGAAGGGCAAGTGACACACTTTTAATTTTCGCGTCAATGAATCCTAAGATATCGACCTACAACAATAGGTTAACAGAAGAGTATGTTATGAATACTAGAATAAATATTCACATTGATTGACCGTATTTAAAGAAATCCAAGTCTGGAAAAAATGTCAGTTCCTGATCAATCCGAATATGTATGAATGAATGAAGATATGTGTCGCTGCTAATTGTAAAAGTCCAAAGCATTCAGATCAAGAAACGAGAAAGAAAAGATCGGATAACATAAGAGAAGCACTCACTTCTTATATCCGACTCTTCAATAGCTCCTAACGCAACGATCTTAAACCTTTTCAGTGGAGACCAATTTATATAATTAACCATGTTTCAATAAAGGAAACAATTAGCTAAACAAGAATGTCTCAAAAATAAAGTGTAAAGAAATATTAACGAGTCATTTTGAATGTATTGGTAGTTCTAGTGTTAAATAACAATGCATTGGGTTAAACAATATTCGAAGACCGCAAGAGAATTAAAAACAATAAAAAAGGCAAGGGAAAATGAATAGAACGATTCCATTGTTGATTGTAATTGAACCATAAACATAAATAGATATTAGCAATTAATTTAGAATCTTTTAGTAGTTTTATTATTAAAAATAAGAACAGACTGGTTTAAGAAAGATTTGAAGATCGTAAGAGTGTGAAAAGCAATAAAAAGGCAAAGGAAAATAAATAGAACGATTCCATTGCTGATTGTGATTGGTAAGTCTGGAGAAATGTCCCCCGGGTGTTGCTGTTGGAATACTGATACTCCATAGCGCATGATATACTTCCTATATCATTTTCTTGAGCTACAGATATTCCAGGACTAATCCGGCCAAGTGTTCATCGGCCATGCGCATGGCGTCGCGAAAGAAGTGCGTCGGGCGTCGCGACGCGTGCTGCTCGGAAAGGACCACGGACCGAGTGGGTGCGAATCCCACCGCACAGCAAACCGACGCCAGTCGCCGAGCAGTGCGCGCCGTAGTCGCTCGGTGCTGTGTTCCAATCTATGCGATTGAATTTCGTGACACTCATTGACTTCCATTTACTCGAATTCTCTTTGTTGCAACTGACACTAAAAACTAGGTGGAAACACTAGTTTTTTATGGCGTTGTGAATTACTTCTTTGATTGTCGTGGTGATCAACAACTCGGATTTACTCGAATTGACTTCGTTGCAATTCGCACTAAAAACTAGGTGCGAAACATTTGATTTTTTTTTTAGTTTTGCAAATTGACTTATTCAATTTCGTGACACTCATTGACTTGCATTGACTCGAATTGACTCTGCTGCAGTTCGCACTAAAAACTAAGTGGGCAAGCACGTTAGTTTTCATGATTTTGCAAATTATTTGATTGATTGTCGTGGTGATCATTAATATCCTTCAAGTAGAATTAATTACTCATTAGTCACACCTGCCAAACAAAATACTATCAAAAACACTAATTTTTCATAGTTTTACCACTTTTCTAAATAATTGTCGTGATAATCATTTATTTGCTTTAACTCGAATTAATTAACACTCAGTCGCACTTCACACACAAAATACCGTTGAAAACACTTGACTTTGTCATGGTTTTGCCAATTGTAAATTAATACACAATAGATTGATTTTTACGACAAACATTGACTCATGGTGACGGACTCACTTATTGTTAGCGTATACAATACAATCGAGAGCCAATTCGAGTTAGAGAAATTTGAACCGTCAGTGAAATCTGTGGACCAAGTTTTCCCAATGACTGTGAAGATGAAAAATGTTTTTCATTCTATGTGGAAGAATGATTGAGCACTGTGATGGCAAGATAGCTGGATGAATATTAATGTGCTGTTTCCATGGGACACGCAGCGTCGGCTTCCTTCTCGCAATAAAAAGTGAGCCTAGCATGATATCGAATATATATTGTTATATTACCGAGCTGCGCTTCAGGATGGTGGAAAATGTTACGGATTTGCTTTGAAGTCAAAAACATTACTTGATACAGATTTTCTTTGCATTATCAAACATATCCGTTTGGAATATGCTGCTCCTTCTCTCTTTTTTCTGGTTTCTATTCTTTTGCCGATATGCAAGTCTTTATATGACCGAAATTTAGTCCAAGGGTTTCTGGATAGAAAGTGAGTTCCAGTATGTTGCAGAAATTTCCGTTTTTTCCATTTTTTGCACCATATTCACTTAGAAATATGGGTGATAAAGTCTGCGAGAGAAATCCTGTCTGAACTTAGAGATTTGTTTACTAACTCAGTGTTTTTCTTATGTAATTCATTTTCTCAATTATCTTTGAAATATGTTTTTATTTAGGGGGAAGATATGGGAATTATTTTTTCTTTCATTAATATTATAATGGGTTATCTTCGCTTTTCTTTACATTTTCGAGATTGAGAAATTGAAGGGAAATCAGAAATGTGTAGAAACTTAGTTTCAATAGGGAGATGATAATATTGTTAAAATTACATTTTCATACTTTTGTGATGGATTGGTTTGTTGCTTGGACTCAGTTTTTTCCTGAATTCGTTTGTCACCTTTAGACCATAGCATTTAAAGTAATCAAGATTTAAAATCAGAAAACGGAAGAACAAATGACACTTTCTCCAATCTTGCATTTCTTTTACAATTAAAGTGCTGAGATTTACGCAAAACAAAAAAATTATGCATAACAGTCTCCTCTCGAATTTCTAATAACTAAGTAAAAATCTATATTTGCAAATACTCGTACAGTACTTCTAACTTGACTATATACATATACATTTGACTATACATATTACATTGACTATATTACATTTATTTGAAATAAAAAATATACAGGAATGCCGGTAAAATATTTTAAAGCTTTAACGGCAAAAGCGAGCATTGACGGGATTATAAATATCGTATAAATATTTATGTTTAATATTTAAATATTTAAATATTTTTGAAAAATATCCTGACATCTTTAAACCAAAAATTTTCTCCGAGGTTAAAAGTTTGGCTTTATCAAATTCTTGTGATTTTGAAATTCCAACATTTTACTTATCAGTAAAAATTCAGTATCTACGAATAAAATATTCTAAAGAAAAATTTTAAGAGAACATGAACGCCAATACTATTCGTATGTCAGTCACCAGACATTCGAAACCTTACAATATAATACCAGAATTTGCACAGTAAATATGATAAACGTATAAAAATATGTTACTGACTCTTGTACATGTTCTAAAAAATATATGAGAAACATATGAGTCATACAAGACAAATAAGATAGAACAAAATCGTGTTTAGAATCCTTTAACCATAAAATAAATTTTGACAAAATTCCTTCTATATTACCACTTTTCCGTTGAAATATGCATCAACATCTACGCAATCTCGCATTACTCCACTTATAAGAATATATGCAAAAGCTAACAGTGCACTAGCGATGCTCGAACAGGAACGCTTAATTAATACCTAACTAATAATGAAAGTGCTATATATTTTCTAATCAAATACATTTATTGCAACTTCGTCGCGAAAATTAATAAATGTCAGACTTTCGACTTGGCGTCCAAATTAACATTTCTTACCTTTTTTCTTTGACGTCGCCAGCTATGAATCCTTACAGTGTGGATGCTGTCAGATTGATTAATCGAGCAGCTTCGTCATGCTCATTTAAGTCAGGCCGATTAAGTTCATACGAAAGCAGGATTAATGACCACTTCTGGAAACTTGCAGTTTCCCTATTGTTGTAAACAGCACTTCGCGCAAACGCGCTACGTAGTAATGGCTGATCTCACATTGAGATTTCACGCACCGTTTTTCTGCGAGTGACAGCCACTTCGGGAATTAATCGTTTTAAAAGCTTTTGAACGACCACCAATTCTCGAACTGAATGTACTTCAATTAAAAGCTCGCGATTAATTTAAATTGGCAAAAAAGCATTTAGATAATGAATGATATGGATAAATTCAGTGAAATTTTAGTGTATACCACTTTAATTGAACAAACCAATTGTCATTTTTGTTGAAAATATGTGTCGAGAATATGAAAGGCAGATCCTTGAAAACTTACAAGCTGTTTCTCTGATTTCATAAATTATTCCAGACTTTGAAACAAAAGGATTACCAAATTAGGGGGAGTGGGGCACTCTAGCTGTGACAGATGGACGGACGTATTGTATAATATTATAAGGGTTTCTGTCGAATTACAGAATCTTAAAATGTATAAAATATGGAAATGAACAGGTTAATCTTTAGTATTTAGGAAAAAACTAAGATAACATGCAGCATCCACCTTGACCGAACGTCCAAAGTAAAAAACTTTAAAAGTTTATATTGAATCATCACCTTCATCACTGACAGAGCACAACAATTTTTCTCGCATAATTTATAGCAAACAGTATAATAGTATTATCCTTACCAATACGAAAAGTTGAAACAAGTGAACAACACATAAAATAAATTTTATGCACTCCACTTGTCAGAATAATAGCTAAACAGTAAAAAATGTCGAGCGAATTTTTGCTTTAAATGTGTCCATCAAAGTGACATGGCGCAGGGAACAAAACTAAGTACCTCTAAAATGGTATAGCAGCGCTATTTAATATCGTTTCCGAAATTAACCGCTATTCAGTTTGACTGATTTATTTGTTTTGCCCGAATCTCCCCTATTTGTAATTGAATTGTAAATGTTTATGTAAATCTAAGCTTTTTCAATTGTACAAATATTAGCAATTTGCAAAATCCTTTTATGCATTTTCTCAATCTCAACAGTTGCTATTAAATTAATTAATTAAGATTAAATTAATCAAATACGATAGTTTACATGGAATACTTAGTCCCGATATGAAATCGACACGCGCACATGATTAGTTGGATTGTTTAAAAATGTTCAGTGGATGACAGTAGCAGTTCACAAGAAAATATTAACCCTTTCGTTGTTAACTAAAACAACGAAAAACCATTGAAGAATGTTTCACTGTTTTATTATCCATTACTTACGTTTCATTATATACTTTTATTCTCTTTAAAAACAACTGTAAAATATATATCACCTTGTAGCCAGGGATGAGAGTTTTAGATTCAGAAATATGCTGTAACAGAATTTATTAAGGATCTGATTATACAACAGGATACACGAATATTGGAATCAGTAGAGCAGTCTCATTTTGTCGCAATGTTTTTAAACAAAACAGGTTGAACAAATAGATCTTTGGGAATAGAGAGAGGTATTGTACATACAGAGGTCTCGGTAGAATTTTAAACTAGGAGAAGTGAGTTGGGAACGTCTAAAGGAATTCTTTAGGTTCTCACGATTTTCTGTCCTTCACTTTCTACCGGGTGTCCTGAAATATTTCTCCGACCTCTTCCTAGATCCGGCGTCCAGGTATTGTCCTCATAATCTCCTGGTCGAGATCATGTCAGTATGTACAATTCTCAAAGCATTATTTCATATGCAATATTCTGGTGATCGCTAACTTAAGTTATTTTGGAGTTACAAGCAAGCAAGTTTCCGATACATTTCTTTTAGAAATTTATAACGTTAAAATGAAAAACATAAGCCAAGTAGCAGTTTCGCCCCCTCCCCCACAAAAATGGCCACTTGATTTTGTTTTCTAAAAAGATATAGACTTATACAAAATTGTGATACTGAATGTAGAGCTCAAAAAATACTGATTTAATCCACTACTAAAATTATTAAGAAAGGTATAAATATCATACAAAAAAGCCAGGTTTTCATTCAAAAATACCTGGATTTAACTAGCATTAGTAATTAACAACAAATTAACAATAAATTAGGGATTACCAATAGCAAAACTTGGCGTATCTGCGCTTCATTCGATGTACATGCTCTAGTAATATTGTTAAAAAAATTTGAAGAAATATATACGTGATGAAGTAAAAGCCATTTTCCTTTCGATATCGGGTAAAAATAGTCTCCTCGTTAATTACCTGGAATTGGACAATGCTCGTGAAAATGGAGAATACCCATGTATCGAATGGAAAAAAAATCTAAAACACGGCCACTACATATATGGTTGAAAATCTAAGATTTATTAGGATTCACTACTATTGTAGTAAATTCAATGTTAGATTTAAATTAATTTTCCACTGGTTTTTTACTTCGTAATGAAGCGAGCACACGCCAAGTTTTTTTATTGTTAATTGTTATACTAGTTAAATACAGGTATTTTTCAATGAAAATTTGGCTTTCTTGTATGATATCTAAACCTTTTTTATAAATTTAGTAGTTGATTAAATCAGTCATTTTTGTGCTCTACACTGAGTATCACAATTGTCGTATACGAGTTTTAATGAATATGAAACACTTTTTGGGGAAGTCTATATCGTTTTTAGAAAACGAAATGAACTAACCATTTTTATGGGGGAACGAAACTACTACTTGGCCTATGTTTTACATTTTAATTGTTTTGGAAGGTACTGATACAACTTTTGAACATGCTAACCATTAGGAATCAGTATTTGTTCAGTACATTTCAGGTCTTTGACTAAGTAATTCTTAAGCTACACACTTCACAAGCTTAATACTTCAACATTCTGATAATCAGTATTTGCTTAGAAAGCTTCAGGTCTGTCGCGTTCATGGTACTCAAATAATGCACCTTACAACTTTGACAGTTCTATTTTATGTTGAATAAGAAAATAGAACTGTTCAATTTGTCAGATATCCTGGCATAGTACTATTACATAATAACCTACATAACCAAGCATCAGAACGCCAAGTAAATAAAACATAGTCATATTGTTTAGTTAATCTCTTTTTATATGTCTATCTTCTCTCTCTAAGATCATGTCAGAGCTTCATAAGGTTCTGTCATCTAATGTGGATAATATCTGCTGGACATTTTTGGTTTGAATCTTCTTCTGAATTCTAATTCTCGGTCGCTAGCCTCGGAACTTGAGGCATATACAATGAAAAAAGACATTTTTTTTCAATTTCTTACTGCATGCCAGTTGCCAGAATACAATATGTGGTTACGGTGGTATGTAGTACCTGCTGATAGATCAACTAATCAAGAACCGTTATAAAGCAATTATCACCATTTCATTTCTGTGTTTCGCGGACTTGAGGCCAGCAATTTGTCACATTAAATCGTATGTTGCAGGACTTAGCAGAATGAATTTATTCGAGTTTGTCCTATCTCTTTAGATAAAGCGTAATGCCGCGCATAGTTGGAATCGCTGAGCTTATACGATGCCATTTCTATCCTAATCAACAATCGCGTCGTTTAGCAGAACGCAACCCCAAAACTCGTGCTCCGTGTCTTTTGTGTCTGCTACCTGCGACCGCAAACGAGCGGCTTCAGCATTATTGTTGAGACGCTTTCTAGAAGATTCGAGATCTTGGTAGAATCTTCGATGCTGCAATCTGTGTTTCTTGTTTATTGGTAAACACAAACATAACTTTTGCAACAGAATATTTTTCCAAAATTTTTTCTTGCCAACTTTTTACTTTTTGCTGCCAATTAAAGTCATGTCACCTCGTGCAAGAAAATCTTGTGAAACATTTGAGATCAATCTGAGAACGACAAGTGCCTCGACATAAAATTGGAAAATGTCAAAATTTATAAGAGATGATATTCTGATGCATCCATGTACCGTTGACCTTATTCTATACCCTGGATAAAAAAGTATTCCACACCCAGGGTTTTTCGAAAAATTGTTCTTAAAGAAGAAAATTCTTCTCTCTAAATACAAGTACAGTTTCATTAACAAGAAAATGCCCTGAAGAAAAAATACATTTTTTACAGACAGTTTTCCTTTAATCATAAAATTTATTAGTATTTTTAGTCACTGTATATAAATTTTGCCAGCTCTGCACTCTTTCCCGTCTGAAAAATTGGAAAGATAGAGACTTACTTGATATAAAAGGAACTCTAACTCGACAACCTACTCGAGTTAAACGCGATACGTTGGATTACTTTGGTACTAAAAAGAGAGAAAAATCCAAAAGCAACTGCAACTTACTTTGAATTAACAGTGATAAAAATATTTAATTCTATGAATCAAAGATCATACAAGCCAGATCTCTGCTGGGAATGACCAATCTTTTAACAGACCAAAAACTGATGAAATAACCTTGCTGCAGAGATCGAGGAAAGCAAAGCAAGAGAAATCAGTGGACCACTATATATAAAATAGAATTTAAACTATTTAAATATTATTTTAACATTATGATAAATCTATCAACATTACTTCCTCAGAATCCTGCTTCGAATAAATATTGATTTAGAAAAACCCATGACTAACGTATTCAACAACGAATTAATGAGTACAACTTATCACAAAAATGGAATCCAAACGATGTAGACTTTCGACATCTCTAACCTCAATATATGTATGTCATGTTGAAAGGGAGTAGCCTCCTAAACAGCGCGTAAATTGACCCTTTACTGGAAAGTATGCTATGAAGCACGCGAAGGCTTAAAAGCTCCAGTCGGTTTTTACGTCCGGCGGTGCTAAAGGTAACAAATGCACTCTGGGGCAAGGAAAGAGTGCGTGCATCACCAACATCATAAATGGTTCGTAACGCTTTTCACTATGCAACAGTTACGCGCGATTCACACTGCACAGCTTGATCCATTTACGTTTAAATCAACAAGTTTTACACACATTATTAATTTTGCAGAATAAATCAGCTTTATTGTTTTTATTGTTGCCTATTAAGCCTGTTATTAATTTGAACAAACAATTAAACAACCATTAGTAGGTTCGTTCTTAATATTTGTAGTTAAAATAATAATGTGTTTTACACACATTATTAATTTTGCAGAATAAATCAGCTTCATTGTTTTTATTGTTTCCTATTAGGCCTGTTATTAATTTGCACAAACTATTAAACAACCATTAGTAGGTTCGTTCTTAATATTTGTAGTATATTAACTCTAGAACTATTCAAATCTATGACTTTTATCAATATATCTTCCAACCGTCCTTCCTTTTTTCAAAGATATATATACGCTATACCTAGATATATACCGGAATCAGTAAGAATGACTGGTTAATACTTCAGCAAAAGAATGTAAATTTTAGAGAATAGCAATTAGAAATACAGTAAAACGTGTTAGAAAGAGACACAAGGTACGCAAGAGAAAAGAACAAGACACAAGAGACTCACGATACGCGCAGCCTTTTGTTTCTATCCGATAACCACTCTTATTTAATTCTATTGTTATTACCTGTTAGTCACACGAAAACTTAGATGGGGTATAGTTCGCGTTTCTAAATAAGCCACTTACAAATCAATTTATACTCCATAATCATTGTAATATTATTTGCCAGTTCATAATCCTTTTAAGACTGTATTTCCTAAAATATACATGAAGATCAATGATACACATACATAATAAAAAAAAAATGAGACATAACTTATAAACATTTCCTGTATGATCTATAAATATATCACCCTTAGATTTACCGAATGGTTATGAAGAAATTATATATTTTTTACATAATATTTTATCAATAGCCAGTCATTTTGATTGGTCTGATAGAAATATGTATACATTAATTCTCGGTAGTTTTAGTGTTAAACATCACAGCCGTTCTTCATTCCAAGGTAAACGCATCGTCCTGTTGTTAAAATACACACGTCACATTCACACACATTCTACGTTGTACATAGTATGAATGTTTTACTATACTGTTTTTACTATGTGATTTATATATGTTTCACATTTATCTGCTTCTTCATTTTCATATCCTGCTTATATCTTGTTCGTTGTACACGAAAACTTCGTTATACAATGATCACTCTCTTACAAAGTTTGTAGTGTCTTATCCAAGTTTAATCGTGTCCAATTCCTCCCGCGAATTAAGATCAATCTTTAACACATGTGCGGAACGTTAACGTCACGGACCGAATGAAGAAGGCTATGTGAATATCCTAATAGGAAAATGAAGGTTATGTGAACATCCATATGTGAATATTCCACTATCAATTCACAGTATATGTATGACTGGCAATATTGCAACGTCATATTGTCGAGTTTGGAGAGAATAACCAATTTTTATATTATGCATATATGTATAATAATAGAACAATATGCAATTACTAAACAACTGTATATCACAGGCATTTTGAAAACGTTCCAAAAATTTAAAGTTGTTAAAAATATCTGCCGCTATTAACCACTTGCGCTGGAAAGACGTGCCACGCACGTCAAAATATGTCAAAACCGCCAATGACGTGCTGTACACGACACGCAGTGAATTACAGTGGACCGTTCTGATACGCGCATCTGTGAATTTTTTTGCCAGCGCAAGTGGTTAAAACGTCTTTACGAAGCTGTAAGAATATTGCAAACAAGTGGACGCAAGAATGATGTGTCGGAGACGTTTCACGGATGAAAAACTGTGGACATCGAAATCGAATAAAGAAGACGTCTTTAAGACGTTATGTGCTATTTGGAATAATACTTCCACATTTCTACATCCGTAACATTGTCTATTTACACTTATTACTTATAAACTCTTTTCCATTTCAATCAACACGTAATTACACACATCATGTTATAACGCAACATATTTTCTATTTTCATTTCCATTTCAAAGCCACAAACTTGCGGCATTCAATTAAAACTTTTTGAGGATTGTACTAGGTATCCAGTTAAAGCTTTTGCTCCAAAACCTCCGGTTGCGAATGTGTTAATAGAGAAGATGAAGATCACAATAACAAGAGATATCTGAAGAATGTTTATAGTCGACCTTCTGTGCAACTACACCTGTAATAATTAGCCGGAGATGTCAACATAACCTTATCACAAAGCTGACGGTACAGTATTGTTTGGCGAATAGCGAATGGCTATAAAAGTTTATAAAGAGTTGCCTGTCGAGTCGGTGACGTTGACGTTCCCTATAATGTGAATCGACCTTTACAGAAATAACGAAGAGAATGTGGGGTTCTTGCTCGTTTACGAATAGGCATAGTTTCTAAACAATTCTGACATTCTTGCAAAGTTCGCAACACTTCTTGCCATCATTTCTTTCGAAATAATAAATGCCGACAATTTCGATAGTCTCAAACACCATATGGCTTTGGCATTCCTCTCTATAATAAAGAAAGACTTCAACCTTCATGCTGGGTAATTAGTTGCCCCATGTTCAAAATGTTTGGAAAGTGCTAATTTTAGAAGATAATGGATGTTTTGATCTTCAATGTTCTGACATTTTTCACGTTACTCGCTTATACTGCGTCATGGTATGCAGATTTATATTACAATACAATTATAATAATATAATATTATTATAGTTGTATTAATTGTATTATAATAAATATATTATAATTGTTATTAAATATAATACAATTATAATCAATTCCAAATGCGGACTAGGCATTAACCTCCTTTATCGAATGTAAATTAAGGCCAATTTCACACACAGATACTCTTATGTCGACTTCGGTCGAGAAATATTCCATCAAAATATCAGATTTCATCAAAGTTCCAGTTCACCAAAGTCTGGCTGTACTCGATAAAGGAGTTCGACGTGTCAACGCGTGACCCGGCACGCACTTGATCGCTCTTTTTAACCGACTTCGAAAAGGAGCTGATCGATTCGCTACGAACGCATATTTTTTTTAATATAAGAAATAAAAAATATTCTTTCTGTACTAAAATTCGGTAGTTAACATTTTTAAAATTTCTCCCAAAGAAAATATGAAGTGTATTATAATATTACCGTACTTACGTCATAACTCGATTTATGCGCGCTTTCATCGTCATAACGAACGCTGTGAATTGAATCTCTGAATTGATTCGCCACCCTTTTTAACTGTTTTTTCTTCCAAGAATGAATGCCAACGGTGTGAAGCACCAGGAAACGCCATATGGCTTTGCTATTTCTGTCAGTAATAAGGAAACACTGGCTAACGAACATTTCCTGCCGGCAAATACTAAACACTTGCGAAGTAGACGTTTTTCTCTTTTTTATTACAATGTGATCTCTAATAACTATAAACTGCGAACTATTATTATAGCTCATTATCAAAATATTACTACCTAGTGGGAAATGATATTGATGTTAATGCTTTTTGAAAGAGATACCGGAAAAATGCTTTTCCTCTTTTAATATATCTTGGAGAAAAATAACGTGGGATTTTTCCTCATTACTGGGAATCCTTTCCACGTTCCACATATGCGTACATGTTGTGTATACCGTCAAGTAATGTGGCCCACATTTCGTGTAATTGCATATATGCTCTCCCAAGATCGAAGATTACTTCGCATACACCAGATACACTCGATAAGAAATTTTCTTGTTATTGTATATGTGCTCCTAAAATTTAATTATTTTTCTTTTTTAATAGCTGTTTATTGTAACATCAACTATATATGGTTATTAGTGACGTAACATATCTGGCACTTTTTACTTTGTCATTCGTGGACCTAGTTTATAATACTAAAGGTAGTTCTGTTTACTTTTCCTGGAACAATTGTACTTCTTTAACGAACTGAATTACGCCCACAATCTATTCCTTTTTCATGAGGAGGTTTTCCATATTGCTCGACAGATTGTGCCGCTTTCAGATTTCTGTCTATTTTACACGATCAATAACAATGTAATGGACCGCCGATAACACGCTGTTGTATTGGTTATATCGTTTTTTCTCGGCTTTTTCCATTAGGTAGGAATGAGTTAGTTTTGTATGTTTTATCCTGAGTTAGGTAAGTGCCACTTGTTCTTTTCTATTGTTCAAACACGGCTTTTTCCCCTTGAACTCCTGAGCAATTTATTTTAAGTCATAATTGAACTTATTGTTTTATTTTTCATTCCATTCATTGTTAACAGTATTAATTATTCCTTACTTCTCATAGACCGTATAAAAAACAAGAAACTTTTAAAAATATGTTCTCCCCCCGAGATAACACACAAATAGGTGAACCTCTCTGACCTCTTATCTTAAATCTATAAAACAGCAATGAAAGAGAAACATACCAAAGGAATCCTGTTTTATTCGTTTACATAGTTTTTATTACATAATTTTTTTACTATAGATACTTTAACTACATTAGGAACATTGTCATATTTTTTTTATTATTAACACGTGAATTGTTATTCATTGGTATGAAACGTATTCTTTTCTACATTTTAACTCCTAACACGTCTCATCTTGGAGAAATAGCAGGGAATTTTTCACATTTCTGAGTTTCCTTTTTACGTTCCATACCTACATATATGTTATACACTCAACTAATGTGCCTTACATGCGAATACTTCGATGCAGAAATAATAAGGCACTATAAGGCACTTAAAAACATAGCACTTATAGTGTATACTGTACATACGCCAGGGGGCGGACTTATTAAAAACAGTGAGCACTCACGAAGATTATCGACATTGTTACTCCTTTGGATTCGATGTTAAGTTTTTGAAAAGCTCAATATAGACATAAGTACATTTTTGAGAATCTGGTGATTTTAATGTTAATTCATTATTGACGTAAATGCGGAAAAATGCTTCTTAAATATGAACATACATACATATGTACACATTTAAATACCACACAACGTATTAAAGACATCTTCTACGACGTTTAAAAGATATTCTGCCAAAGACATTTCTTAGATATTTACATTTGCCCATTTTTAAAATGCATTCAATACGTCATCTTTACGTCTGCATTTTTGTTTTAACAATGTCTGTATACATATATGTATAATCTCAAAATTAAGACTTTTCTCCAAACCAAACGTTAATTTTACTGAATTAATATTTTGAAAGACTGGTGTTAGAAGTAATATAGTAATATGTATTGAAAGTCCTATGATTCATGATTTAAGGCGTATTTAAAACAGCTTCTACATGTCTTCTTGGCCAGAACGTATTCTAGACATATTAGAGATATATTTGTAACTAACGACGTTTTTGGGACATAGGTTTTTGGGACATCTCAAAGACAACGCAAATATCCCTATCGAGCGCTTTCAAGATGTTTTGAAAACGTCATTGTGCTATGGGGATATACAGTTGGGAAGAAAAGTAAATAGACAATTAAAGGACATGGTTGTAATAAATTATTTATCAGTAGGGTACATAGATTTATTATTAAATAATTATAATTATTAATTACGTATGTGTATACGTAAAGTATGTATGGGAAATAAGCCAGACAATTAAACAAAAATAAAAATAAGTGAATACATTATTGCACACGTGATAGGGACAATAATTATTTCAAATAATTAATGATTAGTGCTTAGTGTTGCTTTCTCGATGTAATCTTTACTAATGAATTCGAATGCTGATTGCAATTTTACGTAACTCTAAATTTATCTAACATAAAGATATAAAATAAAAAAAATTGAATATAGAACAATAATATTATTCCAGTAAATTTTCGTCACAACCATTTCTACTATTTGTTGACTTGTCCCCGACTGTATTTACATAACCTACTACGTTACAATTATAAACATAATAATAATATAAAATTTAGACAAGTATAAACGTAAATTGATCCTGAAATTCTTGCAATTGGAATAGTTCAATTTGTGATGCTAATTTTGGAATAAAGTTTGTATAACATTGCACAAGACAAAACTCTTATCAACTCTGGATTTTACTCCCCGTCAAATTGCGCTGGTGAACTACAAAAATAAACTGCACAAAAAATACCAATGCTACAATTTCCTCGGAATTCTTCTGCAGAGATAAAATAAGCTACTCCGACGAATGTGGGCCACGCGGCGTTCCGAATATTTGATACTCGTGTGTGCTTACTCGTTAAAAGGGTTTTTGTGTCAATATAGCCGATGGGTCGGAGAAATCGAATGATCGATTCGATAAACCCAGATTTCTCTATATAATTCTGTGGGATACATGAGATACAGGCTCGCCCAAACATAGCCTATGAAAATGTATTGGACCGACCCAAATTCAAAGCCTTTTCAAAGGTGAAATCAAAAGTAAATCCAAAACCCTCATCCTTATATACTATTTTCTTTTATAAATATTAGGGTGATGTTGCCTATACCGTACTCCTTTTCACAATAAGGTTTATTATTCAGAAATGAAGAAGAATATCTTTTAGTCTTTTTTTTATAATTCTAATACATTATGATCATTTTGAAAATAAATACTTTTGGAAACCTTCAAGCTAGTGTGATTTAGGAACGTAAGTAAACGTACTATAAAAGTGAATGGTACCATGTGTAAATTATTAGGGAGGAGGGTTTACCTCCTAAACATGTTCCCATGTTGTAAAAGTTCTAGTAAAAGTTTCATCCCGATCGTACAAACCATCGCAGAGATATCGCCGGACAAACCAAATTTTAATAGACACTTAAAATCCACAGAAAATTCGGTTTTTATGGAATAACAATGGTTAGCGTTAAAAAATTTCCACAAAATGTATAATCGGACCAAGCTGTGAGCATCCTCTATAAAATAGACAAGGTTTCATCCCGATCGGTCCATGCATCTCAGAGTTCTCGCCGGACAAACATTTAAAAAAAAAAAATGCGGTCGAATTGCGATTCGAACATACCATATTTTCAACACAATTTCAATAAAATTTGCAATTTTGTTTTCAAACTACAGCAGTCTACCTTAATGCCAAGCAGAACACGAACTTGGTCGCTTTTGTTACTACAACTCTGATAGCCAAACCTGTGAGATTCTGCAAGAATCTGTTACAAATTTCTGTCGTCAAAAAGACATCAGATTTGATGCAGAATCTGCCAAATTCGATTTTGGTATCTGATTGGCAGTAGAAATGTGACAGAAACGGAGTAAACTCTGCTCCATAGACTAATCTGCTGTGTTTCTGCCGTCAATCTGTTGCCCGATTCGCACGTCAGACTGTCATCCAAAAACACGAACTTAATGCGGTCACAGATGGATACGGATTTAGCGTCAAGTTCTACTACCTCTCCTACGAATTTGACATCAATCTGCTGCCAAATGGCTATGAGGGAAACTTACATGTTTCAGTTTACGCATTTTCATGACTGAAAAGCGTTTTCCGTAATTTCTATTATTTTACAAACAAATATTCATTTTAAAAACGTCCTGTATAAATATACCTTTATGAATATCACTAATAAATATAAATATACCTTGATATAAATGTAACTTAAAGTAAACTAAAATAAAAGTTTTCCTTTAATTAGCATGCGACGCCAACAGTGGCATTGAGTTTACTCCGCAGCGGATTGTGTTAATGTTGTGTGACACAAAGGTTGGATACTGGACAAAGTAACCGCCCAACAACTTCTTTGAGAGAAGAAAGAATACCAACAAAGATCAGTGAAATTCCTTGGAGCGTGCTCTTCTTTGAGTTTAGTTTTCCGTTGATGTGGTTAGTTAGCGCAGTTAATGTGTTCGTTGCGAGTTCATAAAGGTTCGTTAATCCTCGGAAGGCGGAAATGGCACATAGATTAAGTTAAAAATGAAATAAAGTCATTTTCCCCCTCGTGGAAAGTGAATCTCTTCATTTATTTATTTTTGCATCCGCAACTTTCGGGTGGTCGTATTAATTATAGAGGTATAATGGAAATTTCTAATTAATTTAAACTGAATTAAGTTGTTGTTACGTAAATGGTGTTACTTTGGTTCCCTCTAAAATTTCGGTTACTCTTTATAGTATGCTTTTAATTTCCATTGGTTTCTTAACCTAAAAAGTGGATCATTTTTGTTTAGTATTTTTTACTTCCTCGGAGTATCGGAAAAGTTGGTACAATGACTGCAAAGATGTTCATCTGTAAGACAGTTAAATAGGTCTACTATAAATCGAAGGGGCTAATTAAATATTGTAAAAAATGATGAAACTTTTAACGTTTTATTATAAATGTTTGATCCGTACTTATTCTTGTCGAAGATGCCACGTGGAAAGTTGAATTCAATCAGTAGCATGGCAAAGCATCATTCAAGTTAAAATGACATGCACTGATGCGTGAAAAAATACTTAACTTTAGTAATCTAATTATAATCTATGTTTTCAAAGATTAATGCTAAAAACGGTGAACCCTGATTTTTCGTGGGTGATTTTGAATATGCACCATGTCAAAATGTTGTACATAAAACACAATTCTTTCGGGCAGAATTTATACATACGTTCACGTATAAAACTACATGTCGCATAGTTATCTATTTGTAGAATTGAATACTGCATTGGATTGTACATTTTTATATTACAAAATAGGTTTTTCCGTACTGTATAAGTTTTCGCCACATATATATGAAACTGATCAGGAGAATACGTTCTATAACATATGTCAAAATCATTGAAGTCGATTATGAGCCATCATTTTAAATAATTACTATATCGAATTTTATACGATTTAATACAATCGTTATTGGCAGCAAACATTTTTTACATACTCATCCTTATCGGACTACTTTTTACATTTCGTTCACGCAACCATTTAATAATTTTAGCTCACTATAATTATAGTCTCCCACGCGTATTTTTCGAACTGTGACTTTTCCAGTCCACGTTATCTCATATCTTAAAAGGAATTCCTAATAAGAGTGCACTATGCAGCTGTTCACTCTTGCCCCCATAAATATTTAGACCACAAGCATAGTCAAATCCTTAGCGCTTTTACTTCCACCATATCCCCTTTTAACTGGATTTTAAATTCTAGTGGAAAGCGTAGGAATCAGTTCCGAACTCTCATCGATACCGAAGTTATGTCTCTCGGACAATTACAATTACTGTACGTACATCATGAATAACCGCAAACGTTAGGCAAGTCACAGTTTTTCCATTTGTTTTCTTCCCGTTCAGTTTGCAACGTAAAACGAACTCGCACTAAGTTTATTGTAACAACATTTTATGTCCACTGAAACTTTAGTGTCACTTCAAGACTGCTTGTAATTCACTTTTATTGTTGTCACACAGTTGCTGCTGTAAAGTGGTATTAATAGATAGGATCGATGTTATTTCGTACTTTTTAGTGCTTTTTGTCTCCTAGGTAAACATTGGTGTAAATACATAAAATCAGCCAAATTTCCGGCTCAAATTACAAAAAAAATATTATATTATAATACCATGAAATCAATGAAAATCTCATTGTATTTTGTGTTATAGTTATTATACAGAATATATTAAACTTTATTCTAGATTTTAATAAGGAAATCAACTGTCTAATAATTTCTCAATTCCTGTTTAGTCAATCACATTTAAAATATTCACAATAAGGAAAAGAGTAATAAAAGATCTCACGAGGATACATCTTTACCGCTCGAGGTGTATCCGGCGAGCTATATGTAGTGAGGTTGAACTTCGAGTTTAGGGCATTCTTTTGGAAGACCACTAGCAAAGGGGGTTAATTGGAGAATAGAAACCTGAGTAGGACTGAGCTGAAAGACACTCTGTGCTATTCGAGGATTGACTTGGGGCCGATTGGGTAACAAGTAGACTCGAGTCTTGTTAAGACGTAATAACTTAGCACGATCTCTGAGCATATTCAGGACTCGCGAAACCTGGTTCATAATACATTATTGGCAAAAATGATACTAAAATACCAAATTAAACGTGAATGAGCGGTGCGATATCTGTTCAATTATTTTACAACAATATTTTCTGAGAGCTTTCACAGATAATTAAATTAACAAAGTTTAAACGAAAGTTAATTGGTATTCACGTGTATTCATTTGGTTCCATTACCTGGATATCGGGGGCGTATTTATAATGCTTACTTATTGTTGTTTGTCATAAAGCGGAATACAGTAGTAATAAATATAGAGAAAAATGTCCCTTTCAATTATGCCACACGAAAAGAACATTTTTTGTAATAGTACATATTTCGCTCCAATTGAATTATTTTTTGCATCGCATGAACTAAATAAAAAATCATTAAACTCTGTAAAAAAATGTCTACCTGTGTTATGACAGGCGAAGTAAGCGTCTCTCACCTTTAAACTTAATCCATAAAACAGCAGAGAACGCGAACAAAGCAAAGATGAGAAATCCTTTATTATCAGATTATACAGTTTCATTACATAATTTAGTATCATATTTTTAAGACACTTAGAACAAATTACTATCCATTGCGAAGCGAAGAATTTTCTTCCACATTTTAACTTCTAACACGTCTCATCTTGAGAAAATAGCAGGAAATTTTTCACATTTCTGGGCTTCCTTTCTCCGTTTCATGTATGTATACATGTTATACACCGAACAAATGCATCCCACATGCGAATACTTCGATACAGGAAGTTGTAGTACTGCTCGTTATCTTGCGTATAGATACGCCACAGGCCGGAATTGCTGAAATCAATGAATATTCGAGGAGATTTTCGAGAGTTTTATTAGTTCGCATTTCACTCCAGCTTTTTAACATACTTAATGAAACCAGAAATACATTTTATTTAAAAATAAATTAATAAACTGAAAAGAGTGTGTCGAAGAAAAGAAACTACTGCGAAATACTTATGTCTAATTTTTATTCATTCGAATATGATTTTAACTCTTTAAAAACCGCAACGTATTTTAGAATATAGTTTTAAAAGACTGAAAAGGAACGGCCCAGAAGAAAATGGAATAACTGCGCCAGAAATCCTATGTCTAATAATAAGTGTACTTTCATATATACATATACATATATGTATATACATCTATATATGCAAAAACGTTCTAGCAGCGCAGTTTGTTTGTGTTTGCTATACTGAAGCGGAAATCGACGTATGACTTACATATTATCGAACAGGTTCGAACACTAGAGTTGTTTACAATCGAATCACGAATCACTCAGAGCAAATAAAGCAGAGTATGTTTAAGGCACAAAATACTATTATCGTCATATCAAAGGCTTTGGCGCTATTGTGGCGGAACACTCAGTCACAAACACTTGCGCGCCAACTCACATGGATACACTACCACATGCAACGAAAACTGTAGATGAATTTTACACTTAAAATGAACATATTGCAGTGTTTGGTAAAACTAGTTAGAATAATCGAAAGTTTATATTCCAAGGAATAACTGCACACAAGGATTTCTAGCATAGACGTGCTGAAGTTCAAAAAATCTGATTTGAAAGTTAGGCTTCCTAAGCGGCCAGTACTGTCATCTAACCAAACTAAGACGCTGCTGGAACTTTTCAATGGATACAACTTTCTTGCTGTATTATAAGAGAAATTATTTATCTGCAGCTAAACTTTATGGTCTACGGATTCAATCGGTACTATTTTCCGAACAAAATTTTACATTAAAGTGAGGAAAAAGTGTAAAATACAGAACGCGTATTTTTTCACGCCTAGAACTTGGACATATGACCGTTTGGTGCGCTAGCGCTGTTTACTTCAAATGGAAGATCGTATGCCACACCAAGAAATCGGCGGGCTTCCAATACCGGCTCTTTATAATCGCGTTTTTCACCCTGCAAATGCTATATGCAGTTATAGCTTGGATTTCGGTCTTTCGCGACGATCAGGCGAAACTTTGATTCTTAGCAAGCTGGAGAAATCATCTGCAAAATTCGGAGGTCTACCTAACCTTCTCTGCCTCGGACGCACGCTCGCGCCACGCCTGTATTGATGCTCACGCATGTAAAAGTCGATGCGCTCCTGATACCTATTAATTTCGACTACGTTTTCTTTCCCATATCTCCAGCAAACTCCCGCAAATTTTATATGTACAGGGTGATTCATTTGCTGTTGAATCGCCAATGATGGATATAGGCCATTGAAAATGGTATAATTATACGGTGTTGAGTAATTTTAATATAAAGGAGTATTTACCGAGTATTTTTCACGCACTGACATTTATTTATAATATCAAATTGTACCAATAATTTAAATAATTAAGACTCGAGTGTGAAGGGGATGATTAAAAGGCAAGTGACTTACCCTGTACATACTTACAACATGCACCTCGCTCTTTCGAAAACATTAAGGTACCACATAAAAGTAAAATGTTGAAAACTGGTTCAAAATGTCGTATTTTTTTTCTTACACGTACATTTTTTTTCACAAATTTATTATATACATATTTAAATACATATTGCAAGCTATATATCCTGTAAATTTCATTACGATATTTGCAGTGGTTAACGTGCCACAGTAACTTTCGTGATGTCATAGTCAGTGAAATATGTCTTTCGGTGACCGGTCTAGCTCCACCGTTTTTAATCTGAAACGAATCACAATTTTTTGTTGTTGAGAAGACGGTGAAATCTGCGTCTCGGGGATATCGCCGGACAAACGACATTTTAATAGATACTTAAAATCCACGAAAAGTTCGGTTTTTATGTAATAACAATGGTTAACGTCAAACAATTTCGAAAAAAGTTATGATGGGACCAAGCTGTGAGCATCCTCTATAAGATAGGCCAGGTTTCATAGAATCGGTCCATCCATTTCGGAGATATCGCCAGACAAACGAAATTTTTAGAAGAAACGTGAAATCTGCAAAAAATTCGGTTTTTATGCAATAACAATGGTTAGTGTTAAACAATTTCGGAAAAATGTATAATGGCACCAAACTGTGAACTTCCTCTATAAGATAGGCAAGGTTTCATCCCGATCCGTCCATCCATCTCAGATGAGTTCTCGCCGGACAAACATTAAAAAAAATATATATAGCAGTCGAATTAAGTACCTCCTCCTTTTCGAAGTCGGTAAAAATAGAGCATATTTGAGGCAGAGAATATTTCTATCGTTATAACAAAGTCTTTTCTTCTTTCATTGTATGATTCCTGCAACAAAATTCTCCTCAGTTTCCAAGGGCGCGTTCTGCTTATTTTCATGTCTCCTCAGAATCTTCTTCTCTGACGATGCACCTAAGCGTTTTCCAATGTTACGAACAGCAGAAAGCGCTTTAAACGGCATCAAATGCTTATAAAGAACAGTATTCGCTAAATTAGAGCGCACTTTAAACAACCATTACCTTTCACAAAAGCGCCGCACCAAACGTTGAGAGCTTTATAAACTCGACAATGTCTATCGTATCTTTTCCCGGGCTTTGAACAGGCACAATTCAATTGGAGAAAAGACAGCGGAAATATAAAAGGCTTGTCCTAAAGTGTTCCCTTGTACTGTCAAGATTACGAGCGCACTTGTTACATTTATGATTTACTTAATATTTTTATAAATCTTAAAATATTCTATTATTATACATTTAAACGAATGACCCTACAGAATGAATAATATAGATTTCACACAATATTAAATAATGTAACTGTTCTTTTACAATATACTTTTTGTATTATTTTCTCTTGCATTCAATTACTCTTATGGATATGAAGATATTTTTGCTAGAAATAAAAGAATATGCTTTTCATATAATTATTTAATTGCATTCACTTTTATTGAACTAAAATGATATTTTTATGATGGAAAGAAAAATCGTGCAACTAAGAAATAACTCTTCCTTTCTATTTTTTGTTCCAAATAACTGAAATCCCTAATCCAATCATCTCAAATGACAATACGTACCTGTATGCATTTATTGAGATTAGGTAGCTTGACTGTAAGATAGCTAAGTACATGCATCAAAGGAGCTTAGGAGATAAATAGAACTGCAGCGAAGAGATTTGTGGCAAATATATAAGCACTGACCGATTATTTAATGAATGCTACCGTGGAACGTAATAAAAAATCCATTTTCAACTTCTTTTTCCCGAATACGTTGCGAACTATTCCTTCTGTCTTCTTTCACAAGGCACTCTTCGATTAAATACTAGCATTTTTTTAACGCAAAAATGATTTTAAAAAATAGGAAATATTAAATAAATGCTAAAAGCTCTTTGTTCTTTTATGGTGACTATTGCTTCTCGGAATTAACGGTCATCTATGATGATCTGAATCGCATATAGTAAAAAAATGTTTCATTTTGTCGGTAGTCTGTTAGATTATTTGTACAGAGACTGTTTAATGGAAAATTAATTTAAATCAAATGGCAACCGTTGAATGCTGTGTTGTCTAATACATATAATACGCTTTTGAGACATACAGGAGAATTTTATTTCAAATGATCCAATTCCGAATAACAGCGCACATAGCAAAAATTGGGGCCTCTTAAAACTTAATTAATATCGCCTACACATCTAATCATTTTACATAAAAAACGAGTGATATTTATCAAAGAGTGCCTTTTAAAGGGGAGAAAAACATTGGTAATAAGAGTTCTCAAGTGTTTCGAAAAAACTGCCTGAAATTAAATATTGTGTTTGACACTTCTAGGTAGACCAGTTTTTCTGTAAGGACTTCAGAATCCTGATTTTAATGTATTTATTCGAGGAACACTATAAAAGTAATAAAAAGACCAATCTCACTTTATTTCCTTGACTGGCCTTTGATCGACAGGAACCACTAACAAGTGTGGTATCCAAGAGTTTGCTCGGCTGCAGTCACATTTTTCTCAAATATTTACCTCGTTCTTCTTGCAAAACACACTTGTTGAGTAGTTGAATAGCAATTGAATGTAAATCATCGTCAATGAGTAATTTTTGCTATTAAGAAAAATTAATATTGCCGAGAATTCAATCCACTTGCCTATTTTAGTTGCAACAATTGCTGCCGCATATCCCAGTAACATTTACCCCGTTCTTTTTGCCAATCGCACCTGTTGAGTACTAATATAATGCAAACAGCAAACAAATAAAAAATACGAATGAAATATAAATAGTCCATAGTCGGTAATTTATTGGTGACTAAAAAAATAAATGAAATAAATACTTTTTTTGCTAGCCATTACACAAAATACTTATTTTTAAATATGGACATAAAAAAGCAAGGCGCCAAGTGAAAAAAGATAATTATAAACAGGAAGATTGATGACAAGTTCCACCTGTGGTATTTTCATAATTTGGAATCATGACACCTTGTCATTTCTCAGTTGCTTGCCAATACGCATTTCAATTAAGCGTCACTTCGTTCCTAGAAATTGCACAATACTACATATTCATGTACAGGCTGATGCATTTGCCTTTGAATCACCTCTGTTATGAAGTATCTAGCAATTTTCATAAAACGAGAGTGTTTCCCAACTCTTTCCCGCAACCTGTATATTATATACATGTATATAACACCGTAGTATATATAAAATACATACTATATAATACAGTAAAAATTTGATCTCAAGCAAGCAATATTAGACATATAATTATATACACAATAATGCATTATATGTACTAATAATAAAAATAATAGAATTAACTTTATACCTTAATAAAATTATATTTATATAATAATTGTATAAATATTATTATAATATATAATATAAATGCGAATAGCATAATGAAGTTATAAAAACGTCTATAATACGTGAATGATAGGACTTTTAATATATCTTACTCTACTACATTCTAAAAGCAATATTTCAAAATGTTAATTCAGGAAAATTGATGTTTGGGGTGGAGAAAATAACCAATTTCGAGATTATACATATGTATATACTATTGGAACAGTTGTGGAATTACCAAATATGTACCTGTATATTAAAGGCATTTTTAAAACGTTTAAAAGATGTAAAGCTCAGACGTTGTTAAAATGTCTTTTGCTCGACGTATTTGCAACCCTCTAAGAATAGCAAAAAGGCTGATACAATGGTGACGTGTCGCAGATGTAAAAACGAACAAATATGGACATCTTTAAGGTGTCTTTAAGATATTGCTGATAATTGATAAAAGTGCAAGTTGAATCTAAGTATCACTGACTAAAATCTTGGCTTTATTGTATGTTGATTATGCCTGAAAAATATACATTTCTATTTTTGAGTATTTTTAAATGATTTTGAGAAGGTAAGAACATCGGTTCTTTAAAACAGATACAACTGCTTTTCGGTTGAAGGATGTTCAAGTTAACACAGTGTTACTTTGTCACATATTCGCGACGAGTTCATGTCGAATTCATCCACGAATTCAGTCACATACGTATTAAGTACGCAATAACAATTGTACATTTTTCAGTTTTGTCACTTTCCTTCTACACCAGTAATTTGATTGCACAGTAAAACTTTGATTATTCCAAAGTTCTTTTGGATTCTTTCCTTTTTTCCTTTATTTAGTCCTTTCACACGTATATTTGTTTTTACGAAGATAACGGTAATAAACATTTTGAAGAAGCTGTGGCGGAAGAATTATTAATGTGCAATTTGGCAGTTGAGAAAGTGTTTTTTACGACGTGACTTTTTAGCAATGCAAAGTCATTCCACACACGCCAAAGTATGGATTTTACAGCGCGCGTTTCTTCTTATCAATTTGTCGGCAACGTGGCATCTCTATTGCGCCTCGGCGAATCATCACCCTTGAAGGAATTGGTTTCCAATTATCTACCGACCGAAGCTCCTCTCCAATTAGAGTTCCGAGCGCTCGCGCACTAACCAGTCACCTCGAGTTATCCTTCTTTATGGTGTAAAAGAAAGTCTCGTTAGATTGAAACTTTGAGCAAGAAATGAAGCACATACTCGCAATCGAAACACCACACGATTGAAACATTAAGAGGAATATTTGCGAAATTCAACCACATCGCCAAGCCTAAATAAAACAAAGTTATTTTAACACTATGCCTGATAGCACACAACGTCTTAAAGACGTCTTCTTTATGCGACTTTCATGAATGTACATCTAACGACATACGTGAGACGTTCTAAAGATATCTGCCGAAGACGTTTCGAAGATGTTCACATTTTTTCGTTTTTAAAACATCTCCGACACGTCATCTTTGTGTCTGCCTTTTTGCGGTATTCTTAGAGCATCGCAAAGACCTTGGTCGAAGGACATTTTAACATCGTTTGAATTTTACATCTGTAATATGCGGTTATTTGGTAATAGCCCATTGTTCCAATAGTATGTACATATTCTATGTATAATCTCGAAATTGATTTTACTGAATTAACATTTTGAAATACTGCTTTTGGAATATAGTATACATATACTTGAAGCGCCAAACTTGAGGGTTAACTTCAACATTTGGAACAAAAATATAAAAAACACTTTTGTGTTAAGCTTATAAAATATATGTTTAAGTCTGATTTAAGGTATATTATAAATTAATTCATTATAGGTGAGACAATTTTTGTTTAAAACGAATGAAATAATTTTTCCTACAAAATAGGCACTTAAAGGTGGCAGCCTTTTAACTCAAAAATAGCTTTTCCACCCTTGCAAATTACTGTATTTTTATTGATATTTCTTAATAGTGTCGAGAACAAGTTCTTGATTTCTTAACACCGTACTCTGAAATGGTGAGGCGTAGTTCTGCAAAATATGTGGTTTACTACAAAAAACCAAGGATTTTTTTTTACCGAGCTGTTATAATCTCTACGCCACTATATGCTATGACAGCCGAGGGTGAACCGGACGACATAAATTTTTGGCAAACCTACCCTTGTTCCTCCATCTGGAAAAGTCCGTTTTTTTAGCGGCCCGAGATTAAAGTTACAATAAGAATCTTCATTTTGGGTTATATTCGAAAGGGAGATATTTGGCAAGTGTGCATACAACAGAAATTATTTTGCGCTTTTTAACGTATTTTTCTGTTACCCGTTTTTGAAGTCGGTTCACATTCCATTATTTTATATTTATTACTGTAGGACAAATTCTTTGCAAAAGGCAATTGCGGCAAAGTCCTCCACAAAGTGCAAAACAGTTCATGTAGATTTAATTATCGACTCAAAGTTTATGCAGAAACAAATGAAAAATCGGTTATTATGTAACAACAATTGTTAAAATTAAACAAATTACAAATTTCTGTATAATGGGATCATTTTGACAACTTCTTCTAAAACGTAGAAAAGGTTTAGTGCCGATTGGTCCACTCATCGCAGGAGTATTCTTAGACAAATTTAAAAAAAAATAATAATTTACGCTCGTCGCGTATTTGGTACTTCTTTCTTTTCAAATTCGATTAAAAATGTTCGGCGTCAGCACTTATCGGCCGGCGATACGAGGGTTAATCAATAACACATTTATTGTGTCGCTGAAGCAACCGAAAATCAATTATCGTATCTATATTGGAAACATCTCAAACATCCTTGCTATCCAATATTCATGTACTATACATATATGTATTATAGATTTCCGATATCGACACTGCATTCGCGAATTTATATTAAAGTATCGATCTGTAATAATCTGTGGCAATATTGAAGTACGTGACCAAACTGCATACCTAGGAATAGAATATAATTTATAGTTTAACAACACAAGTTTCCCATATCTAACACGCTCATTTTAATAAGTAAGATATCTAATTGTAATCAAAAAACCATTTGAAGTATTATATTTCTTGCAACTGTGTACTATTACAGCTAGGACAAAATTGTAAATTACAATATTTCATGTCTTCGTTTAAAGAATAAAAGTACAACATTTTGATTACGATTTGTACCATATTGCCAATTTGGGTATTTATTTACAATAAGAGCAACTTCGCAGATTTCAAAGTCTTTGAAATATGTTCCAGGGGACATCATTCTGAGCAACTTGTAACTGCTACTAATTAATTTATTGTAAGTAACATTGTTTTACCATAACCGTTACTGCTCGAAATTGGATCAACTACAATCAAAAAATTACATGTGTTTGAATAACATATTAGATTATCTAAGACCCCATAGACAAATTTTTTTCTATGCATGATTTTTTTCGAAATGAAACAGAAGCAATTGTTTGGCAAAAAATTGATATTTCATATATACTGTGTAGGGATACATAGACTTTGTATCCAAAAACGTATCATTTTTTAATTTTGGATGATCCAATTCCAACCAGCTGTGGTCAAGGCAAACCAATGTGAAAAGAAGGTGTTACAATAAATTAATTAGTAGCACTTACAGTTTTAATTATATGTGAATTAAAACGTTACAAACATTTTCGCAAATGACGCTTCTTGAAATAAAAACAAATATTGAATGATTACATCACGTTAGATTTTTGACAAAAAATCTAAAAATTCCCCTTTAAATGAATGTTCGTTACCACAATACGTAAGGAAAGCATAATTTTATTAATTAATTAAGGTTCTGCTATCCTTACATCGTATGTCATGTTCGTAATGCATACATAGGTGTAGCTTGTGCGAAGAAGAATCTGGGTCTTTCCTTCTTAACTATTGCTATTAGACTCACTTGCTTAGACTGCTCGTGAGAGGTTCGGGCGATATTACAAACAGTTCCCCACCAGTGTCTCTGTTTTGAACTAATAATAGCTTTATTACTTTTCGCATGGCTGATTGTCACGACTTCACCCAGGGTTAGCCTAGCGGCCCCGGATTAACCATATGGTTTCACCGTGCACGCGGGACCCTCAAAACCCGAGAAACGAATTCCCTAACGGGGTCGATCTCGGCCTCAGGTAAAGGCGAACCTCTTCCTGAGCACGAATGGCTTCTAGGCCACGGTGCGTTTTCACACTACCGTGCACTACGGGGGGTCAGCCGCTAAATCACCATATTTCTAATCATCCCTTTTCTACAAGTCCGCCCTCACCTCTTACGCGCACTCTTTGCAATATTTGCACATATAATGATATGATCCGCCAAGTCTTATAATTCGGTGCAGCGACATTATCGCTTATACACAATAAATGACTAATTCTAACTATACTAATACATGTTCAAATGAAAATGTCTTTTTACGTTAATTATGCACGTTCTGTGCGGAACAATAGGAAACCTGAAATTTATTCACGGATGTACGACTCCCAAGATATTCAATGACTTTAATCGTCGAACTATTTATGAAAGTACCACAAGCCAGAGTAAGTTTATACTTTCGTTGTAATGTTTTGAAAGGAAATATCGTTGCGAGCCGGAATGCGGTGGAGAGATTTGAAGTACATACAGACTAAAGCGTGTGTAAAGGTAGATTCACACTACAGGGGACGATAACGCCTTAGCAATTTACGATCGAAATAAAAAAGAAGAAGATAATGAAATCATTGCGTACAATTATACTATATATTTGTTTTTAATGTTCATCTAGAAATATCTCTACGACTGGTGAACCTATCGGGATAAAACTTTTTCTAACTTATAAAAGAAGCTTTTAGAATGATTCTGTTATAATAAATTTTCGAATTTGTTTAATATTAACTATTGTTACTGCATAAAAATCGATATTTCGTTTATCCGACGTTAATTTTGCAACGAATACTCCGATCGAAATGTAATCTTTTGCATTTTGTGGAGGACGTTCCCGCGATGTCCAAAAATATATTCTTTCAAAAATGTAGACCGATTCTGAAAATAGGTAATACAAAAATGGGCTTAGAAGTAGAATATAATTCCCGCCTTATTTGTACTTATTAAATATCTCCCGCTTCAGAGACAGCACAGAATGAATACGACTCTTTGTAATATTAATGAGTTCTTCAATACTTTTAAGTACCCATTAGCACTCAAAGGTTTCATTTAATAATCTCCCTTCTACAGAGGATTTAACTATTGTTAAATTTATTCTATGATATCAATTTTCAATGGAAATTGAAAAGTTCTGCGCTTCACAGGACTTCTTCAAAATATTAATATCCCCTTTTATAACTTTCTACTTTGGAATACTATGACAATGCATGTGAAGGAGTTTGGAAAGGAAAATTAAAATAGTTGACGCATAAATCCACTTGTAGTAGGAGTTGCTTGAAATTCTTCCGTACCACTTTCAACTCAATCAATTTTCCACGAAAGCTCATCGTTTCGATTAAAAGCAGTTCCTTTTGGACGCGTTCCTTACATCTAGCAAGTGCAAATGGCACTCTATTAATTTTAACATCAAAATGAAAATTACGATACATAAAAAAAGCGATCTGATGCGAGTCAAGTGCGTGCATTAAAGTAGAGTTGCATGGTTTGGAGTGCAAAATAAACGGAGCGCATTGCTGAGCGATCCAACGTATACATATACACTAGGGTGGACCTTAACAAAAAATTTCTGATGGATTCCGTCAAATAGGGTTCAAATGATAACAAAAAAATTCACAAATTTTTTCAGATTTTTATTTCATTCCCTTCGTTCCCCTATATTTATTGAGAGTACAAAATGAAATCCATGATTTATGAAGTTAAAATTTTTGCAGAAGTATCTCTTTTCTTGCACCAAGAAATATTTGACGATACTCACTGACGATTTGCAGCAAGACCATTTTTGGATCTTCGTTCCTAGTTAAAATATTGTTATATTCAGTGAACAATTGGACTCGTGGAGCATATGATCCTCGTGGAGTACCCCATATATGATTTTTTAATTTTTCACTGGAAAGAGAAGATGGATATCACTGAATATTCGAAATCATAGATTTTTTACCCAGGATTAACCATGAAATCAAATTCAATCTAAAATATAATGAGTAAGTATATTTTCGGATAACTTCAAAATTTCCCCTCAAATAGGGTGACGAGGGGAATAAAATAAAAAGCTAACAAAATTAGGGCATTTTTTGTTTACCATTTGGAGCTGATTTGTCGGGCTCCAGCATGAAAATTTGTTAAAAGCCCAAATAAGGACCACCCTAATATACACCTCAGTTCCCGCAATAGCGGATACCCCTACAACGTTTCGGCGAAACGCTGTAACTTCAAAAATCGATATTTAATCGACTGGACGAAAACGGAGAAAATCCAAAAACACGTAACTCCTATTTTGGATCAAAATTTGTGTATATAAAATTTCATCCAAAACTATCATCATTTTAGCTATAAAATTGGGCATTGCTGTGAAAGTGTGTCATTGCTGGACCAAGTGTGCTGATTTCAAATAATATTGCACTAACATATTCTTATAGCCTATATTATCAGGCAAAACTTTCCCATTGACACCGATTTTCTATCTCTATAAGTTTGAGAGTTATTAAAGGTTTTCCCTCAAGACACCCAATTGTTGGCCAAATTTGGAGCTTGTTCCCAAGCCCTTAAATTCCACTGTTGCCGATAAAAAAATACGTATCGACTATTTTTCGATGCCTAATACGTTTATAAAGATTCATTAAGACCCGGGTATACGTACTCGATATGTTCCCTTGTAAGTGGAATCTTGTCAAATTGAATACTATTCTTATATTTTGAAAAACTAATTACTTTTACAAATTATTTGAGATTTTTAAACAAAGAGATTACAGAATTAAAAAGGGCGAAAGACACTCTAGAGCTGTTACATATCGATGAACAGACATGACGAAATTATAAGGATGCCTGGTGAGCAATGGAACTCTAAAAATAAAAGGTTACAGCTCGTAGGAACCGGCAGAATGCCTTGCAGTTGCTAACCATGATGTCTGCATAACGGATAACAAAGTATTCGTACAGGCTTCTCTTCTAAAAGCTAATTTTAATACAGAAAAAAGTTTCTTTTGTAAGGAATAATAAATTTCCTTAAAGAAGGTGTTCCTTTTTAAAAAAAAGGAACGTTCTGAAAGGAAAATGTTTTCTCCTTTAAGAAAATTTACTTCAGAAATTCTGGGTATGCAAATAATGATTATACAAAAGTGTAGTGCAAATATAAAGAACAGGATACGATCGTTACTAATGGTTGAGAATCCCAAAGAATAATTTTAGCTGTTTCTTTTGATGTTACTTATCCCCGATAACTAAAAGCTAAACATTTAATTATTATATAAAACCAAAAGTCTACAAATAAAACAGAATTCTGTAAAAAAAATAGTTTTCGTGTAACATGTGTTATATAAACATACATATTGTACTGTTTGTCACTAATAATCATGTAGTTAATATGAGAATAAATAACAATAAATAAAACAGATAGATTCTCCCAAAGTTAGAAGACCGGATTGATAGGCAGTAATAAAAAAATGCGACGGAGACACGTTGGAGGATTATAAGGGAATCATGCTAATGCCAGAAGTATAGAAGGTACACACGGCAATATTAACGGTGGAAATAACTAAATAAATAAAAACGTGGGTAACATTGACTTGGCGTTGCAGTATTCGTAGGCGTATAATATGAATCGACCTTAATTCAAGAAGTGCGATTCGAACCTCGCGTTACGCATCTGTTTATCCACTCTAATTTTATCGTTGCTCTCATGTTTAGAGTTCGATCTTAGGATATCAAAAGTTTGTTGAATTTAAGAAACGGCGCCGGGCTATTGTTAACCCATCGCCAGACGGCGACCATGAATGGCTGTGAGTAAAATCCACTCACTGCGAAGAGCTGTAAAAGTTCATAAGAATACAAATCTGCTTCGAGTATGTGTTTTGCTGGATATTTGATTAACTGAATGTACCAAGTTTTCATTGACTTTGATGATTTTCTTATATCTTTTTTAAATCTTTCCGAAATTTTTCCACAAACGACCACTAATTATGCTCTTGTATGTCTTGAATGGTTAGCCATATTGCTACAATACAGTAAAGTGAAGTGGCATAATTGATCATTGATAATATTGCGGACAACAATATTATTTAATGCTGCTGGTTGGTTTGCGGAAAGCTTTGAGAAGAATTAATTACAGCTTAAGCCCCTGGAGCAACATTTTCTGTATAGCTTATTGTAATGACGTTATATGAAATTAATAAATTTTAATATTTCGAATGATTTAAACACAGATAAGAGGATTTAATATTTTACTGTAATAAGTAGGGTAATTATTCACATATTTCGCTGAAGAAATAAATAGAAATGATTTTCCATTAAAGAATAATCAAAAATTGGAGAGATGTAGCCAGACTTCTGGATTTAAATACACTTTGTAGGATAGTCGGTGGGTTTGTTTTAGGAAACACAGGATGCTGGGAATGAATAAGAATAGGGTTTATTGCGACGTGGATACACGACTGGATTTCGTTAACAAAACAGGATAGTTATAGGATAGGCTCATTCGTTTTCTTACGGCAGCCTAGTAACGGTTTCAGTTAACACGAGGGCGTCCGGCCTTCTTGGCCGAACTCTCCCATCTCCTACGATCAGACATCCGACCTTTCATGGCCGAACTCTCCTTTTCGTAGGGTAATAAGGAAAAGCGCGAAACGACACAGGGCATCCGAGTAGTCCTCCAGTACTCTCCCCTTTCCGGTCAGGCGACCGGCTTTAATAGCCGATCTCTCCCTTCCTCGAGGCGTCCCGGAGTAACTATCGTACTCTCCCGTGGATGACCGGCGTCCAGGTAGATCCCTGTTCACTCCTCTGGAAGGCGACCGGCTTTAATAGCCGATCTCTCCATTCCAAGAGGCGACCAGACGATAGTCCCCTGTACTCTCCGGGTAGCCCACAGGCGTCCAGGAAGCTGCCCTGTACTCTCCTCCGGAAGGCGACCGGCTTTCATAGCCGATCTCTCCATCCCAAGAGGCGTCCAGGAGCTAACCCCTGTACTCTCCTGCGCTGTCAGGCGGCCGATAGCAATGCTTCGTCCTCTCCTCATTCTTTTGGGCGGCCGTGCTCTTACCTCGTCCTCTCCCAAGAGAATGCAGCGTAAAAGGGGCGAGCGCGCGCGTCCGCGATCGCAATTCTTATACAAATCCGTTACTAGGTAAGCCGAGCCGCCGTCGCCGCAATCAACAGCGCGGTATCCAAGCATGCGGCAGCTCGGATCGGAGCAGAATCGTCGCTCCCCGCCGCCTCCTGAGACTCCTAGAAGCAATACTTATGTAAACTATATAAACATGTAAATGTAAATTATATAAACATGATAGGTTTAGACGAATATTCATTGTAAGTCTTTTTTCAATTACAATATGTCAATCTTCGATCCAACAGTGCAAGTAGAAATTAGCTTAGTTTACAACCTTTTTGTTTCAAAGTCGGATGTCTGTCACATTCATATTTCAATAAAACAAAGTTCAGCAAGTTCAGAAATGCAGTAAGTCCAACTTTACGCAAAGAAAAGTCTAGATACGTATTTTTAACATTTGCATTTATAATAATTGGTATTTAAGGAGTTAAATGCATATCATCAATATCACATTTTACTCCACAACTATTCAAAAAGCTTCTTAAAAGATTAATTACTATTTGTTAAATAATCGCAATTGGCATTTTGTTTTGCACATTGTACATCGTATTTCGTATTTATGACAATAAAATTACACAATTAAATTAATATCAAACTACAAAGTGAATATTTCCAAACAATTATGAAAAAAGCATTGAGATTCTTCGGACAGTTCCAATCATACTCATTGTCAGAAGCACAGGCAGCACTGCTTAAGAAATGCGAAACACAAACGCAATAAGTCATTCAAATGACCTAGTCCAATGCTGTCCAAGTGCTGCACGCAGAAGGATAGAACTTTCCCCACCTTCTTTGCAAATACCATCTACTTTGCTATTTGTCACCCCATGATAGAAAATGCATGTCGACTACCGTCATGTGCAACATGTATGTGAGTAAGTATACATATACAATGTGCAATCCTCGTGTCACACGTATAACGGCTGCCAAGGAAGAGTGAAACTGACAATGACCGATGGCGAACTGTCCCTTCCCGATTGGATGAAACTTTGCAAGCTTCTAGAACAACCAAAAACAGTAAATACATTTTTGATTTTTTTCATTCATGATTTATTGTCGCATTCACAAGTAGATGTGTATTTCGTAGCTGCGGCTATGCAAGTTTAAGGGGTAAAACCTAAGTATAAGGAAAACATAAAACCTAAGTAAATCGGAATACAAATGTAAAAAAAGATGCCAATGTGTGCACATTGAACATACTTACATATATGGTTACCATATAATTCAGAATGTAAAGTAAAATAGTTTCATTGGAGTGCATAAGTAACGTTTCCTCGAGATTTTGCATTTGGCAAGTAATCGATAGGGCGCCGCATCTGTAACGATATTCACTCCGTGTAGTGTTCAGCGACACACGACATAAGTGATATTACACGGCTGGTCATTGTTATGAGCTTATAGTCTTTTTTTTATATTTTTGCTACTTATAATGAGTTAATATTTGTATACCTTTAACGGGACTGTCTAAAAATGAAGCTGGCATTAATTAATATTAGAATATTGATTATATTAGGAATGAACTAGAATAACTTATGCCTTAGTCAATTGTATTTTTCCATCAATCAACAGGTATGATGGTTGCGCATTCATCTTTAATTACGTAAGTGGTATCGATGTACTACTTACAGTTCCATTCTATTTCCTTCGCCAATGCTTATTTCCTTCTTCAATTATCTTTGAAAGTAATAGTTCTTTCTCATTGGCTGCCCTTTTTACCGACGTCGAAAAGGAGACGGTATATTCAATTGCACATGCTCTGCGTGCGGTTCTGGACGCTCTGCTAGAAGGGCTCGCTTTTGGCTAATAAATTTTTAGTGGTACTCAATTCCACCGCTGTATATATTTTTTTTTTAATGTTTGTCCATCGATATCTCTGAGATGGATGGACCGATCGGGATGAAACCTTGTCTATCTTATAGAGGAAGCTCACAGTTTGGTCTTATTATAAATTTGTTCGAAATTGTTTAATGCTAACCATTGTTATTGTATAAAAGTCGATATTTCGTTTGTCCGGCGATATCTGTAAGATGGATGGACCGATCGGGATGAAACGTTGTCTATTTTATAGAGCAAGCTCACAGTTTGGTCCTATTATAAATTCGTTCGAAATTGTTTAACGCTAACTATTGTTATTGCATAAAAACCGATTAGGATGAAACCTTTCCTATCTTATACAGGCAACTCCCGGAATGGTCTCGTTAGAAGAAGTTTAGACATTGTTTAACACTAGCTATTGTTATTGCGTAAAAACTGCTATTTCGTTTATCTGGCAATAGGTTTGGAATGGCTTGTTCGATAGGGATGAAACTTTTACCGACTTATAGGGGAAGTTTTCGCGATACTCCCTCTTGCATGCATTTCGCAATGTACAAACTTTTCTTTCTTCAACAATTAGGTTACATTTGTTCGTCTGCAACTGGTATACAAGTGCATCGATGATATTTGAAATCAAATGGACCGCAAACCATTGTTGTATACATTTCTTATACTAAAAATCGTTAAATAAAAAAATGTGACCGACCTGGAAAAACTGACAGCGTTCCAGAGAGCTGAAAATTAAAAGGGAACCAGCATAAAAAATGCCCTGAAAAGTAGAAAATAATTTGCTGATTTCATGCTTACATAAATTTGCAGTCATCATATGCGATTTTGGCAACCTTCCCCCATTAAGCCCAAATATACTGCATCTTTTCGGCGGCTGCACAAATGTAAATAAAATGTTCGCTCTCTGGGATGCTGTCAGTTTTTCAAGGTCGGTCAAATTTTTTTAGTCTTTATATCGTTTTCTTATGTTATCAAGGAGACAAGCCACGAATGGATTGAATTCATAATTCAGAATTGTCAGACATTCCAGCAATTTATCATCGTTATTTAGTACAAGTTCGGCTTCGTCATAAATGTAATTTAATGTATTGCTAATTTCAGGCTAAACACTTAGTAGACGAATTCAAAGGTCAAAGGAACAGTAAAAGGTTAAGGATTGAAAACAAATGATTAAAAGTCGTTGAATTTCATGTTAGCATTCTTTTTTGACAGACCTTTAACTCATAAAAATTATAATTAAGTTTTGAACATAGCTATCGATTAACGTGAAAATTCTTTCAATCTCGACACTTTGCTTTTAGAATGACAATTTCTATCTTAATAAAGAAGCTTCGCTGAATAAAAGATGCGAAAAATATTAAATTGCCCAGGAATTCCTTTTAAGGAAAAATTCATTAATTTGGTTATTCCGAGGAGCGAAGCGGCTGGGAGGAGATACAAGTTCATTACTACCTAACTCAAACAGGAAATCAGTCCCGCCTATATGTTGTATGCGAAATGTTATTAGCACCGGATTTGCCGGCGGTGAGGCGTCGTTATAGGTCACGAAATAGACAGGGAGAATCCAATAAAGTCCGTTGACGCATGCTATACCTATTATTATTTACAATACATGACATTCAAACGGGCATATTCGGTGAAAATATTCCCGAATTTGGGAATTGAATTTTTCTCTAAAATATTGACTTGAAAAGAACAAAGAAAGGAGTCCTCATACCTCGGTACAGTAATTGGAAACAGGCGATGACTTAATGCATACCTGAACCTATGCTTGGTAAACTGTTATTGTATGCCAATAATTCTTTCTCCTGTCGGAGTTTTCATCGTCCGCTCTATTACTATTGTACTGAAAATAAATAAAATAAAAATATAATACCTGAAATTTATAATGTTTTTGAACAAATCTATTGAGTTAGCTTCATTTTTCGCGGAAAGGTAAGGAAATTTCTTTATAAACTTTTGATTCTATCTGCAACATTTTCCAAGATATGAGGACTTTTCGATTTACGCCGTTCAAACTAAATCGTGGCCGTTAAATAAATTCGTATTGCATCTTTTGATGCCACCAATCTTCTGTAAAAAGTCTCCCATGTAAGTAAAATCATGTAATACAAACCAGTCGCATTCTAAGAATGTACACAGTCACCTTCCCCAAAAACGATTCACCACATTCATCTTTAACGAATTTCCAGTAAAAAGCAGTGGCCTTTTCGAAAAACATGAAACAATAACAAAAAGGTCACCTTTGGTGTCCCAATGGGGACAAAACTTTAATACTTAAAGTTCCTATGAGCATGACTCCATATTACTTTCATTCACCAGTACTATGTCCAGTTTAAACCAGAGAAATTTTACAAATATCAGATCTCATTGTTAGCAAAGATTTAATTATATTTTCAGTGTTACTGAAAAAAATAATTGTTTAACTATTATTACTTAAAAAATTGTTAACTATTGTACATACAAAAATTCAAAAATAATTAAGAGTGCCAAGGATTAATTATTTCGGCAATTTGAAAAAATGATACCTACCAATCCGATGAGTTTCTTCATTTCCATACAAGAGCACTTTTCATAATAAAATCATGGGAGAGGCATGTCAGACAAGCGTTGAGGTGTAAACTAACACAATAGAAGTGATTGCCAGCGACGTCGACGATAGAAGCCCTTTAATGAAAAACGACTTCGCCGTTGTCGGCCATAATACTGAAAGTGTAATAGCATCACATAGTATAACCATTTACGCTTACCTTACACGTTTATAACCTAGCTTCAACGATAAAAGGCCAAACAAACCGCGTAGTGCGCCACCACTAGTTCATGAATGGGAGAGATTTATGCTCCTCCGAGTTGCAACCCTGTTTATTTCTTATTCACTGAGAGGCGAAACCAGAAGCATAATAAGCAAGATTTATTATTGCTCTTTGTGAAATTGACAAGTGATAAGAACTGAAGAAAGCGTGCAACCCAAATGAGATTCAACAAAAAGAAAAATACAGAAATGGACAGAATTGTATACAATTGAGCAGGTTGTATAACCATAAAGAATTAGTATTTAACATACAACCGACAAATTGTAAGGCATACACGGTTTAATAAAATAGATTCTTAAAGCTCTTTCTCCTCACAGTAATGTATATTGAATATTATCAAATATATTGATCAGTGTATGAAAGATAAAATAAATTTCGCTGCGGATTAAATTAAATTATTTAATGAAATGTATATACACATACAGTGGTGTAATTAAAAATAGGATAATGCGGACACACAAACAATCATTAGAAACAAAAGAAAGTCTGATGGAACAATTCTAGCTTGTAAAAGCTATGATGAACTAAAATCGGAAATAGAGCGTTTATCAGTGCGCGAAAGGTAAAACATTCGAATCGTACACAGATCGTCGAAAGAGATTGATGGAAAATAAAAACGACCACGCAAGAAACCGTAACCGCAACTGGCTAGGGAAATTTCTCCGGCAGGCCAAACACTTTCCTAAGCAGATCTGCCCGCACCACGTCAAAAGTAAACAGACAGAAAGTATAAACATGCTGGGTGCATAACGCTTCTCAAACAAGTTCTTTGTTGACTTTGTTAGTAGTCATGACAGACTACGAATGTAGTGTTATGCCGATCCACACTGTGTTATACAACGACAAATTTCCGATGGCAAAATTTGTGCAAGTAGGACTTCATCCCCTAAAAATCCAATAACACGTCTTCAGAATGCGCCTTGGATACCACAATTAACACTGAAAACCAAACCAGTTAAAACAACGGGTTTAAAATTTTAGATTAAAAAATGATTAAAAATAATTTTTTCTTTTAATGTTGCTTGAAAGTTTTATATCACGTCATAGTTTATTCTTTCGGAAATGATAAGATTTATCAATAAAACTGTCGCCTATCATAGAACACCTACATTTGTGAAACAAAAAAGATTTACCATTGAATTGTTGAAAATCGGTGTTCTGTAAGAATTTAGAATTAGAGAGCAGAATTTAGCCACGCCACAAGTTCAATCAGCCGGCAAAACTACGTCGGTAAATGTGTCGGCGACAGACGCACAAAAAACACGAGTTCATATAAAAGCATATGGTAATTATTCAGAAAGACGGCTCACAACCGATTTCCTAATCATTTTCATATACATATATGTATTGGGGGAAACTTATAGGAAAAAAGTTAGATACATTTAAAGGCGGATCTTATATATAAATATATAATAGTCGAACAATCAAGATAAACCGTAACATAAGCATAGCTGTGGTTTTGTGACATTATTACAAATACCTGTAGAGATTTAATACAGATGTAACACAGACTTGAAAGTCAGACCTAACCAACCCAGACTGCGGTAAATATATAGAATTTCTTCTAATTTCATTGTTAGATTAGCTTAGTTGAAATGAGCCATACTGACAACGAGTCTGCGTTGGTTAGGTCTTGGTTTTAATCCGGTGTTACATCTATATTTGATCTCTACAGGTAGTTGGAATGCTGTTACAGGAGCACAGTTATATTTACGTTAAGGTTTGTATCGATTGTTCAACTATTTTTTATGCTTACTGGTTACTCACCTGGATCATATATGATCCGCCTTTAAATGTGTCTAACTTTTTTTCTATAAGTTTCTCCTACATATATATCTATATAAAAATGATCAGGAGAGCATACTCTATAACATATATCAAAATCATTGAAATCGGTGGTGAGCCGTCTTTCTGAATAATTACCAAGCATATAATAATACTTAGAGTCAGAACGTTGAATTTCTGCGAAATTGTACAGGGTGAGTCACTTGCCTTTTAATCATCCCCTTCACACCAATTATTTTCCAATTATTTTTATTATTGGTACAATTTGATATTATAAATAAATATCAGTGCGTGGAGAAGGCTCGGTAAATACTCCATTATATTAAAATTACTCAATACCGTATAATTATACCATTTTCAACGGCTTATATATATTATTGGCGATTCAAAGACAAGTGAATCACCCTGTACACAACTTTCATTACAATATCAGCTATTCTACTCAGCTTCGTGCAGCTTGCAATTCCTGTGTCTGGCGTTACTGGAATTTTAAAACGGGCTACATTTTTTTTCTGGTAATGAAAGTCTTTGGAGTTTCATTACGTTTATTCTCCTCTCGTGTTCCCCCATAAAATTATTCAAAGTAGATTATTTAAGCCGCTACACAAAATTGTTCGTCCCTAAGTTAAGAGGGTATTTTTTCTAAGGTACTGAAGAATGCACGTGCCAAATTTGGGGCGGTGACGTTGAACGAATAGAAGCCTTTGCGGAACATACATAAATACATATTATGACTTTCATTCGTTAAGATTAAAGGGAGTACATTTGGAAAAAGTATGATTGTTTCATTAATCCCTTCTTATAATTCAAGACACGCGTAAGCAGAAATACGGTTACTTTAACGGTTTATTTTAATATTTTAATATTCATACAGAGTCAGTACTTCGCTCTCATTACCACTTTCATTAACACTTTAATCGACGCTGTGATACTCATCTGTTTCTCCCGCTCTGCTCTCCTCCTCGCAGTCCTCTAATATACAGATTCTATTTATGAAATAGTTATTTATGAAATAGTACAATTTATGAAATTGAGGACTAACTTCAACATGTCTGAAAAAATATAAATAACATGATTATTTTAAGCTTTTAAATATGCGTACAAGTACATAATTCAAAATATATTATAAATTAATTTCATTAATCTGTCGATCATAATTACAAAATTATTGTCATATGTCGTAGTTCGACGGTGGCTATTACCGAGTGAGGTGGGATCACCGAAAGAACAGAGACGTGTTCAAAAAGCAGTGCTTTATTAATACACGTATACAGATGCTTTGTGCTTTGAGCTCGACTGGCTTAGCACGTCGTGCGTTGGAATAACGCAATATGAAAACAAAGGAAGGGGGGAGCTGGTAACCCCACTCCCCACGATTAGAGATGTCCAGTGCCGTATCGCAAGCAAGTTTGTGAGGACGGAACGTGCCCATATTATAATATAACATCATAGATGCATGGATGTTTTTTCATTGTAGGTCAATTTTTATCTGAAACAGATGAAACAATTTTTTCTAGAAAGTTGAGACTTACGTTTATGCGTAACGGGGTGATTTTCAAAATTGTAGTTTTTTGCGAAACGGCAGCCTTTTAATGGATTAAATTAATCAATTTATCTTCCCACTTTTCTCCTGTATTTTATAGTAATTTATACGCTATACCTAGGTGTAGTGGAACCAGTCAAAATGACTGGTTAGTGCCTAAGGAAAAAAAATGTAAATTTTAGAGAATATCAATTAAAGAAATAGACACACGAGTTCTAACAACAAAGGTGTTAGAAAGAGACACAAGGATTGCAGCTTCGCCTTCAGCGTTTCTTACGACACGTGCAGTATTTTGCTTATAAATGTTTGATAATAATCCCTATCTCATTCTTTTGTTATTATCTATTGTTATTAGAAAATTTTGATGGAGTATAGTTCGCATTTCTAAATAAGCAACTTACAAATCAATTTATACCCAATAATAGTTGTAATATTATTTTCCATTTCATATTCCTTCCAAGATTAGTCATGTACATGCATAATAAAAAAGAAAATAGAATATAACTTCTAAATATTTCCTATATGATCTATAAATATTTCACTCTTAGGTTTGTTGAATAATTATAAAAAAATTACATTTTATTTTACATTTTGAAATGTACTATATGACAAACAATATGGTTGCATTATAAATATCGTCGTCGTGTACAATTTTCCTCCAATCGGCTGTACCGTTACTCCAACTTTTGTCGACCCTTAATTCTTACAAATTCGATTATTTCAAGCATTAAAAGGGCGATTGCCTTTTGTGGGTTCCGTAATTCACCATGAGCCCTTAAAATTTCGCGTCTGTCATAACCAGAGTGTGCTCCGCCTTTCTAATTTTGTAATTCGTACGTGTAAAACGCCAAAATAATTTCTGTAATTAGTGTTTAGTGAGTACTTCCAAGTAAAATTATAATGATCGCTGCAAAATAATTTGTTTTGGGAAAAAATAAGAGTAACGGGTTTCAATTCATAATTTTAATAAAAATTTCAGTTGTTTTGTGTTTCAAACAACGCAATCCCACCTTAATGAGAAAGCAGACATTCGAGGTTCAGGGCTTGTAAACGACGGTTCTCTATTATGGAATGAACTTAATTGAAGAGTTGAAGCGTCTCTAATAGGATTAATCAACAATCTCCAAGATCTACAGAAGACTATGACCGAGGAAATTACGAAATCCTAGCGTCTACATGCTTTTCAAGATGCATTCTCTCTTGGGTTACACCAATTTCCTCGTAGACTATCGATCCTACTACCCGGAAAGTTTAATCTTCGAAGAGCCTGTTGAAGATTCGATTGGACATCGATGTTCACCTCTTATTTTTCTAAAATCCTTGAGAAACCTGTTGAGAGCCTCATTGACAGACAGCCAATTACTGACTAGACAGTTTTCCCATCGAGAACTGACATTGCCATTAAATTATCTTGCTTTTGTATTTGTAACACATCCGCTCAATGACATCGAAAAGGTTGAATTAATATTCCATTTAGCAAACAGAATGTAGGCCAACCAATATGTCATTAATTTCTAATTAACTTTGGACCTGAATTGATAGTGACTTTAGGTTATTTTCCTTTTGCGTTTGTTATACAGATTCGCTGGGTGACATTGTACTAGTCACATTAATAAATTACTACTCAATAAACACCATTTGTAATTCATTTTAATTATTCATCCAATATCGACTCTAAATGATTTTCTGCCTGTTTATAATAACTCACCTGTGCTCAGTGACATTGTACCGGTTACTTTAATATTTAACCAAGTAAACTTAATAAACACCATTTGTAATTAATGTTGAATTTCTATCCACTTTATTGCAAGCTAACCAAGTTTCATAAGTTAAGTGTACCTTTGTTATTCTTTGAGATATCAGCTTGAAATTTACGAAATATACTCTTAAACCCGTAACTTTCTGAAAAGTGCAAAGAAACATTGATACCAAACAAGAGAAATAGTATTCTCCATCAAACAGTTTTTTCCCGTATAGAATCTGAAATACCGTAATTATTAGACATCTAAATTAAGCTCCAATGTCATTTTCACTTTTGATCACTTTCGAATAGGAAATTGCTGGGAAGTATTACAAGAAAAGAGGGGTTTGGAATGATTAACGCGAAGCATAATTGAAGAGAGTAATTCTTGTAATTGGTGTCCCATTAGTGTCCAACCATCGAGTGGAGAATAAATCTCACCGTCCGTTCCGCCTGATACGTCATTCATTTCGAACGACCGTGCACAGAGGACGGGAATGTTTGTTTAATTAAAGTAAGCAGTTACGGCGGGTAATACTTGTTTAAACGGCACTTAATTGACACCGCAAACTTACCCCAAATTTCGTTGGCGTATTTCGGATACAAGAGGACAGCAAATATTTGCTCAGACCCTATAATTTGGGTCAAAGAGATTAAACTCCATGGTTATAAATGATATTGTGGCTTGACTAACAAATTTCGTTCTCTGAGATGCCACTGCTAATGCAAACCCAGTGATTTATATTATGAATGTAGGAAAGCAGTGAGTAGTTGGGCGCAAAATGACTTTCTTTCAATGATCACGCATGGAAATATTAGTTTATTATAAAACCTACTAAACAGAAAAAATTAAAAGTCGAAAAACTTATACAAAAATATAGGATGATCTATTTGTTGGGTGTCGAAGATGCTGATATTATATTGGCTAATTGGGACGTAATATAATACATCACATAACCATTATAACATATAATCAGTCGAGGCGCAACTACTAATGCATGTATACTAAAATTAAAAATGGGACAGTGTCAGAAAAGTGAAAATAACATTTTGAGGTTTGATTGCAATTTTCGTGAAATTACGCCTCGTTAACCAACGAGAAAGTAGAACTGGAAATTTATAACTCCTGAACGAATGCACCAATTTGCTTGCTTCATAGCTCGTATGATTCAGAAAAATGCACAATAAAATACAAATTCAGAAATTAATCATTTGAGAGCTGCATTTTTTTACAGAAATTAATATGAAAGTTTTGTATCGATCGAAAACTCCTACACTTCGGGATAAGTATCTTCGACTGTCACGCGCTACTACTACTTGGCGCGAGAATCTATCGAATCTCTTGATAAACGTGGAACACAGACTATTAATAAATCTCCAGCTATAAATCTGCAGTAATAAGTGACCAAACTCTTTTATTTCATAATATTGGATATTAGTGAAAATACTCGCTGATAAATAGGCACTTTAAAACATTTAACAGATATTATTAGTTGTTTGTAATTATCAGATATAATTTCACATAACATTAATAGCTCAACGCGTTGTTTTCTTGGAATATCAATTAAAGTTCCGCGATTATATTCCTGCATAATAAAACAATATTAATGTAGTAATAAATAGTCCCTAATTATATGTTTGTTACTGTGTACTCCATTAAGTGCAAAAAGAAATAAGTACAAAAACAGAAAAACAAATGTAAAGAAAAATAAGTCTAATTTCGTAATGTTACGCTGCGGAATTACTTTCTCCAACTATTCTTAAAAGATGTTCATTTTATAAGAGAAACCATAACTTTTAATGAGAAAGTTAACGTTAACGTGAAGTATAATTTAACGTAAAGGTTCTCCTGTAGTGAATAAGGTGAGGTTAAATTAAATCCAACAGTTTATTTTGAAGTTTGTTTTTATTAAAACTGTATAGACATATTCGTAGATGAATAACGTTTGGGGTGAAATTAACCCTACATATGTAATTCACAAAGTAATAATTCTTAACCTGGTTCATAAAGGACTAAAGAAATTGATAGGAAATAAAACAAGCGTAAACTGCCAGTTAATTGTTTTGATATAATAATTTCTCGAGTTGCCCGGCTAGTTTTATGAGGGATAAAATTAACCCCAAATAATTTACAGCGTGACAATTCCTCGCCTGGTTCAAAGAATGTTAAAGAGATTCATGGGAAATAAAAGTGGCGAAAACTGCCGGTTACTTGTTTTGTTACCATCATTTCACGAACTGTCCTAATACTTTTGAAAGCAATTGATAAACTTACTGTATGTCCACCGGGATAGAAACCGATAGCCATATCACTGACAATGAAACTCGACCACCTATAACCGAGCAGTGCTTCCTATCATTCGTATTGACCATGATAATATTGATTTATGCGTCCTTTGCAACGAGCACCAGCGCAGCAGACCATTATTCTCCATCTCTCCGATGGTTTGCTCCTCCAAAAAAAATCTCTGCGCATGTTCCCTGTCAAAGGAAACGTATGCAAAATTAAAATAATATTTTATGCATGTGATATGTTTGATAGTTATGTCGAATATATTTTGTATTGTTTTCGTAATTGAATTTTGAAATGATAGTTCGACTGGTTTCAAATAAAATAGTTTTGATCTCTTTTACTATACTGTCATGTGTTGCATTCTTGGCATATACTGAAAACATTGCCTTACTGTTCTTTTTCTTCTCTCTTACTTATTAGCTGTTATTTGACCTATTCTGTTGCCGGAAAAATGCTTATATCAAATTAAGTTTTTATAAATTAGAAAACATGTTTATGCTTAAATGAAGTTTTATGGCACTTAAATACGACGGTTATTCTCTGAAGTATAGAAAGTGGGGAAATGAAAAAGGTTGGAGACAGGAGTGGGGCAGTGTAAAGGAGATTATAAGGGAAGAGTGGACACTCAATTCAATCTGGTTCATACGATCTCTCCTTTTTCCTTTCTTGTTACTACTTGCTTTGTACAGTAAAGGATAACTTTCGCGAATTTATAAAAATGCCACTGAAAGGATTAAGGAACTTACCTTGAACTCTAGTTTCCTTCATATTTGCAGTGGATACAAAAATTACTTGCACACCTAGTGCCTTTGGACAAAACTTTCTAATGGAAAAAACTAATTCCCTCCAAATAGAAGTACACTTTCATGAAAAAAGTATCCCTCTTTAAGAAAAAATAATTTTCCTTAAAGGAGACAGTTGCTTATTTTAAGAAAATTGATTCCGAAAATACTGAGTGTGTCAATAATTTTGTTACCCACTCTACATTTTCAATTACATTTTATTATATATTTCTTACTACTGCTCACTGATTAATTAACGTAGCTCGAAAATACGTAGCCTATACCACTCTCGATATCTCCCAAAACACAATACTGAAGGCTTCAATAAAATTGGTTCGGTAATTTTGAAAATTAGAATACCAAGACATATCCGTCGCGTTTTATAGATGAAATTTTATATCTACTTCAATGTTTATTTGTCACAATACGATCAAAGAGGACCGCACTTTCTGCAGCACGTACGACAGAAACTATTTGATCAAAAGGTATTAAAAGCGGACAATGCGGGGTAGAGTGGTGAAAAGGATCACATTGCACAGAGGAAATAAATCTCTGGCGGAAGTTGGAAGGAGAAAACATTACTAATTTTATAATAGCGACTGTGCAGCTTAGCCTCAGTCGGCGATTTGTTCACCCACTTCTCATATTAACTCCTGACCACACCTCGTGTGCCAGAAACAGTGATATGCGAGACTCCAACAATGATATATGAAATTCGAGGTACATTTCATCGTGATGCATTGCTCTCCTGGCAAGCGTATTATTGTACGGTCGTTAGTACTTTTTGAGGTTCCGTAGGAAAAAAGGTAGTTCATTAGGAACTGTCACAGGATGTTTAAAAATGTGATAAAGAGTATAACAAATTCATGAATTAATTCTAGAAGCTATACATTTTTCAGAAATTAAGCATTGATTTCTCTTTCTTTACCTGTTTTAAGTGTTAATGATTCGATTTTTTTTAATAATTAAAGGACAACTTATTTTTCTTATACTTTATAGATATGCTTATACATTCATATACAAGTTTCATGATTTCTAAGCAAAATGTACATACCTTTCAAAAATTCCTCTCCCATGTTTCGCAAGATAATTTGCACTAGCGTCGTTGGAAACAAAAATAAACAAATTTTTTCTTCATTGGTATGGACATGGCTATCGCCAGATATAAGGGAAAAAATAACAACATTTTTTAACAAAATGGTGATAAGTTGAAGTATAAACATCAAATTGTTTATTTCTCTTTAGTAATTCGAAGTGGCAAAAGTTGAAATATTTAACTGTTTATAGTTCGCGGAATAACGATGTTGATACCAATAAAGAAAAAATGGTTGTTTTTTTGTTTCTAATGACTTTAATAAAAGTTATCGCGCAAACTATGGGAGAGAAATTTTTTAAAGGTATATTCCGGGTAGCGTCACTCCTAAACTTTAACATGTAACGGCTTTGAACAAAATAAACCGGGTTGTACATGAATGTATAAACATGTCTATAAAGTATGAAAATAATAAGCTGTTCCTCATTTATTAAAAATATCAACAATTAACATTTAAACCAGGTAAAGAAAGGGGAATACATGACAAAATACTAATAAATGGTGAAATAAAAAATTTATAAATTAATCCTTGGAGCTGTAACTTTTTCAGAAATTAAAATGAAAGTTGTGTATTGAAAGCTGCTACAGTTCGGAATAAGTGTCCTCGGTTGTCCCGCGCTACTTCTAGTTGGCGGGACACTTTACCGAGTCTCCTCATATTAAGTAACTTTGTAGGTACTTATTTTAAAAATTCTTATTCAAACTTCTTCCTTGCAAGAAAATAATGGCAGTTCCATGCCAATAAGAAGTGGCCAAGTAAAAACTTACAAGGAGAGTGTCAGATCTGTCTGGGCGAAACCCGTTCTCATTTTTCCGTTGTTTTAAAATGTATTTTCAAATGTCAGACTTGTCAGGTAGAAAACTCCCATGATATTTTCGGTATTTGCGCATAATGGGATGTAAAAAGCACCTTCACAATTTCAGCTGCCATGTTGCATTTCAAGTCCATGAAAATCTAATAGACGTTGTTCTTCAGCGGCTTCGAATGAGAAATATCCGGTTTTTCTATGATTTTAAACCAATACCTGTAATGGATCATGGCAGCTAAATTTTTAGGAAAGTATTCTACATTGGTTTACAAGTTTATAAAAAAAATCACTTTTCTTATTATTGCTTAGACGTCAAAACTTAGAACTAACCACTAAGTATTAGTACTAACTTTTAACCTTGGTTTTTGGTTAGAAGACCCAAGAACTCGCCCACTTTTTGTACTCATTTTTTGGGTACCCATAAAAACTTGTACCCATTTTTTGAACCCAGGAATTGTACCCAGGAATTTGTTGTACCGATATTTCGTTACCTCCTCATTTCAAGAAGTAAAAAACAATTGGCCGAAATTCGTCCATTGTCCGAAGTTCGTTGCCTAAATCTCTGTCCTGTTCTCTCCAAGATGGCTAAAATATTTTACGACATTTTTGCGACACTCTGTATAATTTCCTTATGGTCGTTTGTCACAGTCAGAATATCGCCCGCCTCTTTAATTTCATAAGATTTCAATGGCATATCAAGCACGGTCGTTGCTGTCTGGGGAAATCATGTAAGACTGAACATAATTCAATAGGTGATTGATTCAGAGGGTTCGCTTGTGTATCCCTGTGCGTAATGATCCATGCATCCAGCATTACAGCCCTATAGTCATTCAAATATGACAAGCAAAGACAGATTTTGCGCCTATTGTTGGTAACCAAGCTGCTCTCGATGATATTACTAACATTTCGAAATACGTTTTGGGTATAAAAGAAAAATATGAGAATTCCAAACGAATCGTTAAGAGGGGCGCCTACCTTGAAGCTTTAAAAATATGTTGTCCGCATATGTGATTCATCAATATGTTTTTTTTATTTCAAGAGACATCTTTTGAGGAAATGGAAATAATTTTTTAATTCACATATAATTAAAATTGTAAGTGCTACTAATTAATTTATTATCGCAGCTTCTTTTAACATTGTTTTGCCGTGACCGCTGCAACTCGGAGTTGGATCTTCTAAAATCCAAAAATCATACATCATGATCTTTCTTTTCCAGTTTTCTTTAAAATAATTGAAATTTAGTGTGGATATAATTATTCGCCTATTGTAAATTGCGATTCGAAAATACGTTTCAGAGACCATGTTATTGTTAGCTAAAAATTAATTCCAGAATATCTAGTTTTCCGTATAGTAAACTACCCAAGTACCGTTTGTTGCAATAGTCAATACAACTGAATTTTTTGCTTGAAGTAGAATAAAAATGGTCTATAAGGGATCTTCATGCGGTGAAAATAGGAGAATAAGCGATAGGAAAACTATTATAGGTCCGGGCATCAATTGATGCCGAGGGCAGTCTACTACGCCCGACATCAATTAATGCTGAAAGCGGTTTAAAGATTAATGAGCAGTTCCAAGTGAAGTTATGATAGTCACTGTAAAATAATTGGTTTGGCAAAAATAACAAAAACGGTTTTCAATTTAAGAATGTTCTGCCTATTATATTTTCGACACAATTCCAATAACGATTAATTTTCTTGCGTTCCAGTATCTTTTCAATTCATTTAAAAAGCAAAAAATATATAAAAGTAAATTCTTGATCATATGTGACTAAGTGTTGTGCCCTGTGTTGGATAGGGTAATTAGGGCGCTTGAGCTTCGCGCCAAGCCCCAACTGACGTGCGAATACAGAGCGCTGCCGGCGTGCGGCCTGGTGTGCCGTGCGTAATAGGCCTCTTTATCCTGCGGGGGCCCGATCTTAGTTTTGTTCTTCTTCTTCCGAGTGCAAGACCCTGTGTTATACTTACAATAAGTCATACTCTTTTGTATCCGAATAAATGGACCTTTTAATACAACATCCACGTTAAGCTTTTTATTAAAGCCCAACTCTAATACCCTGCGTGGTGGCTGTAGAGATCAGGTAGGGGGGTCGGAGATAGTCAGGCTCTTAGCGTTCAAAGGATTGAAATCCACCAGGATTACAGCCAAACCTTTATTGAGAAGCTATAACGAAAAAACTGACAAGAGGTACAGAGTAACTTGCTGGTACGCACTGATGTGTTCAGATCAAAATCTGGATGGCGAATTCCCGATTGGGATATCGAGCGATGGTTTCGGTCGATGCGAGCATTGTTCCGGCACGAGGCGTTGATCAGGCGGACTGATTTAGTACCTCGTCACTAAACGTGATTTAGTCCCTATGTGCTCGCTATTATTACAATGCTCTGTCATTTCCTTTCGACACTGCATCATCCTTTCGAAGCAAGGATTTTGCGAAATTGCTAGCTTGTGCATTCTGATAGCCGACTTTGGACTCGGACACAACATAAGAGAATCGTAGAACGCTCACAATTGCTTGGTCGAGTTTCATTTGTAGACACTCCACGATTTTCTCAGTTACAGATCAGAATGTTGTGATAGCTAAACGAATTATTTTTTATTTTTTGGAGCATTCTACTAACACCATATAACTTGAAATTATTTTTATTTCTATAGTTTTTCGTATTTTTAACAGTTTCAAAATCATCATTGGCATTCTCTTTTACACTCACCAGGATTTTCGACACTAGTTTTATTACGCTTGTTACGAGCCAGGCTTCGCGAGTCCTAAATATATTCTGAGATCGTGTTAAGGGCTATTTCAGTTTAACCAGACTCGAGTCTTCTAATGCTACAAAATAAAAACAAGAGTTTCAACTTTGAAATGTTATTACAAAATTGCGTTGTGGGTTTGTTTAGCGTTAAGAATTGAATGGGGAGAAACAAATGAAAGAATTGTGACTTGCCTAACGATCGCAGTTATTCACGATGTACGTATGGTAATTGTAACTGCTTCGAAGGAAGATTGTGCACAATCTACTATGGTGTTCTTCATCACAGAGCTTCGGTGTCGACGAGATTTCGGAACTTATTCTCCCGTTTTCCACTAGAAAGGACTTATTGTGGGAGTAGGCTCGAAAAGTACATAGGAAAATTCTGTATTGGAAAACTAGCGAGCTAAAATTATTGAAACTACGCGTGAATGAGAGAAGAAAAGTAGTCCAATAAAAATAAATATGTAACGCGCTGTAAGCGTACCCCCGGGCAGGTGTCCGCGTTCGACCCAAGGGAGACGCTCCAACCTCGCCGTAGCTCATTCGAGGCCTCCTGAAAGGGAGAGGAGAAAAAGTACTGGGCGCCAGGCCCTGAGAAGGGCCAAATTTCTTCTTGGTGTTCCCGTCATCCTCGGTGTCACTTCCCACTTGACTTCTAGAAGCTCAGCGGCACTCGCCGGTATCCCTTCGGCTGGCTCGCTAAACGTTAGAGTGGCGGAGTATGTCGGACTAGGAGAAAGAGGTAGAAAAGACCCACGCCGATAGGTGGCGAAGATGTTTATTGGGCCTTAACAGCCAGGAACCCAACATTATATGAAATGGAAGTTGAGCTATACAAGTCTTCGCTATGAAGAACAAATTTTTGTAATACCACCTCGGCACCATTCAAAAGCTCTACTGACGGAGATTCGGAAACTAATATTCTCAAAGCCGCGTGTAATAAGAGAAAGTAAGTATATAACTTTTCATTGAGGATGCCATATTATGAGCGTTCCTCCGGGTAGGGGTCCGCGTTGGTCCCGTTGGAGGCGCTCTAACTTCGCCGTCGTTCCTTCGTGGCCTCCTGAAAGGGAGAGGGAAAAAAGATTGGGCGCCAGAGATATCCTCTCGCTAGACCCCTGGGAGCTCGGCGGCACTCGCCGGTGTCCCATCGGCTGGCTCGCTAAACGTTAGAGTGGCGGAGTATGTCGGACTAGGAGAAAGAGGTAGAAAAGACCCACGCCGATAGGTGGCGAAGATATTTATTGGGCCGGAACAGCCAGGAACCCTACAACCCTCGCGCTCGCGTCCGAACGGTCGGTGTTTGGACCCTAGACCTTCTCGTAGTCGCTGTACAATTTACAGGGTCACCCGGCCTCGTTGCGCTCGCCTCGCGCTAGCTAGATCAAAAGGCTCGGACACGCTAGTACAAATCTCGCGGCAATAATCTCAGCAGTCGCACTGCTCGCACCGAAATCATAATATGTGGCCGATGGAATTGCCACGGACCCGGAAAACCCACAAGACCAATCATATTCCCAATTACTACCGTCTGTGGCTGACGGCAGTGCCGCTCCTGGCTTTCGTACGCCTCACAATCTAACCGAAGAAAAACCGGGGACTTTGCGACGCCTAGAAGAGTCGCGCCAAGGAAGTAGCCGTCTAGTGACCGGTGGTCACTCGCACTAGGGTTGTCTCTAACAGAAGCGTGAATGGCCGGCACTGAGACCTACAGATTTTCTTAGACAGACAGGTAATTTCACTAAGCTCATCTCGAAAATGTCGGGAATCTCTCGCTCATCTCGAAAATGTCGGGAATCTCTCGCTCGTCTCGCCTTCCTAATCCTCTAAAGCACTTGTTAGAAAGTAAGTGTAAACGCGTTTTGAAAATTCGCGGGTTTGTGCGCATTACCCGTTACCGTCCGACTGTAGCCCCCGTAGATCGCCTACCGCGAGCTCACACTCGGTCGATTGCCCAGATTGATGAGAAGCACGTGCGTTACGAGCGTATTTAAACCTTTTGTATTTTTCATATACGTTTAATAAACTAACAATAAGTAAAAGGTGACAATTAGAATCAATGAACCTCAACAGCAATCGCGCTCATCACTAATCGCTTGCTACGACGGTCGCTTACAAAGTGAAGAGCTTCCGGTTCTACCAAAATTTTGCCCATTGTTACGTTGCCGCCTAATTATGCTCTCGATCTCTCGGTGCCACCGCGCCGATCGGTATCGATCGGTGTCGAGGATTGACGTATCGATTCCACGGTGCAGGAATCGATCGCTTCGCTACGCTACACGCTTTCGTCGCTGTCTTCAACCTGCGAACGCTGGGAGCTCCTGAGTCACGTCGGTCGGAAAGTCCTCGTCATGTTGTCCGTCGTTTTCCCAGGCTTAGAGCGGCTCGATCGGCTCGTCGTTTGGCGGATCGGCACCTCACCATGGCTCCTAGTTGGAGACGTCTAAGTCCCTCCTCCCTGAGCTTGTCTCCCGCTCCTCGATCGACTCGTTGACCTCGTCGCTAAATTGGACTCGATAGTAGAGACAGTGCATTAGTTCATGTTTCGCTAGTTTTAGCGGTACCCCTTGGGGCGACGGTTGTTAAATAAGGCGGCGAGTGCGCGGAGAACGGCGCGGAGCGGGAGTTTTGTGGCGGGCTATTCTGGTCTGACAGAATAGCGCTTATACATATAATATCTTATAAACCGCGGAATGTGTTTTCAATGTTCACATTATATTTGTTCATTTGGTATTGTTAAGTACCTACATACCGCAACTTAATTTGATTTCTGCTAACTAAAACCTTTTCATAGATACCCATATTGCTAGAGTTGTATGGTAATGTAGGAGCAAAATCTTCCACAGAAAGCGAGCAAGAAGGATGAGTGAGTGAGAGCGATTGATGAGTGAAAGAGAAAGTGTATGTGTAGAGTGTGTGTGAATGTATGTGAAGAAAAGTTTGAACATCGCGACGAGCGCGGAAGATTCTGGCCGATCTGAAAAACGGCAGAATACGTGGAGACAGCGTAGAGATTGCGTCGGGACTCAAGAGGAGTCGTCCGTGAGTGGACAAAGCGTCGATTATTTAATCTAATAAACTATTTTCTGCATACCGAGCACTTCCCCATTTATTTACCATCCCACAGTAATACAGAATGGAGGTGAAACAAAATCGGAATTGAGGGACGCGATGAACTCCAATTTGATAAACATTGTACAGGCACCGCTACTACATATGTGTGCAAAATCTCAAGAAAAGCGCCTTGGTAGAAGTGTATCAAGCTAACTAAAACCTTGTAATAATTAAAACAGTAATTTTTTAACGCTTTTCTTGCATTCAACAAGTGCACATGACACTTTTAATTTTACCATCAAAATAACATTTGCGATACATATAAAAATCAGCAGACTTATAAAAGAGTATCATATTAATATTGGATAAAAGACTTAAATTTTATTGACCGAGTTGTTAAAGAGATGTCGCCCTGAACAGAATGTCATTTTCCCATGAAATTGAAATTGCTCCGTTGGCACGTTTTCCGCGCCACGAAAGTGTATTTTCGCATCTTTCTTTTTAGACCATCTTCCGTCGACACTTACTGTGTCTTATCTTCCTAGCACTGATGGGTGTTCGCTTTAAAATTTTATAGTATATTATTATTCGCATTCGAAATAATTATCATCTATGTGTTTGTTAATGGGTTTGTTCGGAGTTGCAGTTTGCTCAGTTGTTAACTGTTTCCAATCGTCAGACGCAGCAGCACCTTACAAGAAAGCAATTGTCAAAGTGTAAGTGGTTGGAACCTGAGCAAACTGCCACTCCGAACAAACCCACTCTTGTTAACCTCACCATGCGGGAAAGATTGTTCGGCAAGACTGATTGAAAATCGCCATGATTAACATGGATGTGCTTCTTAATTAATTTCTCCGAGTTTACTAAGACAAGAAAGACTTTGCAATTTCCAACGTAAAACAACTGTATTTATGTATTTATTTACTGTCATGGAGTTGATATAACGATAAAGTAAATAAATAAAACGTTTAAACTTCGTAGCAGTTTATGGAACATAATTATTTATAATATAAATCACTATGTTTGCATTAACATTGCATAGTCTGACAATTTTGAGATCAAATTTTAGTATTATCTTTTTCCAATTTTGATCAGATTCTATCTATACCTGATTGCATAGACTAACTACTGGAATGCGTTTCAACAATGTCTATGATTGACAAACTAAAATATACAATTTGATAGTTGGCCTCGCTGGAAGCATGATGATGTTCATGCGCAGCCAGAATTAGACACCAGTAATAGGAATCTTCGTCAATGGTGACTCGCATTCCAGTTTCACGAAAATTGGGTCGATTCCTAAGTGTCTGTTCGTGTTTCGAGACCTCATTTTACCGTACTTTTCGAGTATTAAAGCTGACTTACGCAACATGTCTGACACATTGCCGTTCCTTCTGGTGATTAAGCAACTGTAAATAAACTTATTTATTTTAACTATTATTGTATTTACCTAGAATTTGCCAAATCGCATATGGAATAAATTTGACTAGAAGAGTCGTCTGAAACATTGTGCTATTCAACTTTAATACCGTTATTATATACTAGATAGCATCGTTTTATTAGGTTTCCAGACTTCGCTAAGAACGTTCATAATTTCGACCTTCTGCCGCACCCTTTAATTTTGTAATCCCTTTGTATACAAATCTAAAACAAATTGTAATAATAATCTTTCGTATAATTGGAAGAAAAAATATAATGGTTACTTTGAAATAATTAGTTTTAGAAAGAAAAGGTGAAAAACAGTATCCAAGTTGACAAAATTCTACCTAACATGTTTTCGACACGATTTAAATAATAATGACTGTTTTTTTGAGATCCAAATTAAAGATAATCCAACCTTAATGCGTGGCCAACACGCACATGTGGAATTAAATTGTATATAAGAAGACACTGCATCCAAGGGTGAACCATTTCTCATATATGTACACATACATATATAAAAATACATAAACGATTATGTACGTTAGTTGTCCAACAATGAATCATCGGCTAAACTGGAGTTCTCTATAAGAGCAGAAATAAACTATAATCTCGCATTTGAGAGAGAAATACTTATTTTGGATCTATGATTCTTTTCAAACTTGTTTCCCTCGATGAGTAGTCAATTTCCAAAAAAAATCAAGCCTTGATTTTTTAGATTAATCGACCGCTTAAGATACCGATTGAGAGTTTATTTTTTCTATATCGACCTGTAAAATCAAATATGCATGTCTCCGAAACATCATTTTTGACACTCTGTACTGACTAGTGCGTTTCCCTTTGAATAAACTACTTTGTATTTTACTCACACCCAGCTTTAAAAAGAACCTATTTTATTATATTTATTGCTGACTATTGTTCGTACTACTGTTTGCACAAACTGCTGGATAACCATTGGTAGTTCGTAACCTATGTTTTTAATGCCTCTGATATATAAATATTGTTGATTCCACGGAAATTGTATCATCCTATACAAAGCAATGGGTCTGCATTAGAATCATGAATATCTTCACTTCTAATTTTGCGAAGTGAAGCAGTTTTATCGCATTTATTGCTATCTATTAATTTTTAATATTTATAATATACTAGCTGTCCTTCATTTATAATATATACTTGCTTCCTGTCTTAACCCGGGTGGCATTTCGTGTGCCTGGACTTGAAAGGGGACTCCTTTTTAGATGAATGAGAGCTAGTTGTACTTTGTATAATATTTTTTTGGGAAGTTAAATTTTTGTAGTGTGATTGCATTTATTTTTCTCACGTGTTCACCTATAATATTATTGAAAGCATTAATTGACTTACTACAGATAATTGCTCAGCCTTAAATTAAGAGGTGTGGTTTAGAGGTTGTTAGGGCTGACGCGACCATCATAATATTTTTTCTAAGTCATGGAAGAATCTTCGTGCCAAATTTGACTTTTTATACCGATTTTGAAAAAGTGGAAGTTCGCAGTTCGTTGGGTACATTTCTTTTATGTGTATATATAGATTATACAATACCGTCATCGTTGATTCCAAGGCAAATACATCACAATGCACATACATATATGTATCTTCCTATCTTACAATTAAATATTTTTGTTTTACAAGGTAAACAAACGGCGAATGTGGCGCCGCCAACAACACACTATCTCTGGAGACGTTGGATTCGATGATTCGTGACGTGACACCGGAACATTCCGACAAAGGACCATGAATGGAAACGACTCTGGAAACTACACCTGCGATCTTGAATCATTTCACAAGAACTACGCGCTAATACATGGCTGGCTGAGCCTGATAGTATGCGTATTCGGCTCAGTCGCGAATGTCCTGAACATTTTGGTGTTAACGCGCCGGGAAATTCGATCCCCGACCAACATGATACTAACTGGTCTTGCGGTGGCTGACTTGTTAGTGATGGTGGAATATATTCCTTACACGATCCATACGAACCTCTACCACAGATCGAAAAAGGATACTTATACATATGGCTGGGCTCTCTTCGTACTGTTTCATTCGAATTTTGGTCAGGTGAGTAAAACCTTTGACGTTTTCAACGTTTGAAAAAATCTTTCATACATTTCGAAAAGGTGGACCTAATTGATTCGTCACATATATTTTTTTTATGCTTGTCTAGCGATATCTCTGCGATCTTATACACGAAGCACCCAGAATGGTCCCGTTACAAAAAAAGTAAAATTTGTTTAGTGCTGAATATACCACGCGTGGTTAAACCATAAGTCACAAAAATCCATTTGACTGTACACTGTTTTTTTCTTGCTAAAAACAAAAATGAAAATATAGTATAACTTTTTTTACTGTTATCTAAACATTATTTCGTGCATTAGTTTTGGTATTAATTTGAAAATTAGCTACAAACAACTCGGAAAAATATGATTGTCATTTAGTAACTGATTACTTGACCAGGTAAAGGGTTACATAGAGCGAACGGGTAATTGAAAATAGATTTCGTTCTAGTTAACAAAATTTTAAGATTTAAGAACGTATCCTCCAATTTTTACAGCTTATTCTCAAGTATTAACAAACTTATACTTAACTTACAAAATATAGCTTAGAATAAATGAACCGGAAATGTCACGCGAGTTTATCTCGAAATATGATATTAAAAATCGGTGGTCAATGTAAATCAAAAACTAATTGACCGATTGGTACGAAATTTATACCACTCTTAATTGTTCGCCTTATAAAAAATAGAATGCGTTTCATACTTAAAGTATCAGAGTACAATTCAGATGACTGTCATTTTACAATAAAAAGTGTTATTAGATAAGTACTAGACGATTTCAATAGCTTTCAAATTCCATTCCGTTTCTTAATTTTTCAATCAATATTTATGACAACATAGAAGATGAGTATATCTTTTCATACAAAAAATGTTGACTTTGATATCACGCGTGAATTATGCAAAAAAAATCCTGAATTTCCCTTTGTTTTCTCAGCCGGACGCTGTATGTAACCCTTCATAAAGTGCTGGTACGCTTGATGTTAACATTAACTATTGTTATAGTATTAAAACCGGCACCCGACCTCGTTTCCCTTGCTGGATAAAACTTTGTGGCAAATGAATCGATCGGGATGAATACTTTTCTACTTACAAAAATTGTCATTTTCGTTTGTCATGCTTTTACATTTTTAGGAAAATGTTCCCGCGATTGTCGCTTTTTCCAAAATGTTGCCCTTTTCTAAAAATCGTGGAGCAGAAATATTTTTAAAAACCTGTGGGTCGACTTCGAAAATAAGTGACACAAAAATACGCTCAAAAGCGCAAAATAAGATCTGTCTTATTTATACTTACCGAATATCTTCCCATTTCCGAGACGGAGTATTAATATTAGAAAAATGCGTGTTCATTTTACGAAATAGAACTCTTAAAGCCAAAGAATCGTTTTGTAAGCATGTGTCAAACATTACATCGCGAAATGTTTATCTAAACTAAATCTAAACTAAAATCATTCATGAAAATAACCATACATAAGTTTCTATTGATTACAGTCAGGTCCTACTATAGTTGTAGCTGAAAATCACGAATTTTTTCGGAACAATCAGAACTTTAGACGAATAATCAGTTCAAAAATTCCAACGGTCGTATCCAAAATAAAACTTATAATTCTACCGCAAATTTTATAACAAATTTGTAATTAATATTTTACCTAAATCCGTTCTTAAAATAATTTTTTTTATTTATTTTTATTTACTTTGTTTTATTTATTAAAGGGATTTAATGGATATCTTTTCCGAAAAGTAATTATATCCTTTCTTGTTTTCAGGTCTGCCATACGATCTCCATTTGGCTAACACTAACATTAGCAATTTGGCGTTACGTGGCAGTAGCATTTCCACAAAAGAATCGTCAATGGTGCAGTTACGAAAGAACCATTATCGCAATTGTCGCTGCATATGTCTTGTGTCCCATTCTCTGTTTGCCTGTCTATATAACAACAGAAGTGAAAGAACATATAGTGTTGTTAGATTCCAAAGGGATGAGCTTTAATCACAACAATGCCATAACCTCGCAGAATGGCAGTACTCTAGGTGAGTATAATTGTTGCGAAGCAATTTTCTTCCTTATCCCAAATAGCACACAATGTCTTAAATACGTCTTCTTTAAATTTAAACGTTTTAAAAATAACCTCAATATACGGTTATTCGGTAATTGCACATTGTTCCAATAATATAGGATAAACTCGAAATTGGTTATTTTAAATACTGCTTTAGAATGTAGTATATATTGAAAGTCCTATCGTTCATATATTAAACACGTATTTAAAACGGCTTCTACATGTTTTCTTGCAACTTGATCAGAACGTGTTCTAGACGTATTAGAGATAAAGATATATTTGTAACGTTTGTAACGTCCCTTTGGGCACACTGCGAACGCCTTGAAACTGTTCCATTTTGTAACATCGAATGTTTGTCTGACATGTGTGAAACGTTTTTTGACACTGGCGGTCATCCTAAATATGACGCGAATATCCCTATCGGGCATTTTAAAGATATTTTTAAAACGTCATTGTGATATCAGAGTATACATAAATACCATCCCGTGAAGCAAGAAACTTACAGAAATACAGTCAAGAAATGCCAATTTCGTAGAAATTGTTGCTTGAATTTTGCAGTGGCATAGAAAAGAATTCTATTTCAAATACGCGCCACCAATTGACCGATCTTAAAATAATATATCCGGTCAGTGCGTCCACTCTCTTGCGAACTTCCCTTTTATGTTCCTCCGTCCCTATTGTTGTACACGTGCTCTACAAAAATAGCACGCATGGGTAGAATTCAACTAGCAGAATAAAAGAGTTTACTTTAATATTAGTGAGACCTTAAATTCTATCTCGGAAAAGCGAACAGTTTGCAGTCTCTCATTTTGCGTTCACAAGGTACGCATAGGAACACAGGATGCAAAAGGAAGGACAATAAAAGCTTTATTCGTATACATTCAATGCTGCTTTTGCTTGTCAACTTCTACGAATTCTTCGTATGTCTGCACATACACATAAGTACTTGTATTAATATGCATCCCTTGCAGCATCGTAACTCTCCAACGCACACGTTACCATACATAACTCGCATCTACATACATGTATGTAGACGATATACACGTGAAAGACATACATCTCAATGACGGAACAAAATATCAATGCTAATTCATAAAAACATTTGGAGTGTCCTTTGGCGAAATTGAAGAAAAACCCCAAATACTTTTATCACAATTGCGTTCTCCCCCAACTGCATTTCGTTATTTTAAACACTTTTTATTCTTCGCTGTTCTTGTTACACTTTTTTATTTTAAATTAGCTGAAAAAGTAAACTAAAATAGTTTATGTTACATAGAAAAATAGTATTCTTGGGAAACTGAACATGAATAATGTATACTTTCAATTTCTAAACCACGCTAAAATGGTGGAAATAAAGTATAATTGAACAAATATTTCTTAATTATATCTTCATTTGGTACACGACTATAATCAAAAATGTATTGTGATTTAAAATGACATATTTTATGATGTTTTTACCTACATATTACATACGCCTACATTTCAAATATATGTTACAGGACCATCATTGGAGGGCGCAACGAATACAAGCTTGTACTTCGTGCGTCTGACGGAAACGGCTCAGACGCATGACATTTTGAAGGAACTTAACTTTTGGATCTATAGTGTGGTGATTAAGCTTATCCCATGCTTCATACTAACTCTCCTAAGCATGAAGTTGCTGTTGGTCCTGGTGGAGGCAAAGAAGAGGCGCAAAAAACTTACGAAGCAAGACGTGAATTTCGAAGAGTCACGAAAGCGAAGTTGCAGACAAGTGGATAAGGAAAGGCAAACGGATAGGACTACCATGATGTTGCTCGCTGTTCTGCTGTTGTTTCTGTTAACGGAGTTGCCCCAAGGAGTTCTTGGTTTATTGAGTGTACTCTTAGGTCATGGATTCTTTCATACTTGCTACGTTATGCTAGGTATGTATGCACACCGGATTAAAAAAAACTATTCGCACGCACCCATTTTTGGCGTAAACTTTGATATACATAGAAGAAAGTTTCCTTTTTGAAAACAAAAGCGAATGTTCTTCGTTTTCTTTGTATTCTTTAAAGAAAATTTCCCTTTTATAAGAAAATGAATGTTCTCTAAACAGTGCCGACAGTTTGTTTACTTACTGTGTGTATTTATTTAACTTCAGCTTTACATCCATGTAATGGACCTGGTTTACAAATCACATTCTTTATATACGATCCAAGATTAAACGATATCTATTGCCAAGTATTCCAGTAATGAATAAATGAACTAACGCGATGGAGATCATTTTCCAAAGTAAAATTTTTAAAAATCATGACTGACTAAGATAGTCTTATTGTTTTCCAAAATGTGAATTATTAGAGTGAGATCTCAATTAGGCTACGACCCACAGATCATATAATAATAGTGTATTATCATGTGATATTTTCTAGAACAGTATAGACATACTTTTTACAATAAAAGGTATTATGTAGTTTCTATAATTTTAAAATTAAAAGTACAAATTTCGCATATTCAAATTAAAAAACTCTAGGTTTCGGACCTAAAAACTATAAATGAACAATTGATTCGAAAATTATAAAAAGATTAAAATCGAACTTAATCCTATCTTTGTTACAGGGGACGTAATTGATATTCTTACGCTAGTCAATTCGGCCATCAACTTCATCCTCTACTGTTCTATGAGTAGACAGTTCAGATTGACGTTTAGTGAACTATTTTGTAAGAAGATCAAACCTCCCAAAAGATGGAGGGCCCAAAACTTCATGGAAAATAATGGACACACTGGAGCTAACCACACAGTTACAGTTGTGACGCAGGTGTAGACAATTAAAACAAAATTTAGAGCAAGTCTGTTACCTTTGAATCAGCTCTGTCGATAACACACGGCATCGTTTTTACCAACATCAATTCTTAGACAGCTCCGTAGCCTACTAAACGTATATTTTTCCGACACACGGCTGGATTCTGCGCTTGACCAAAAATCGATGTTGATAATCGATAAGGTGGGTTATTGAAAGTGCTGGGTCATAATCAAATGACTCACCCTGTACATTTATTTGGTTGTTCATCATAAGAAATGTTGTAAGCCAATGTCCTTTGAATTATATCTGTTTTGTTATAAAATAAAGAGAATTGGAAACGAGAGAATTTATTACTTTTATCATGCAGGTACTCTAGTTGCAGTATTTGTTATAGTTGTACCATCCACCAATTTATAATTGATCGTTTCCTCAAATAAGACGTCTTTTTACTAAATCTAATTCAGATCAATTTAATCTCAGTGTAAAACTTGTCTCACGAAATCAATGTTAATAAAATATAAGAAATAACAGCGAATCAAGCAATTCACTGTGCATAGCTGTGACTTTTTTAAAAAATAGGTTCCCTGAACAAGGGAGTCTTACTGCTAATCTCCAAATCTGGTGGGACACGTGACACTCACGTACCTTGCCCATAATGGAAAGCGGTTGTACCATTGTAAGTACATACCTGGCTCATCAAGGAATCACCCTCTGCCAGTCCAGTGGAAAGTGAAGAAAATATAGAAACTAAAAATAAGCGGAAACATCACGATATCGACGAATCTTGAACAAATTTGAAATTGAAATGGCTTAATGATAAAGCAAACTTTGCACTATGTAGATATAACATAGTCAGGAGGGATAGGACATCCGGGAAAAAGGGTGGAATAACTTCCTTACCTGATAAGGTAGAGACATGTGCAGTTACAATTTTGTTGAAATTTCTCAATGTCAATTACATACTTGTTTAAAGTCGTATAAATTAGAATATCACTATAGCGACGCCTCTTACCCTCCCCATGACATTCTACACGATGGAGGGAACGGAGTTTCAGGAACGATCTATTTACGCAAACGACACTTTCCTTACCTTTTAAGAAAGCTCTTAAATGGCGAACTACACGTATTATTTTTGAGAATTAAATATAAAAACAAAACTTGTACAGACTTGCCAATCACATTTGTATTCACATTAAAGTCTAAAGTCTAATGACTGACGTTAAAATACAAAAAATACGCGTGTATTACATATAATTCGATGGTAAAAAGCTGATTCCAAGTCTACCGCATCACCCTTACCGAATGGGTTTATAACATTTTCTTACTTACCGATAAACTCACCAGTCCTCAGCTTGGGCAAAGTGGTTCCAGAGCTGAGAGGTAGAGGGAGATACAATATGACGCCTACGGTGTCGGTTAGTACTCATCCGCCAATACTTAACCCTAACCGTATCGACGCCTGGTCAATTGACCGGCTCCGCGTAGCCGCGCATCAGTCGATATGGGGGGAGGGCAATTCGCGCTTTTCTCAGCCGTAGAGGATTTGTGACGCGGGTGCTACCATATTAGGGTACTCGTGAGTGAAGGAATCCAAGTTAACGGTAATGGTGATTGACACGGATGGACTACGCGACAGACGGAGAGCGGAGAATTCTTATACGAGACGGCGATAGAAATATTATCTACTAGCCGAGTAAGTACTCTAGGAGAATTATAAAATAATATAAGAGACTAGTATGATAAAGTGAGAGCGAATGTGTGTGTGAGAGAGACAAAGATAGAAAGAGTGAGAGTGAAGGATGCTGCTATAGTTATCTAAGACTACATTTGTATGTTTTAAAAAAAGAGACAACCGTGTGCAAGAAGGGCTCACTTATTGATTTGTGAATTCATTCCTTTAAGAGCCTTAAAAGAGACAAGACGTGTAATAAAATCGTTTAATCACTCGCATTCCTGTTTATTTACTACAGTACATGGAGTCAAGCGACTGCTTCCTATTCTCTTCCAATGGTACGAATCGTCGGCACCCTTCAGATCGGACTGGCTGACCTCGACTCGCCAGCCAGTAGGCAGCGGCTTCGCCCAATAGGCCCAGCGGGTTCCACCGTCACGACACCCGCTCTCCTCTTTCATACGTACCGATTCCGACGCGACGCGAAGACTCGAGCGACTCTCGTACTCCCGGTTCTGCCCAAACAAATTAACAAGAGATATTAGTTATCTCAAGCGCATATTAAGAAAGTGCGGCAAAGCAAGAGGAAAGGCAAAGAAGCCGCTCGTTTTAATATTATATGATCTCACTGTCTGCCACTCTGTCTTAATAAATAAATTATTTCGCTAAAATACTCTGGTCCAAATCCTTTATTTGCGACCCATTGCTATCCGTACTCGTAACAAATCTCGAATGTTGCATCTATCCGCGGTTTCATTGTCTTCACACACACCCGGTATGCGTGCCTTTTTTCAGCGGGTTGACAGGCGGCCATCTTTCCGGACCACGTGACCGCCATGAACCACACGATATTTTAGACGCACCTACCCAAATTCGCGTTTCTGCCCGCCAGCCATTTTCCGGAACATGACACCTTTTTAGTCGGATGCGTACCTCCTCCTTTTCGAAGTCGGTAAAAACTGATCAACGACGCACACTAGGTAGGTGCCGGGGTATACAGTTCTTTTCCGAACTAGGGAGAAACTCAAGCGTACGAGGAAGAAAAAAAAAGCCCAGTGACGACTGACTGGGTTGGGACGCGTTAACAACCTACCGTCTTTTTTTGCCGTGTTTTACTCATGTGACTGAAGTTTTTTCACATATTCTTGAACCTAATCACACTTAGCTGTACCCCGTTTACAGTGAGATATTATGTTTATTTCCTGTACATACCCTGCTTCCACAATCTCTGATGTATAGTTCCTAACCTCTCCCCATGCTAGAAAGCACGAAGTTAGCGTGATGTCCATGAAGATCTTCCCGAGGATCGGGCCGCCCAGCCCGATCCGATGGAATCGAAGTTAAAACGGAAAATTAACCATGACCTTTTTTCTTACCTGGGGGAAATCCTCATGGATTCCCCGCCCCCTGAGGAAGGAGCAGGGATATGTCGGACTCTTACCGACTAAAACCATCATGAGACCCTGCTTCATCTTCATCACCTCTCTCCCTTAGATCTTTATAAAATTTTCGTCAAATTTATCCTCCCTCCGTAGAACTTTTCACTCCCAGGGCGAATTCAACAAGGTGCTACTGCAGTAATCCAATTCCTTGGCGTGTAAGAAATTTTGGTAACACACTTTGTGGGCGAAGAAAGAGTCGGGGCGAAACGTATGATGTAAATGAATATATTGCCAAACGTACAATGTTTACTGTTCCACGGTTACAGTGAGAGTGTCTGAACTCCAAATCTAAGAGTGCGTTTCCGTACTCTCGGTCTGTAGGCAAAACCTCCCGCCAGTGTGGCCCACCATGTGTTCTCTACTCTACGTATCCGGGTTTTTACCTGAAGGGATCAGGTACGCCGGACAACTTCTAAGTTGCCCACCTTGTACTTATCCCCTATTTCAAATTTTGTTACATTCGACCATACTGACAACAGGTCTGCCCCCAGACATCATACAAATTAATTAAAGTTATCCTGAAAATAAAGATGTTATTATCGTCAAGCAATACCAACGTATTGTTGCTAATCGGTTGTAGATACATAATTACATGTGCTCGATCCCGGAGGCAAATTGCCTCCGTTATGGATCGCCACTCCTCTACCTGAGGCACTTTTGTGCCCGTCAGAGTAAGTGTTGACCTAGGGTGCACGTTGCACCCATCCATGGTCCATTTGCCTAAGGAGCACTTTGCACCTATGTTCAGCAAGAAACATTGTCTAGGGCACTGGTCCAGTGTCCATCCTCAACAAAACCATCGCCTAGGACATACGTTGTCCATGGCGGGCGGGGCGCTTCGTCCTTCCTCCGTCAGAGGATCGGGAACGGGTCGTCATCTCATGTCTCCATTGCTCTCATAGTAATGACTAGAAAACGATAGGCCTTCATGTAGTGGATCTACTGGATCCTCTTATTCTGCGCAGAAAATGCATATTTTAATGAAAAGAAGTATTTTCAACCAAATCTTAATTGCGACCTAAATTACAATATTAGTATAGTATTGAGTATACAAATACTGTTTCTCTTCAATCGTGATATTTCCCTTGGATCGAGATCCATGATTTAATACGATCTGCGGCAACGACAGTTCGTATCTTCTTAACTCTTGGAGGCCATATCGCCCAGGCTGCACATGTACGCGTATAATTCGTTGGTCATCGCGTGTACGGTCCATGTTATCAGAAGATGGGTCGCGTCTTCTCTTCCGCGTTTCGCTTACTGTACTTCCTGTACGTGAGTCGCGTTCCATTTCTACACTGGATTTTCAGTGCCGCTTCACACAAACACAGTTTCACTACTAATTCCTTAATCTAATGCTGGATATATCCCACTTCTGATATGTAAGATAATCTTACTTCTGGAACAGAATTAAAATTTTGAAAAACAAATAGTCAGGGGACCCTACCCTGCCCCACTTTGATCCTTCTGCTTCCAACACTACCAAAGTGAAAATGGTGGACAAAATCTGTTCTCCTTGGGTTCCAACTAATCCCATCTTAAACGTCCCTGCGCATCCCAACTCCTTCCTGGAAGAGCCCTTCTCATTTATCGAATTGATTATAATATGATAAGACACTTATCCCCTAAAATGAAACTTGTAGCCATAAGGAACGAGTAGGATACAGGAATTCGGCTAGAACAGGGTTTATTTAGGAAACGGTTATACATTAGGATACAAGAATCAATACATAGGCAGGATAGTCTCATTTTACAGAGCAGGTAGGTTTCGGAGTACAAAGAGGTAGTGTTTTAGATTATAGAAATTGCATTTTGAGGAAACGGGCAGAAGGGAATCTTTTGTATAGCCTCTGACTCTAGTCTCTTGTCTAACGGGCGTCCAAGAATATTTTCCCGTGCTCTCCCTTGATCAGCCGCCCGGCTATTATCTCCGTACTCTCCTGGTCAAGAGCGCTCACGGAAACTTCCCGTACTCTCTTCTCGGTTAGGCGTCCAGGTATGATCGCCAAACTCTCCTAACTCGTCAGGGAGGCGTTCTAAGTCCTTTGCTCTACACCCTCTATGTAGCCAATATAACTGACAATCTTTCTCAACATCTATATATCTCACAATTTGCAGACGACATCATAATATACCAGACATAAGATACCAGACAATGCCAAAGATACTTTGGAAAGAGGTTTGTCTGCTAATCAGAGAAATCTCCTCCTTGGCTTGGATCTCTCTCTAGCGAAGACTGAAATAATTATTTTTAATATGCGCCGTCTCCTTCCTGGTACCTACTCTATACGAGTAGGTAACTTACGTAAAACCAACTGTGATAAAGCTAGATTCTTAGGCATAATCTTCGATTATAAGTATCTTTTAGTGCTCACATAGACTATGTTAAAACCCGTTGCCTTAATCTATTCAATATTATTAAGTTCTTGCATGGAAATTGGGGTGCCTGTCCGAATACTCTCCTCACCGTCTACAAAGCATAGACCTCATCAAGTCTATTATCGATTATGCTCTCTTTATCTACTTACCCTCCTCCAGAAAACTCATTGATAGACTTGTAGGCATCCAACACAAGTTCATTAAACTGTGTCTAGGATTAAGGACTAGTACCCCCAACAACGTAACATTGGGTAAATCCAAGTGCCCTTCTCTCGAAACTAGAGCTATATATTTAGGCTCTAATTTTGTGTCAAAAATCTATTCTAATCTATCTCACCCCTGTCAAGATTTTACCGAAGATTACTTTGAATTAACAGCGCACTCCTCACATCACAAGGCATCTCACAACTTCAAATGCATCTCACTTCAACCATTTGACTGTCTCATCTTCAAGAGCTCTTCCTACACATGTCATTCTCCCAACTTCCATTCTCTAATGCTAGAGATTGTTTGCAATCTGACTGCTGGTTCTGATTTTAAAAAAGCTGTATGCCCTAACTCTGCTTATCTCTCCTTCATCAACCTCAAATACCCTTCTCACATTCCCATATTCACCGATAGTTCCAAGACCCGTACGGGTCTATCTACAGGGACTACTGTCACATGTCCGCCTCTAAATTTCCATAAGTCTATAGCTATTAACAAACTTGCTTCGGTCTACAAGGCTGAATGCATAGCCGTCTCCCTAGCCCTAGATTTTACCCTTTTCAGGAAGGAAAATAATTTATTTCGCTCAAACACTCTGGTCCATATCCTTTATTTGCAACCCGTTGCTATCCGTCCTCGTGACAAATCTCTAATGTTACATCTATCGTCGGTTTCATGTCCCCACGCACAGCCGGTATACCTCACACGGCGCAGTGGTGCTGTCCTCGCCATCTTCATCGATATTGAGGGAGCCCCTTCAACAACACCTCTGTTCGTTCAGTGCTCGCCGGTTTGGATCAGCTTACCCGTAAGCCCGACAGATGTACTCAGTGTCGTAGGGCGCAGCGAATTCAAGTGGCGCCCCATGTACGCAACTCGACCCAGTATATGCTCGAGCATCGCTGGGTGTCAGCGCAGCTAAGGGATTCGGTGGTTGAGAGGCATGCCAACCGCAGCTGTCCATAGGGCGGTATTCTGTCCCCTTTGATGTGGGACCTCGTGGTGGATAGCCTGCTTCGTGTTTTCGACCGCCGTGCTGGTATCCATGCTCATACTTATACTGACGATATTGCCTTGCTGGTGTATGATTTTGACTTGTCCTCAGGTCGGGCCGCAGCTCGCTCCTGCTTGCGCGACGTAGAGCATTCCCGTCTTTCAAATGGTTTCGTCACAGCAGGACGCCTCAACCATTACCTATTTCTTTCTGGAGATATTAAAGTCCGGAGTAAAAGCTCCTGGAACAATAATCAGCGATTTTAGTAAAGCTATTTTAATAGCAGTTGCCCGAGTTTTTGCCAACTGCATCGACTTATCAGACTACTTACATAAGACGTATTCCGTTCTTATCGAAGAAACAAGCGATATTAAATTACAGGCTTTTATTCGATTAGATATTAGCCATATGATGGCACTAGTTGCCAAATGAGACTGCCTGAAGGGACAATCCAAAAAAGTCAGGCAATTTTTCTTAAGATCTGTGACGGGGCAAATTGCCTCGTCCCAAGTTACTCCTCACTCCGACAAGGGAGGCCGGGCGAACGCCCGCCATAGCTCTCTCTCTCACACACACTCACGCGCGCGGACTAACTTTATAGCGTTGCTCCAAGGCAGGCACAGGCAGAATAAGCAGGAATTAAAGCGAGCTTGGACGCCGAGGCATCTAGGTCGGCACGACGGACTGGGGCAGCTAGTGGAATGGCTATCCGAATAGGCGAGGAGGAGAGTCCGGGTACCAGGGTTGCGCAACCTGGGAGGCCGGATGAGCTGGGGATTGCCGCGTCGAGAACGAAGCAGCCCCTGAGGACGGACGGCCAATCAAACGATGTAAGGAGAGGAAGCTGGACGCCCGTCACTCTTGATGGTCGACCTGCGCTGGAGACGGATCGTCACAGGCGGTCGATACATGCGGTCGAAGTCGGGCCTAACGCGCGGGCTCGATTTCGACACCGTCTAACGGATGGAGCCACGGGAGGATTCGAGGGTAGTGACGCTGGGGGTGTGAGGCCACTTAGCGAATTAGGGACTCTCTCTCGTCACTCAGATTGCGACCGTCCTTGCGACTAGTACTTCCGAGCGATTGTCATTAAGTGTGAAAAGAAGTGAGTGAAGAGAGAGAGCGAGAGAACCAACTATTGATTAGCCATACGACTGGACACGTTAGCCGACCAGTGGGCCTGGAGAGTCAATCGGCATAACAGCGGCCGAAGTAGATTGCGGTAAGCCTCACACCTCAGTGCCCTATCCTTAGAGTTCCTAGGTAGACATTCCGTGCCCGGTAATCGGGTTCCTCGCATTTCTTGTTTGCCTGTCGAGTTAAATTAGCCTGCGTTTGCCCTGCCTTCCTTGGGGCGACTTCGCAAGTCGCTTCTGAGTCGCGCGGTAGCACAATAAGACTGCGTTCGCCGAACAAAGTGGCCGCCATCTTGCCACTTGTTGCTGGGATCCGCGATCGATCGTCCGCTCGAACGGGCGACGGGTTTCTATTTATTCGCGGCGTACATCGTCCGCCGACGTTCGGCCAGTTTAAGTATTGCAGTCTGGTCATCGACCGACCATCTGTCGATCGCACGACGCATTTCCCTACCGTGGGGTTAAGTTGCAAAGGGGCCGGGGCCCTCGTGGCCTAGGATCGAGAGCGCGTTAGCTCGATTTGCCGTAGGTTATTTAGTTGTAGAACCGTCGGTCCGCCCGACATAAATTAACAGGGCGTCATTGTTTAAAGAAAGCAGTAGTTAACTATTCTTTCAGCTTTTCGTAAGTCCAGTGTGTCGTCCCTGGCCTCCCTTGTTCCCCGCCCCTCTACCTTTACATCTGGCCAACCGGGCCACCCCTCGCGTTTCTCACCGAGCTTTCTCTCTCGCTCGAACTTTTCATCTCTTCTGGGTTACACATTAAAATCAAATTTGGTCTCGGCAACGGGGCCTGGCGCCCATCGAAGCACCCAGAGAGCTTGAGATTCAGAGAGGAGGCTCGGTCGAAGTTTCCCCGCTTTTCTAGCCGGCCAACGAAATCGGCGAGCTCGGGAAAGCGGTGGCAGATCTTTCGCCCATTTATTAAAATCAGCAGATTTAAAAGAAATTGAAATGCTCGCAGATGCAATTTTAGTTGCTTCCTTGATCGAAGACATTGGATTGTCACAGAAAGGCAGTCCTTATCTATCGGAGAAAGGCGTTTGTATCTATCGGAGAAGGTTGTTCTCGGTGATTTCTGCGGTATATTTAAAACAGTCTGTCGATACCATTTGACGCAGTGTATTGCAGAAACTTCACAAGATGTGACTGCGGCATTCAATCTTCTTTACAGGGACCATATAGTCTTTATACATATCATTATCTTGTGAACTGCAGCGCTGCCATCTGCAACTAATATATTATATATTAGGCTGTGCATTTCTACGCTATACTTGAAGACTACCAGAACTGTAACAGCTTCCATGAAAATGGGTGACGCGTCACTGCCACAGTTCTTGTAGCAACAATGTTGGCACGGTCTTTCCTTCTTCTGCGGTGCTGTGAAGCATATAATGCGAAACTTATTCTTTACATTGAAGTATAGGGCCTTTTGCGGCGTATTCAACAATACATCTCATACCGGATGTAGAATTGTGCTCCTTGCCACAGTATGCTCTTTTTAGTTGATTGCCATCTCTGACAACTGCGGATAAATGTATATAACACTAAAAGCGTAAATTAGTCCTCAGTTACTTAGATTTATTTATCTTCTCTTATTTACCGCAGATGTGTAGTTTTCAAGTTTTTTTCGGTACAGACCTAGCCCATGTTGCAAATCAAGTATAGCACTGTTAGAATACATTTGTTTTCTTTTTTTAAAAACATTAAGTGGCTAAAAAAATATTAAAGAATGTAAAGTACCTTTGTATGATTTAGGCTTGTACATACCAAACTATAATCATTCATTTAACTTCTACAGCAGTGATGTCCAGCGGAGGGGCCCCTACCGCGCTGAGTTCCCTTCCACACTACCCGTGCCGAGCTGCCGCGCTACTTCATGAGCCGGGCGCTCATTACATTCCCTTCTCCAAGCGCTGCTGCTGCCAAGAGTGCCAGGAGTGGGGGAAACCTGTGCTCCCGAGAGTAGTTCTTGGACAACACTATTCTACAGCAGGGGACGTTAAAAGAAAAATAATAGAAATAATTTTAGATTCTTGAATAAGAAATCCTCGGTAGTATAGTGGTCAGTATCCCCCCAGTATACCTCCGTACCTCGTAGGCAGCGCGTCACTCTTGGCGTCTGTCCAGTTTCATACAGATTTTTTTTTCGTTTATTAACGAAATATACAGTGCCGTTTCGACTGCAAATTAACAATTAAGGACCAGAGCAGTCGCTTAAACAAATGGAGTGTGAGCTCTAGAAAAACTAGTAGTCAACCAACCTAAATCTCAGTAAACGCACAGAGCGTGGTAGCATTTGAGGTTACCCGATCACCACGTGGTGAAAGCAAAGAAAGCCAAATGGAAACCCAACCGAAGACCAAACCAAACGGATAAAGGCAATAGAAGTAATAAGATCGCAATAAGATCTTCCAATAAAATTCAGGCCATAATGAGCCTAAATATCAGAGCGGAAGAGACGGCGTCCCTAAGCGATGCCAGTGACGTCAGCACCCAAAGCCTACACAAACTGGTAGACTTCGAGAAGGGAGTAATCAGGAAACAAAAAAAAATCAACCCATCTCCTAAGATGTCCACGAGAAACAAAATAGCGCAAAGCGAGCTTAACATAACAGCGAAGCCTACAACAAAGGTTATCGAGGAGTATAACTCCGGGAACGCAATCAAGAAGCCGACCTACGACGAACTGGTGAAAACCATTCAAACATTAGAAGCCCAAATCGCCATTCTTACCAAACCAACAATAAAGAGCAAAGCAACACCTAAAGTGCAGAGCCCAATAAATGAAAAAAAGACAACACAAGATTTTAAATCGTCAAACAGAGTTAATATTCTAAGAAATGAAGCATGTGAAACAGAGGACATGGACACGTCGGAAGATGAGCTACCAAAAACATACAAGACCGCAACAGACCAGAAACCGTCTACATCCGGAGACAGAACCTGGGCCTTCAAGACCCCAGGAAGTCATCAATCAGCAAGTACGCAGGAAAAGCGCAAAGCCACCAGCTCACCAGCAAAGGACGACTGCCCAAGCTTGGCCAAGAAAGCTAAAACGCCCCAAGTACAGTATTCAGACTTGAAGAATACAAATATAACAGAATCACCTAGCTCAAAGTTAAATAAACCACCCCCAATAATAGTTATTAATAAGACCTCGATGCAAATAATCCAATTACTTTGCAAACTAAAGAACTTCACAGTAAATAGGATAAACGATAGAAAATTAAAATTAGATGCTATGACAATAGAAGATTATAAGTCAGCATGTGCCATATTTAAAACCAACGCAATTGAATTCTTTACATTTACTCCGAAACAAGACAAGGTTCAAACTGTATTACTAAAGAACCTAGAGGGCAACTTCGACACAGAAGAAGTGCTGTCCGCCCTCCAAGGAAATAAAGTAGGGAACTTGAAATTTACAAACGTAAAACACTTTACCACAAAAAGATCTACAGCAGAAAACAGGACTCTCCCAATGTATCTAGTACAGTTATCTCCAGATAGCAAACTAGAGAATATTAACAAAATTAAATTTATACTGCACTGTGCTATCAAGTGGGAGAAACTTAAGAGGAAAGACACTGTCCAGTGCAAGCGTTGCCAAAGAATAGGACAAGAGGCACACAATCCAGGAGAATGCGCTCTTCGTATCGACACTGATACACAGAAAGAGGCAGATACAGGCCCTTACTGTGTAAACTGTCAACAATATGGTCATCCTGCCTCCTATAGGGGTTGTCCTAAATTAAAAGAGTATAGAGCAAAACAGAATGAAAAGAGACAAGCAGAATTAGTGAAAAGAGACAAGTGTACCCAGTTTTTACAAAACATTATACGCTCCAACGTATCCTACAGCCAAATTACTGCAAACAACACATCTCAACCACAAGCAAAATTGAGCCAAAGCACTAACACCGACAGAGGCAGCACCCCAAAGCAACCGCAGCCTATCAGAACAGAAGCAATAGCAATAACAATTTAAGACAAGTAATAGCGCAAACTATCAGAGAAGAAATGGGTGTCATTACAACTCACATTAGGGACAACACTAGAAAAATCAATATTATAGCACAAGCTTTTAATATTAGCTTTGACTGAAACAGGAAGAAAAAATGGCTACCATACAAAACACAACCACAAGTATAAGCAAAACACAAATACACATAATCTCAATAAACGTAAACTCAATTATATCCTATGAGAGAAGAGCCTCTCTACAAGACTGTTTAGATAGAGAAACCCCAGACATAATGTTGCTGTGCGAAACAAAACTAAGTAAACTTCACAAAGTAGCATTTACAGGATACAACCTAATTAGAACGGATAGAGTCAATGCGAAACAAGGAGGGGGCACTGCCATACTGATAAAAAAAGACAAACTACAAACAAACCAACACCAGAAACATAATAGACAGCATTAGCTTTGAAGCCACGATAATACAAATAAATCTTATGAGCAACATGAAACTCTACATAATAGCAGCTTACACCACAAGCAATTGCAAGAAAGAGTTTATAGTGGAGTTAAACCAAATATTCTCTCATCTAAAGCTTGATTGATAATATAAATAACTTTTATATAATGGCAGGAGACCTAAATGCTAAGCACCAAAATTGGGGGAACACCATTAAGTATCCCCCCACTTCTCTTGGAGCCACGGAGGCGCCCACACCGCTTGCAGTGTTGTGCAGCTATTTTCGCCGTTCTCGCTCTCCAACAGAAATTATCAGCACCAAGATTGCCATCAACAGTGGTTAGTATCCGTGATAGTACGTGTAATACCTAAAATCTAGTGATTATATAGATTATTACGGTGCTTCAAGGAGTATTTTCCCAGCGCATCGGTGATTGAGGTTATCTCATCGCCACACGCTGAAGTTCCACAAGAATAAATGGGCCTCGTCCCAGAGAACCCGCCTAAGAGGCAAACCAATCAGCCCTCATTCCAAAATAACCATAACTCCGAATAAAATACGGATGATAATAGACCAAAATATGACAAAATCCTCGTAGCTCGTTGGCGCCCACAAGCGACACCACCACCAAGACCTCTTCCACCATTAACCCCAGCATCAAACAATTACTAAAATTAATCGACCGAGTGACTGGAAAAATGAAACCACTAAAAAAGCACAACCCAGCTATTAACATAGCTCCTCAAATTGCGAACAAAAGAAGCAGGGAACCTGTTACAACTTGCTCAGATCACTCCTCAAGTTCATCTCAACAGACGACCAGCAAACCTTCGTATGAGGAGCTACAAACGATGGTCGCGGATCGCAAAAAAAACAGTTGCTACCCTATCTAATCAACTCTGTGACGAAGTATCCTCTCCTAGCAAACAATAAGACCGGAAGGTTGATCACAAGCGCCGTTAATGAACACTCGTTGTGTAGATTCGTACTCGACTTAGTGATCCAGTGTTCCGTTTACACCGCCTCAAAACTACTTATTGGTAAGCGACCATCTTTGGGCCTAAATTATATTTCGTCTCGACGTTTGACCGGTCAGGGGATTGTCCTGACCGAGTCATGTACACGTCCCGTCTCTGTGCTTCTCCTAGTAGTTGACCCGCTGTGAAGTCTCCACGAGTTTTACAGCGAATTTAGTCACGACCTTCCTGGAGGGCTCCCGATCTCGCCACGAGTCTTATTCCGTGCAGTAGCTTTAGTTCGGTCTCGAGGTTCCCCTCTGGAGCTGAATTATACCCGTTTCCGGAAGTCTCGCCATCGCGAGACTTCACCAATCTTTGTTAGCCGTTTCGCGCAATAGCCAGATCAAATTCGCCTGCTCCTCACGAGCATCTTGTACTGTTCGTGAGCGAAGCCCGTCTCTTCATTATCTCAAGCCACATTTGTTGGAACATCATTACAAGCTCAATAAATCTCGAGGCTAGTAAAAATCTGTCTTGGTTGCGTCTCCTGCCGAATCCACCGCTCTCCTCTTCCACCGGCCTCTGAGCTGCCGCGGTAGATAATCCGACTGCGACTTCCCGGAAGTTCCGTCCGGCGGATCGCCTGTCCGGTTAGATTACGTGGTATCGCTGGATACCTGGCGCCCTTCTTAGTTCCGGAATCGCAGTCGAGGGTGAGGAATTAGTTTCGCGTTGGTGTCTGTCGTTTTGGTCAATTTTGGTGAGTTCCGTTCAAGTCCGGGTCAAATTAATACATTTTCCTGGGCAACTGACTGCGGGCAGCTTTATCCCCGAGCAGCCCCAGGAAAATTCCTGACAACTCTTAAATAGCAAGGTTAGCAAGGTTAGCAAAAACCAACATAGAAGCAGCTCTGCCAGCTTTGAGAGTTCAGATCTAAAACTCTTCTTTCCACTCACATCTTTTTTTTTTTTTTTTTTATCGCGGAGAAAATCCCTAACGGATTCCCCGCCTTTCTGGGGGGAGAGTAACGGGGTTATGTGAGGTTCGCACCCACTAAAAACTCCGCGGTGACCTCACAGGCATGCTGGAGCGGGCCCTGGGAAACCCGGTGGATGCTACCAGAACCCGCTCCTGCCTCGGCACTGGGCGTGCCACATACCCGGGAGATTCACTCATATATCTGCTATCCCTCAAACTCCGACCTACCATCCCCAACAGCAAACTATGCAATTGAATATTACTGACCTGAAACAAATTATAACCCAAACCATCTCCTCTGCATTAGCTCAAATCCTTGCACACAGAGGCAACTCAAGGAAAAATTAACACGATTGCAGAAGCATTCAATATCAACTTTAACTAGTAAAAATGGCTTATCCGGATCATCAACCTACAAAATATACCAACCGGTTTCCCCTACAAAATATACCAACCGGTTTCCCCTACATATGATCTCAATTAATGTAAACTCTATAATTACTCATGAAAGGAGCGCTTCCTTACAAGACTGTCTGATCAAAGAAAAACCAGATTTAATGCGTCTTTGTAAAACCAAACTTAACAAATTCCACAAACTTTCTTTCTCAGGGTACAATAAAAATATTGTGTCCCAACAATATTGTAAAATTTGTTGTTCGGCCCTCAATTTCGAGTTATTAAACATTAAGTTATGCTCCACCCCTCGGGCTCTTGGCGAGTTACGGACGGCTATCGCTTCCTCCTAGAAAAAGGGAGGAGACAAAAAACATCTTGACGTGTTTCAAATTTCTTGATTGTCAACAAAATGTTATGAAATTCGAAATAGAGGATAAGTACAAGGCGGGCAACTCAAAAGTTGTCCTGCGTACCAGATCCCTTCAGGTAAAAACCCGGATACGTAGGGTAGAGAACACATGGTGGGCCACGCTGGCGGGATGTTTTACCTACAGACCGTGAGTACCGAAAGGCACTCTTAGATTTAGAGTTTAGACTCTCTTACTGTAACCGTGAAACCATCAATATTGTATCTTTGGTAAATACATATATACTTCTACATCTAGCACTTCGCCTCGACTCTTTCTTCGCCCACAAAGTGTGATACCGAAATTCCTTACAAAGATGCAACCATTATGCCAGCGTATATTCTACGTTTGGACATTGCCCACGTTGTAAAGATGATCGCCAAATGCCGATGTTTTCTTAATAAAGCACCTCGCATTAAAGATTTTTACTTGCGATGCGTCGGATTGTTACGAGCCAGACTTCGCGAGTCCTAAATATGCTCTGAGATCGTGCAAAGGGCTATTTCACCTTAACCAGACTCAGGTCCCTATTCTCCTGTTAACCCCTTTATACTAGTTACTTCCAAATAACTTGGAACAGTACTTGGGATCGTGCCAAATTACGCACCGGATTTACCCTGAGCGGTAAAAATGTATCCTCGTGGGATCTTTTATTATTCTTTTCCTTATATGTGCTTATTTAAATCAAGGTTGACTGAACAGGAATTTCTAATAAAGAAACAGTGATTTTCTAAATAAAACTGAAACAATGTTCAATATATTCTGAGTGAAAACACAATACAAAATATATAATGAGAGTTTCAGCGGAAGTGAAATGTTGTTACAATTTCGAATATACTTAAAATGAAATCGTTTTACGTTACGATATTGAACGATATTGAGGAGAAACTAACGAAAGAACTGTGACTTCCCTAACGATCGCGATATGACACGATATAAGACTAATGCTCAAGAAGACTAATGCTCGATCTACTACGATGTTCTTTGCTGGTCCGAGTGACAGAGCTTCGCTGTCGATGAGAGTTCGGAACTGATTCCCCCGCTTTCCACTAGAATGCAACTTACCTTGAATGCAAGGACAAAAACACTGAATGTACAGACAAACTGGAGGATCTGTTGCAAATAATTCGCAACTTCGCTATGGAAGGTTGCATTGAGAAGGACGGTGTCGGTCGCAATGACAACTTCGAGGAAATAGAGGCTTCTAATAAAGTAAAAGACAGCCAACAGGCCGGACAGGCATGGCAAAGTAGATTATGGTGGCCTAGACTGAAAATCGAAAGGACATCGGATGCGAACAGGTCAACGTCGACAAGACGGTATTCCTAGCTTGAGATGTCACTAGTTAAGGAGCTAGGCTAGGCACGTGACTTTGAAACCGGGGAAAGGTTTCGGGGAAGGGCTCGCGATCCCGCGAGCGTGGCAGGCAAGAGCGCCAGCGATCCCGAGAGCACGACCGAGGCGCGCCAAATGAGCTGCAAGAAGTATGTGTGCCACTATAATGTACATCGTATAATTTAATCTATTATACATAACAAAATGTAATTTACAATTTTCATAAATTTCAGAACAGAATAGTAAATGCAATTATGGAGGCGGCGGCCGCAATAGCCAGTCGCAATGGAGGCGGTGGATGAGGCGGCGGAAGAGGAGGTCGACGTGGACGCGGACGGCGCGGTCAGAACAGGGGCGGTGGAAGGCGTCAGAGAGGAAGACGCCAACGTGGATTCTCCAAATGAAACCGAAGTGATAATACCCCCCCCTCACGTCTATAATTGTGGCGTCTTCCACTAAATAAGAATACAAAAAAAAAAATTCTGTATATGAAATCTGTTCTCCATTTTCCCGTCCTATTTTTTTACTTAGAGTTTATATTACTTTAGAATTAATTTGACTTCGAATACTTTTTCATACCAAGCCAAGGGTCACTTTTCTGGTCAAACCTAGTCAAACCCATGGTCATTGTACCCTGCTATCGTCCACCTGGTCGCCCAGTCGATTACAGAGCCTGGGACAATTTCTGCAGTCAGTGCAACAAACTAGAACACTCCCTTCTGATAGGAGACTTTAACGCCCATCCAGTTAGCTGGAATTGTCCTAGCTCTAACTCGGATGGGGATAAACTCTTCGACATTTTCTCCCAAAATGCTAATAACAACCTAGCTCCTCTTACCTCATTCTCTCAACTGGAGGACCCATGTGGCTCTGACCACTTCCCATTCCAAGTTGAAATCAACAACTACAAGTCTTTGTACTTCAAGAAGTCCTTTAGAAAATCTTCCATCAGAACTGATTGGGTTCAATACTCAACCCTAATGGACCAGAATCACAACTTCTTTATTCAAAGTAGCCACCTCTCACCCCTTTCCTCCTATCAGAAGTTCACTTCCTCCATGATTAAGTCTGTCGAGCTAGCTACTCCTAGAAGTTGCTCTCACAAACGCTTTCATAGCAACCCGGTTCCCTGGTGGGATTCCGAGTGTGATAAAGCTGTCCGTCTCAGGAGAGCTACTTTCAAAAAATGCCAACATTCCCTATCATTTCTCTTACAACAAGCAAGTTGCTGTTACAAAAAAAACTCCTCAAGTCCAAGAAGAAGGAAGATTTTCGTTTTTTCTCTTCTAAGCTCTCCCCCCACACCTCTATTCCCTACTTTTGGAGTGAAGTTAAGATTCTCAAGAACAAATGGACAGGTGATTGCATCCCAATCTCCTCCAACCCTGCAACCATCACGGCTAACAAAGTCAAAGTAGCCGATAAACTACGTCCTCCTTGGGTCCCCACAAACCCGTTGCTCAATCTTCACGTTTATACTAACCTGTTTCTAAATTTAATTACGCCATTTCCAACCTCAAAGTTCTTTTTCTCTTTTTTTGTTTTATCACTGCCTGAAAACAGTGGTGTGCTCAATGCAGTACAAAACCGCGATGGCAGATCTAGGTGTAGGTTACAAAGCGATGGCTTCCGTTGCTTCTCGAACCAGCAATGCTCTATTACCTACCGCATTGTTGATGTATATTCTCATCCGACATCTTTTTGTCGAGATCACGTGCATAATATTCTCTGTGATTTACACAAACAGATGTTTTCATATATCCCAATAGATTTGAGCGATATATCTTTAACGTTATACAATTGTATAGTCAATGGTGTGAATGGTTCACCTATTAAAATACAATTTATAAACCCCATATATATACATATATATGTATATGTAGATACGGGACCACAAGACCGACATTAGCACCAGTCGAATCCGAATTCAATGATTTAAAGAATGGTATTCTAAAGGATGCAACAAGACCGATGCGGATTGATAAATTTATCTCTAAACATTTTGCAGTCGTTCTCAGAGAAACTAAAAATCACAGTAGGCACCCAAGGTTACAATATAAAAACAAGTACCCAAAATGAGAGTGAATCTGCCACAACGCCTATTCCTGAAATAATGTCAGTTAGTTCGAATGGGGATAACTTTATTGAAATCAATGAGTTACGCCAAGAAATAACTGACGGAGCAAAAATGATAAACCCCGCCGACCAAAGTACACGAAACCGTTCACCGAGCTCTATATAAATATACCGAAAACCTTACAACTCCCTATTGTAGTTAGCGGCAATAATTGCTCAAATGTTAAAGCCGGGGACGTTATGTTTATTGTGCGAAATGAGTAAGTCTCCTTTGCGCACATTCCACTTTGGACACAAGCCTCTTTTGGAACTTGCGCACGCGGAGACAGCGCACATTGGAAACTCCCCACAGTGGAATCAGTACACATTCGAAATTGCCGACACTGGAAGAAGTGCACAGTGGAAACTGCACGCAGTGGAAACTACCCACAGCGGAAACAGTACACATCGTGTATTAATACTAGTAGAAACTGCACACAGGAGAAACCGCAAAAAATTGAATTTGGACACAGTAAACAAACAGAACACCATGATTTTTTTGATCCCTTCAGCGTGAATATCAGCCGATAAAAAAATACATGTCCAATGATATTTCGAAAACTAACTTTAACAAAATCTCAACACAATCGGCGTGTATCAGTTAGGTAATGTCCCTCGTAAGGTACATACATCAATTTAAAATGATTATCAGTAATTGAGTACTCCTTTCGCTATAGATAATTTGGGGAAAATAATTTCAACTCATGAGATTGACTTAGGGCGCGCTAATAATAATCTTCAAGTACGCCGTCCTCGTTCATATACCATACGTAAGCGGAACACGTTGATTATTAAAAAGCAAAAAAGTCTTTTAGAAGGAAGGTACGAACTGTTTGTGAATAACTTTCTTTGCAAGTACTGTTTGTAATAAAATCGCTAATAAACAGTTTTTAATATTCTTCTTAATTTTTTGTCGAATATTGACTTGAAGGACCAACTTTTCAATTACAGATTCAATTATTCCAACTAATCATGTATTTAATCGGCTTGTATAAAATGTATCGCTAGACAAACCGATGGAAATGACAAGGACAGAAACCGAAGAAACAACACAGAGAAGAGAGGTAAATACTCAACACCTTCCCTATATATAAGTTCCATCAACAATGGCCCTTTACGAAAAAGAATCCGTCTTAATACTGTGATGAAGTGTCCTCTCCTAGCAAACAATAAGACCGGAAAGTTGATCACAAGCGCTGTTAGGGACAAAAATAACATAGCCTCCAGGCAAGATCGACCGTTAATCCAATTTGATAATCCGTTGTTCGCTCCTAATTCTCTTTGAATTTCGCGTGAGCCGTCTAGACACCGTTCGCCAGGGGCGTATCATGACCACCTGCATCCTGACGACCATCTCGAATATCGTCACCAGCAGCTACGAGACTCCGGCTCGACGTGGAGGCTCCATTGCGGATGATAGCAGCCCACGAAGGAGTTCCAATGCAGTACTGGCCACACCGCAGGAATTCTAGGCGGTTGGGAAGGCACATCCAGGTGGAAGGATTCATCAGCAGCGGCCGCTAGGA